>CM038793.1:142009480-142391663 GCA_021764765.1 Vicia sativa | reverse complement strand
TCAAATGATGAATGTGACTTCAAAATGAGGATGTTGACCAACAATCATGAAGTTTGACTGTATGTTGACCACAGTTGACTTTTTGTCCAATACAACTGATTTTCAACCATCTGAGCAATTGTCTGAGGAAATTTGACTTGTGAGGCTTGATACTTGACATGGAGAATCTTTGAAGCATATGAGGAGGCATGAATACCATTGGAGATGTTGGAAGTTCATCTGGATCTGATAAATGCCAAACCCTAGTTTGGGTTGATTGTCTAGGAGAGGGTTTGTTTGATCAACTCTTGAGGAATCCTTGATCATGGATGTATGGAGTATCTTGAGAAGATGGAGGGAAAATTTTGGGGTATGACACCAGGTAAACGGATCACCAGAGGAGAGTCAGGAACTTTTGGACCATTTCAACTTCTTCACACTTGGGCACATCGAAGTAGGGGATAATGACGTTTACTTCGGGAATTTCTGAGTTGATATTTGAGACTGAAAGCTCATGCGGATAATACCCTACCATATTCACGTCATAATCGTTCCTGTTTCTGAAGATCTGAATGTCACCAATGTCTATTAATTGTTGAAGGTCTGCTCTCATAGTTGGAAATCCTCAAAAATTCGTGAAGCAGATTCTGCAGGCTGTGTAGTCATGTTTAGCAAAGGCGCCCATTGTGCTGAATGTAGCGTGGAGCTGTACCAAGCTTTCTCTTATCATATTTATGTTGATGACAAGATACTGATCTGTATTTCTTAGTATCAAATTCACGGTATGTCCACAATGATTAGGAAGTGGATTTGCTTGTACATTCGGATTTGCATTCCTGAGGGAGAGAAGATTAGCGCTTACTAATCTTTGCACTTCGGCTTTCAATGCTATGCAGTGTTCGAGATCATGACCTGGTGCCCCTTGATGAAAAGGGCAAGACACATCTGCTTTGTACCACCAAGGTAACTTGTCTGGTACCGGAAGTGGTAATCTTGTTTGCACAAGATTTCTTTCTATCAAGGCAGGATATTATTCTGTGTATGTCATCGGAATTGGATCAAACTGCGAGATCCGAGGAGTACGGTTTTGATTGTTGAATTGTTGAGCCTACTGTCGAGGCTGTTAATTTTGCTGGAATTGTGGGCTAATTCCCATGTTTGAATTTTTATTCACAACTGGTGCTATCGTGGCTACCTGTTGTCGGTGACTGACATTTTTCCTTGGTTTCCCTCGGGATACCATTCCAACGTCATGTTCTTTCTTCTTCGGGATACTACTTCTGACTCTCTTGGTTCCACTTGAAGACCCCATTTCTTTGGTCAAGCGTCCTGTTCGGACTCCTTCTTCTAGTCGCATCCCCATACTTACCATTTTGATGAAATCTCCGGGAGCGCTGGTGACCATGCGTTCGTAGTAGAACGGGCCAAGAGTGTTTAGGAAAACCTTGGTCATTTCTTTTTCTTCTAATGGTGGATTAACTTGGGCAGCAATTTTCCTCCAACGTTGAGCGTATTCTTTGAAAGTCTCTTTTTTCCTTTTGAGACATAGAACAAAGTTGATCTCGATCTAGAGCCATGTCCAAATTGAATTTGTACTGTTGGACAAAAGCTTCACCTAGGTCATTGAATGTCTGGATATTTGCACTATCTAGTCCCATGTACCACTTCAGTTCGGCACCGGTGAGACTGTCTTGGAAATAGTGAATGAGCAATTGGTGATTGTCATTATACATAGACATTTTCCTAGCATACATTGTAAGATGACTCTGCGGGTAGGAATTTCCTCTATATTTTTCAAAATCAGGGACTTTGAACTTAGCGGGTATCCTTACGCGAGGAACTAGGCATAGATCGTGGGCATTCTTCCCAAACAATTCCTTTCCACGGATTGTTTTGATCTCAAGCTGCATCTTATGGAATTGTTCCTGGAGATTTTCCATTTGGCCACGAGGATTCGTGTTGTCTCCTGGGTTATGATAGACTTCTTCGTCTGCAGTAGCGTGAACTACAGAAGCTGAGTTTGTCATAATCGGTTGAGAAACCGTCATAGTGACTTGCGGAAAAGTTACTCCGTGTTGCGGATTAAATGCTGAGTTCTGTAAAGTAGGAACTTCAATCGTGGTTGCCTGCACTTCAGAAGTGTGTTGACGAAACCCGATGCAGAAATTGAAAGGCATGCCCCATGGATAACCTTCTGGCATACTGAAGAGAGGATTACTGACTGCAACAGCTGAAACTGGAGTAGTAGTGATCTCTGAAATCGTCGCTTGATTTTGACTGTTTAATGTTGTTTGCTGATTTTGGGTAGTTGTCAACGAACTTACCAAAGAAGTGAGTATCTCCACCTCTTCCTGAAGTGTTGCCACTGTGCCACGAAGCTCAATATTTTCTTGTTCAAAATCTTCCATTGCTTTTCTCCTATTTGCACGAGTATTGTATCTGGGAGTTGACTGTGAACGTAGTCGAGAAACTCTAAGACGCGACAGCTTGACGATCTTTCTCTTTGGAAAAAATTCCAAAAGACTCTAAATAACAAACTCGAGATGCAAAGTATGATGCATGATTATGAATTCAAAGAGAAAAGAATTTCCAAAGAATTTACGCTAACAGAGAAATTTCTGGTAAACACTTGGATGGAAAACTCTTATTTTATTAATATTGAAAGAAGATTACAACAATTTTTTTGGAGCATAGCTCTTACAATGATAAAATAAATGATAAAATAAAGCTAAACTAATTAAGCGTCTTCGTCTGATGAAGAACCAAATGCTTGATGCAGCTTCAACATCAGGATTTCTTTCCCATAGTAAGCTCTCAGTTCAGCTTTCTCGGCTTTTAGCTTGTTGATGACTTTTTTCCAATCGTCAGGAGCAGGATTGCTAGTCGTCATTTCTTCAAGCTTTCTTTTCCTTTCTTTGATGTATCTTTTGATCGCGTTATCTTTCTGGCGAATCTTCTCATCTTTCTCCATGAGCCATTCATCTTGGAAGTAGAGCGTTTTTTCATGATCTTTGACCTGCTTCTTAAGCTTCTCATTTTCAAAGTCAGTCTTAAGAAACTTGTCTTCCAAAGCTTCTTTTTCTAGCCTCATCTTAGCCAAAGCTTCTTGGTATTTTCCCATAGTCTCGATGGGAATGGTGGTCGATTTAGATACCACTGGGAATAAGGGTTCTTCATAAGCATAAGGCATTCGAAATTCCTTCGCTCTTTTCTTTACCCAAGAAGTGTAGATTTCCATGGCTACATAATTCCTTGCATCAGCTTTTTCTTTCCTTCGAATGTGATGCCAAGCTCTTACCATTCTGGCTTTCAAACCTTGGGAATCTTCCCCTTCATGATAAAAGTAATTTACTACCGTAAAACCAAGAGGTTTACTGGAGTTTGTGTATCTGAGTTGACGTCTCGCCAAGAATGGGTTGTAGTTGATTCCTCCTTTCGTACCGATGAGAGGTACGTTGGCAAATTCCCCACAGCTTTCAATGATTTCCATCTCATTGTTGGCCAAGGTATACTAATGGATATCATCGTTTGTAAGAGACATGAATCTTCGAGACCAATGCCAACCGTTTTTGTTTTCGCGGAAGATAGGAGACTTAGGCAAGTGAGAGACAATCCATTTGAATAACAGAGGTACACAACACATGATAGTTCCATCTCCTTAATGATTCCTATGATGAATGGAGAAATACGTGTCACCAAGCAAAGTGGGAACGGGATTTCCAATCAGAAAGATCCTTATGGCATTGATATCAACGAAACTTGGGACGTTGGGAATCTACACCAATCCATAGATGAGCAAAGCTAAAACATCTTCAAAGGCTACCATGCTACCGGCTTCAAAAAATTTAAAAGCCTTCTCCATTAGAAACTTTGAAGTTAGTCCTAAGAGTTTTCCTTTGGTAGTTAGGTTTTTGTCTATCTCAGATTTCGTTAAGTGAGTCATTGCTGCAATGACTGGTGGCTTAGGAATGGCTTCCAAACCATTGAAAGGCACCTTGTCTGACACTGAGATACCTAGAATGTGTGCGTACTCTTCCAAAGTAGGCATCAACTGATAATCAGGGAAAGTGAAACAGCGATAGACCTGGATCATAAAACTGAACGAAAGTTTTGAGAAGTCCTTCATCAACGTTAGTGTTTAGGACAGTTAAAAGAGTTCCATAGCATTTTCTGAAATCCGAGGGATCTTCTACCAAGGATGCTAACTCTTTTAAATTTCCTATATCAGGAATTCTAAAACTGTATTTCTTGGTAAATCTTCTTCTGACGTCCATCACTCTAACCTAAAATGTTTACAAAGAAAAATCTCTAAATTCTTTGGAAATGGGAAGAGAAATGAGAATTCAAAGTTTTTGAATGAATGCATGAATGCCACAAAGATACAAACATGGTTAGTGGTTATACACACGTTCAAGCGTTTGAAGTCACGAGCATGAGGCCAACGATAAGAACCAAACGTGGGTAAGTTCTAAGGGCTTATTCATCTATGAAATAGGTTCTACTGATAATACAGGTTCAACGCTTCTCTTTGAAATATTATCGGATTTGTTGAATACTCGAAGTCCAATAATATTTTTCAAGAAAAACTCGCCTGATCGTAGTCTCGCATGACAACTATTTCAAGCTTACACATGAATAGCTTCTGCACTACATCCTAAATGGCCAGGATGGGTTATGTGTTCTACAGCCACTCAGCTTCGTTAGTTCTCTCGAAAGCAAAATGTCTTTGCAAATACTTGCTAAACACAAATACTCCCAAGACAACCTCCACTGAGAGAGGGATCTCAAATTAACTTAGTAAGTAATGAAACTTCCCACAAGTTAATAGGACTATACCCCCACCTAGATCTTAAAATGTTTCTTAAATCCGGGTTAGGATTTTTTTCCATCAGATGAAATCGCGAAAACACACATTAAAGAAAACCAAACATATGCACATATGAAAGCTTAACCCCTTTTTTTCTTTCTTTTGAAAACAAAAAAGCTTGGTGCTCTTGAGCAGAGTCACAGTTTTCTTTTTTGAAAATAAAAGTTTAGCGTACTCCCCAGCAGAGTCGCCATTTTTTCTGTTCGCATTAAAAAGTGACGCGTGAGGGAATCGAATCGGAATTCGGATTCTCTAGCTTGAAACGCATTGGGGAGATTCCGGGCAAGGGGGTTTGTTATATAAAGGGAATAGATGTGGCACCCTAAATATATATAGTTATCTATAGCTTTATATATGAATAGTTTGATATGTTTGTGTGTTTTAATTTGCTATTTCTATCTTTGGGAAAGTTTCTCCTTTGGATTTTAAGAAAGGTAGTTTATGTGGGATCCTAGGTTTTGTTATTATTGTGCTCGCAAATATCATTGGGATCTTCTGCATACATATCCCTTAATGGGAATCAGAGCATCTATAGCTCGGATCTAAGGGAGCTATGGTTTTGTTTGGTTTGAAAGAGAAAGAAGTTTGCTCACCAAGGATGAGACCTTGTGCCTACGTATTCTCAAAGGGAGGTTGAGAAAGTCAGAGCAATCGTAGTTCCCACTTATACTAGTGGAAGCAATGGGATGTTATTAAGAGACAAAGAAAAATGTCATCTTAATGAAAAATGTATCTAATCATTTCATCACATACATTTTGAAGGGTTGATTGATTGAATCTTTCATCGTAAGTTATAGGTGTTTTGCTTGAGTGTACAAGCGTTACCACTTACGAGTTAAGAAATATGTTTGAAAGATGATTGAATCTTTAATTGTAAGCATTGGGTGTTTTACTTGAGTGTACAAGCGTTATCACTTACAGATTAAAAGATGTTTTTGTTTTGAAAAAGAGTGTGATTTGAAAAGTTGATTGTATGTGATGTGATAGATGAGATACTTCTTCCATAGAGATGATAAATGTCTAAATCTCGAGGAGAAAATGATTGGATTAGGGGGATGCTTTTAAGAAGCCCGTGGGTCTTTGCATTGTAAGCCCAAGAGGAGGCATTCTGAGGGTCATCGAGGTTCTTTATATTGTAAGCCCAAGAGAAGGCATTCCGAGGGTCATCGAGGGTCCTTGTATGAAGCTCAAGAGGAAGCTATAGGGTATGGCTGGCTTTGGCTTTAAGAGTGGTTTCACCGGGAAACCATCCTCTTAGGATTTCAAGAGTGATTTCACCGGGAAATCATACTCTCAGGGTTCTATCCTAGCGCGGGTGATTCTTTGTATTGGAAGCCCAATAGGAGGCTGTTAAGAGATTTCCAGGTCTCTTTCTTGTTTGATGCCCAAGAGAAAGTTAAACTCAACGAGGGAGTTCTTTTGAACGAAGCCCACGAGGAGGCTAACTCATCAGGGGAGTGTTGTCTTATATGAAGCCTAAGTGGAGGCTAAACTCAGTAAATGAGTTTTCTTATATGAAGCCTAAGAGGAGGCTAACTCAGTAAATGAGTTATCTTGTACAAAGCCCAAGAGGAGGCTAAAGGGGAACCTAGTTGTTAGGCTAATTGTTATGTTATAACTGAACAGTTATATAAACAAGTGTGTGTGACGTGTATTCACAGGAGTTAATGAAGGAAATATAAACAAGTGTATAAAACAAGCGTTTAAAGCAAGTGTAACTTGAATATATACAAAGTTTTTGGATGTGTACAAGGGAATGAATATGTACACGAAGGGGTGTTTATGTACAAGGAAATGAATATGTGCATAGGAGGGTTGGGACTTACACCGTGAGGGAGAGGCCCATTGGTTTAAGAGCAGTTTCACCGGGAATAATGTTCCTCTTAATACCAATGGAATCGGTGTATAAACAAGCGGATGAAAACAAACGAAAGAAGTTTGTTTATGCTTGAATATTTACAAAGATGATCGAATATGTACAAGGAAATGAATATGTACACGAAGGGTGAATATGTACAAGGAAATAAATATGTACATAAAAAGGGTTGGGACTTACACCGTGAGGGAGGCCCATGATCAATTAAGAAATTCAAGGAGAAACCTGGTTTGGTTTTATCTTTAAATCTAATTGATCATGGAAAAAGGTGTGTAAGTTTGTTGAAATGTTTTTGAAAAGGATTTTGAAAAGTGAAGGATATTCACAAGAAGTTTTGAAAAAGATTTAGTTTGAAAGTTGGAAAGAAACATCTTTGAAAAGTATTGAGAATACTTAAAATGTCTCATTTTTTACTTAATAAAAATATAATCAAAAAAAATATTTTTGATTTTTTGACATAATCATAAAATAGGTATATTAAATGACAAGTGTACAAAAAATCATCTCAAAATGAGAAGTTTTGATTAGTTTTTTGAAAATGTTTAAGTTTGCTAGAAACTTGAGAAAAAAAAAGAGTTTTTGGTCCTAAGGAGGTTTGAACCTTGGACATTTGGCTTAGAAGTAAAGAGTTTTCCAGAGCCATGAGTTTGACTTGTCATTTAATCACCTTGTTTAGAAGGAGTTTTGAAAAGAATGAAGTTTGGAAAAAGTCCAGAAGTTGGACTTCTGAAGGGTTCAGAAGTTGGTTTGCTTATGGAGGATCATAAGCTAACTGGCTTCGGAGCGTGAAAAGCTTTGAAGTGTGTTGCTAGCACAGGTGTTGCCAACCACGGGCGTGAGAAGGCTTCTGGCTGCAGATTCTGAGCATGAGAAGGAGGGCATTGCTTCTTGTGCAGTTAGAAGCATTAGAAGCTTGAGGCTTCTAGAGATGGGAGTACTAGAAGTACTTCTAGAGAGAGTGCAAATGAATTGCTTCTAGGGGTAGAAGCTTCAGAATCACTTCTGCAGGCTGAGCCTCAGAAGGACTTCTGGAGAAACAAGCTTCAGAACCTTGTTATTTCCTTTTGTAAAAAAAAGGTTCCAGGGGGATTCGAACCCTGGACCTTGTGGCGATGGAAGTTTTTAAGGCGTGCTGGCTTTACCACTGGGGTGGCTATACATCCATTGTTTTAACTTAAACTACAAATATATATTTTAAGTCCAGCTTCATAAATTGAAATTTAAACTTCATCTTCTTCGCTGAAGCAGCGCGCAACACCATGGCCATGGCTGATTCGAAATTCTTCATTTCTTGATCAATTTTAAAAGTTCAAAATACCATTTTGTCTAGATTTTCATCATAATTTTGAACATGTATCTTGTTAAAATTATTAATCAAAGATGGACACGAATTTTGACAATCCCAATTTAAACCCTAACTGAAAAAGTGATTAATTCTTTAAACACAGTTGATTTTAGTTTAAATTAAGGATCCAGATAGCTTTAGTGATTGAATATCTACATTTTCCTTTTCAATTTTAAAGCTAAAAACGCATGAATGGAGGTATCAAAGTTTTGAAAACTCACCTCTTGGTATGAAATACCAGTTCGAGTTGGGCAACTTCCAGGTGCAAAGTAAGGATTGATTTAGCTTCCTTGAACTTCACTCAGTGTGTTCCTACTCTTAGTTTGTTCTGAAAGTGACTGGAACTTTCTGACCAAGTCAAATTGCAAAATGCTTAATTTGAAAATGGAAGATGGCGATGGAGCTGTTCCAGAACTTGTTTAAGTGTATGGATAGTCTCTACATGTTGTATAGGATGTGTTTGAAGTGAGAAATCAAGGCTAGCACGAGTAGTTTTCTAGTTTGGCAGTTTTGGCTCAAAGCTTGCACAAATGGAGTTTTGTGTAGAAACCTGTTTTTTAGCTTGTTTCTTGATGGTTTTAAGTTTTAAACTACTTCTAAATGATGTTTACAACATGTTAGAAACTTAAGTTTGCTCAAATTTTGCAAGGTTTGAAGATTGCAAAATTTCCCTCTTTGAACTTTGAAACTTGGAATTTAAGAAAGAAAGAAGGAAATCTTGATTATGATAGCTTTGGTGTAGTTTGAATTTGAAGAAATGACCTCTATTTATAGGCCAAGAAATCTGAATGACAAGGCATGGTTATCATTGAGAGAAACTTGCAACTTGCTTAAGTGGTAAGAAGGAATCTTTTGCATTTAATGCAAAAGTTACTTTCTAACCATGGTTAAAATTTTCTCTTTGATTCCATCCTCTTCTCAATCATGCATAACTGATATTTATCAGTTATAATCTATCCCTAAGTGATGACAAGGCTTCTAGAAGACAGATTTGTGAAAAAATGACTTAAAGTTGTTGAAAAATGACTTGTAATTCATGGTTATGGAGCTCTAAGTTTAATTTTCAAAACCTTAGCTACACAAACTGTTTTTTCAAGTTCTTGGACATTTTGGAAAGCTTGTAACAGGGGCTACAACTTTCATGTTTTGAGTTTTTCCTGAATCCAAATGGATCTAGGTGAAAAATGGCCAAGAAAGTGAGGAAAAACCATGTTGGATTATTTGAAATGTTTTTATGATTGAAAAAGTTTAGTCTTGAAAAAGTTGACCAAAAGTCAAAGTTTGACTTTTTTGAGCAGATGAATTTTCATCAGATGGTTCAGAATTTGTCTGATGAAGAAACATGGACTTTGCAATGTTTTGAACCAAGAAATTAGGTCAAGATGTTGCATTGAAGATGTTAAGATCAATCTTCAAGCAAATAGGTCATCCATTGAGCAGAAAGTCAATGATTCACTATCGTCGATCAAAACCCGAATTGGTCGATTCAAAGTAGATCATGAGAAAAAGTTGGGAATCTGAAGATCAAATGTTGATGATTGATTAAGATAGACCATTTGAGGTGAGTGGAAACTCAAACCCTAATTGATCATATCTTGAACAGATGAAATTTTGATGAAACCCTAACTTTGACTTCTAAAAGCCACGCACGATCTACCTATTCTGAAACTATTAGTGATGCAATGATGCATATGTGAATGATATAAGGTAGTATCTTAGATCAAAAATTGGGGTATGACACAACCGCTTCACCAGATTTTGCCACCTATTTGGCGCTTAAAAGAGTTATAAATTGTTGGCAACTGCTTGGAGAATTTAAATTTTGAATCTTCCCGCTTCTAACTAAAAATAACCGCTTTTGACTTGCTTCGACATACTCCCCTTTGATAATAGAAAAACGACATAATTCTTCTAAGTCCATAATTCTCTATGGTTGACAAGACCAAATTTGACCATTTCCTTTGCTCTACATGCCTTGGTCGATTCAACCAATTTCCTCATATTTTAACATGTTCTCCTCCTGGTCGACTCCACTTTGACGTTGTGGCTTGGTATTCTCTTTAATCATTGATTTCTTTAATTTTCCAAAACCAAACTTTCAAACACTTTGTTCTCAATTTCTAAAAGGTCTTTATTTCAAAAAGCCACCCTTAACTTATAAGAACATCCTCATTTAATACACGTACTTGAATACCTTGAGATTTTTCAAGGTAAAAATAATCTAGTTATTTTAATTAAAACAAATTCTAATTAAATCGGGGTGTTACATTACACATAAACAACTAAGCATGGATGTCAAAATCACTGCCAAATTGAAATTTAAAGATTAGAAGACAAATCATACCTTATAGTGTGGACATCCCTGAAATTCTTAACTATTTTCCCTTATAAACATAACCAAGTTTCCACATAAATAGTTAGGACCCCATTACTTCTTTGAAAAAGATGAATAACCTGTGGATTCGAAAATATTACTGCCTTCTCCATCATTACCATAATCATTTGGAAATAGATGTGAATTTGAAGACATCATACTTTTACTTCATTCTATAATTGGAAATTCCCTAATTCATACTATGAACCCTAAACCATAAAGTTGAAGAAGAAAACCTTTGGCTGCAGAAGGTATATTTGATGGAGTTGTAGAATAAGAACAACAACAATAACCACGAACCCTAATTTCAAAGATAAAAGAAGAATAAAGTTAAAATTGGTTCAGAAGAATTTCAAGTGAATAATTATTTATCTAAACAGATCACAACTATACTATTACTCTAAGTTAAAAACAAATCTCTAGTATTTTATTTGAAATTTTTTATTTTGTTGATGGTGGTTTGGTTAAATTGGGATCTAGCATTTACCTTCGCATATGTGCTGGGTTATTGGGTTGATTATGAGGTATTTGAGTTTTTATTTCTTTTTTTCTCTCTCTTTATTTTACTGGTTTGTTCCTTTTATTCTCTCTCTCTCTCTCTCTCTCTCTCTCTCTCTCTCTCTCTCTCTCTCTCTCTCTCTATTTCAAATATTAATTAAATTGTTTTAATATTAAGTAATAAATTAGAAGTATTATTTGTAGAAAAAATGCTCCAATAAACTCCCTTCTATTCTTGATCAATCTCCATTGACGTTCCTCCATGTTTCTTTGCATCATTTGTTATCTACTTCTTTTATTCCTGTTGTTGATCAACTCATTGTATGGTCCACTCTTATAGGTGTTTTGTGTTTGTGCTTTGTTTGTTTTCTTGTCATACTATCATTGTAATCTTCCTTTCACTCTCGATCTCTGATCTGTTCCATAGAGAAGCTAATCTCCAACTCTCAACCATCCATTCCTAGAAAAAGTAGCAACAATGCAACCTGAATTAGCTCCATAACAACCATGACAAACCTGTTATGGATAAAGATCATTAAATTCAAACATATTAGAATAACTCACAAACAAAAGACCATACTCAGAGGAAAAAATATGAATCCACACATTACCATCGATATGAATCACAATCAGAAACATATTGGTGTACGCAATTCCCCTCAGAATAACCTAGCGTCAACTGTAACGCCCGTTTTTAATTAATATTATATTATATTAATATTTTCGACTTACCGATCGATATTTATTTTGCGACGAGAATATTTATATTAATTGATATATCTATTAATATATTCGGTGATGTTCCGTTCGATCTGGTAAAATATTATTCGGATCCGATATTTAATTTCCCGGGATTATTTTAATTGATTGAATTAATAATATTAGTAGATATTATTAGTGTGTTAATTTATAAGAATAGATGGGGGTGTGAGGATTAATTGTGTAGAAATGGGGTTTGCACCCTTGTTTCTAGTAAGAAACAACATATAAATCCATTTTCCTCATTTTCTTTCCATTCAAAAACACCAAACCAAACTTAGAAACTTGAGAGGAAAAAGAAAGGGTTTTGGGAGAAGAAGAACAAGAGAGGAAGAAGAGGAAGAACATGAGCAAGCTTGAGGTTGGAGTTGTAGGATCATCAAGAAATATCCAAGCTTGTGAGGTAAGGGGTTTGATTTTCCTTTCCATATAGTTAGGGTTTTGGTTGATATATAGTTTGAATTGGGGGAAAATTGATAGTTGATTTATAGGGTTTTGGTTGATTGATTGTTGAAATAGTTTAGAAAACTTGGATTAGGAGTAGGTATTATGAGTGTGCTTCCTTGCTAGTAGTAGAAATAAGAGTTATATAATGGAAATGGAAAAGAAAGAAATTGGAAAACTGTAAATAGAAAAACAGAGAAATAACACAGACTGGTTGTAGGGATGAAGAAGAATTCGTGCAGGTTGGATAAGGGGGGAGGCGCCCACCTCACCATGAGGGGCGGACGTCCCCCACTTAAGGGCGTCAGTCTCTTTCTCTAGCACCCCTGGGACGATCGTCCCGTGCAGCCATGGGGGGGTTTTCGTGTTTTGCTGTTTTCTGTAAATTCATGTTTTCTGTTTTCTGTCTTCTGCAGAATAATTTTATGCATAATCCTTGCTAGCTAGCTTTTGTTTCTATTCATTTTTCCAATTCCAAATACTACTAGTTAGTATTAGTAAAATATAATTAGGACATAAGTTAGCCGATTTAATTTGGAACCCGAAATAGGCCAATTTACGGTTAAATTGAATTGGATTGCGTTTTAGTGGATATAAGGCACGTATGGACAATCCGATTTCGATGTTGACGATTATGATTAATGCCGGTTATTGAGGATGAGTTTCGCGACGATTATTGAGGTTTTGACTATTTTTCCGTTTTTGGAATTAGGTGAATTAATTGATAATGATGCGGTGTGAATAAACATAATGTTCGCGGCGGTGTATTTATTAATGAATACTCGTGATATGCGATGCGATGATATATGTCTTTGTACATGATGATGTGATGATTATATTAATGTTGTTAATAAATGCTTCCGATTTATGAATGCATGACTTTTGACGATGATGAATTGTTTGGTGATGTTTTGCATAAATGCAAATATGATGCGATGATATGTTTATTTGATGTGAATAAATATGACGACGTGGACTTTATGTCAATTTTGATGAGCGAAGATGATGTGTTGTTGTGTTGTCTTTATTATTGAGTCACATACATTGCATTGGCGACGAGGGTTTTTATGCCAAGCGACGGGGCTTTTATGCCAAGCGACGGGGCTTTTATACCAAGTGTTCCTAATTATGGACAAAGCGACGGGTACCACATGCATAACATAGTCGTGTCTCATGGAGTCGGTTATGTTTATGTTTGAGTTGTTTGATGTTGGGTTTTTGTTAATTGATGGATGATATTGAATTGCGATGATATATGATGTTTTGTTTGGTGATGATCTTTATGATGAACATGAAATGAATATGATTTGATAATTTCATGATAACTATGCGATGAATATAAATGATGAGTTTTGCGATGATTTAACTTGATGAAATGCTTAATGCAAATATGACGTGATGACGTTTGTGACGATGGGCTTTTATGCCAAAAGTGATGATGGGCTTTAGCCAATTGGTGATGATATTATTTATGTTGATTAAGTTATTAGTATGGTTTAATGTTGTTGTTTGATGTTGTTGCTTATAATTGTCGTGTTGATTAGTGATGTATTAACTTGTGATGATTTCGTGGTGATGGAAGTTTATGTGTTGTTGTGATGATTTATGCCGATGAGGTTATAGCGATATAGTGTAGATTATACACATTAGAAGAAT
The DNA here is from genome assembly GCA_021764765.1 of Vicia sativa. Lineage (NCBI taxonomy): Eukaryota > Viridiplantae > Streptophyta > Magnoliopsida > Fabales > Fabaceae > Vicia > Vicia sativa. The sequence continues at coordinate 142,377,865 of CM038793.1, read as the reverse complement.
GATTAGAGTAAGTGAGTTTCGGTTATGTGTTGGAATGCACTTTTAATCTATATCTTTTATGATTCCAAATACTATATATATATATATATATATATATATATATATATATATATATTATCATGCCTTTAATTATATGTTTTGGATTATCTCACCCTTTACTTGTTTCGCCGTTACCTTTATATTGGTAACGTTTATGAAGACGGAGTTTATAGTGCTATTAGTCGGGTCGGTGTCGCTCGTCAGCACTCGGGGTAATAATTATGTTGTCTTGTTGTTGTTCTTTGTTGTTTTCCTTTTGTAAATAAGAATCATACTTTATGAAAATATGATTTGTTAAGGAAGTTTAATAAAAGAAGATGTTTTGATTTTTATGAATCAATTTATGTTTTCCGGCGATGCTATGTATCCGAGATTTTTACTTTAAAGCAAACTGTTTAAAGTGATTTGATTTTGAAGGTGTGATGCCTCAGTATTGAATTATGAAATTTTAATTTACTCTGATTTCTGCTTTTAAAACCTTAGGTAATATTGGGGTGTTACACCAACATTTATGGTTTTTGAAGTAGAAGAAATTCAAGATCCTGAGGAACAAGCTAATATTAGTATACTTGGTAATATAATTACCTACAAACCTATCCATTATATGTCTATACATAATGCCCTAAGTAACCTTTGGTGCAACCCCTTGAATCTTACAATCAAGAAGATTGAGCCTAATGTTTTTAGGTTTACCCTGGAAAAAAGGAAGATCATACACGAATCTTGAAAAGGAACCCTTGGTTGTTTATAAACTCTTGGTCAGTTTTCCAAGAATGGGATAAAAAATGAATATTTACACTCTTGAATTCTTGAAGAAGCCTATTTAGGTTCAGATTTGGGGCATACATGCACATTGTAAAACCATACAAATGGGAGAAAAATTAGGGTAAAAGATAGTCGAGGTTATGGAAGTTGGGATTTTGATATGTCGGAAATAACTACGATAATCAAGGTCAAAATTATGATGAACATAAATACTCTCATTATGCCTTGTAAGTATATAGGCAGTAAGTTCAATGGTGTGAATTGGATTGACTTTAGATATGAAAGATTACTTATGTTGTTAGATGATGGTAACTTATCTAGAGGGGGTGAATACATCCCAAATGAAAAAAATTTACTTTCAAAACTGTTTTCAAAAATTAAGTAAAAACTATAGCAAGTAGAAGTTGTATCCTAGATTACAAGCCGTCCAATTCGAATGGTTATTGGAGGCTCATAAACAGACACAATCAATACTCAATTGAATGATGATAATAATAAGGCGTTAATACAATAAACTCTCAAGTAATTATTTTAAAATTACTAGGCCAACCAACATCCATTGAAATAAATGATAAAACTAAGTGAAGCAATTTATCAAACACTTAGTGAGCAGTTTGCAATACTAAGTGAAATAATTTATCAAACACTTAGCGTGCACCCAGTTTGAAAATGCATGGTTCACTGATGAATCCTATAGCAGTATGCTCTAGGAATATTGGAAAGAGCATGTTTCAGTCACTTTGAACCTTAAGAATGTGGTTGAGGGTATCGAGAAGTAGAAGTTTAATACCTTTGACAAAATTGGGACGAGGAAAAAAGAAATTTTAAGAAGATTAGAGGGTATTCAAAGAAAGTTGTAGGTTCCCGATAATACTGCTATCATTCACAATCTTGAAATTAAGCTTCAAAAGGAGTTGAGCAGCATCTTGAAGAAGTAAGAGTTGATGTGGCATCAAAGATCGAGAACTAAGTGGTTGGCTGATGAAGACCGCAATACAATATTATCACATGAAGACTATTTCCATGAAAAAGAGGAATAAGATTAATATGCTGAAAGATGATAATGGAGAGTGGATTAATGATCATGATGCATTAAAAGCTCATGTATTCGGGTTTTATAAAGAGTTGTTTTCTAGGCCTAATAATTGGTGCTATAGGAAATAATCTGATATCAGTTTCCCAAAGGTGGAAAAATAAGTCTTGAATAATTTGAAGAAGGATATAAGCATGGAGAAAGTTAAGCTGGCTTTTTTTCCATGAAGTCGTGGAAGGCCCCAGAGCCTGACGACTTTCTTGCAGTATTCTATCAAAAAGCCTGGGATGTAGTTGGAGTCAGTTTAAGAAACTCTGTGAATGAAACTTGGCATAAACCTGACAGTATCGTTGATATCAACAAAACATATACTTGTCTTATCCTTAAAATAGACCATCCTCAGAAAGTTACCCAATTTTGCCCTATTTCCTTGCGTAATACAATCTATAAAGTTATTACCAAGGTGAAAGTTGGTAGGTTGAAACCTCGTATGTCCCATCTTGTATCACCTTATCAGATAGGTTTTATTCCAGAACATTCTATTCATGAGAATATTATTATTACATATTAAATAATACATAGCATGAGGAATAAGAAAGGGAAGAAAATCTTTTTTTGCTGTGAATATTGGCCTGTCTAAAGCTTACGATAAACTTAATTGGGAATTTATCTGGATAATTTTAGAGGAAGTTGAGTCACCTGAGAAAATTATAAACCTAATTATGCATGGAGTTACTAGTATGGAAACGAACTTGAATTGGAATGGCAGTAGGAATGAATTTTTTAGACCTCAACGAGGAATTTGGCAAGGAGATCCAATATCCCCTTATTTGTTTGTTATTTGCATGGATAAGTTATCTCATCTAATCGAGCATGAGGTGAATAAGAAGAAGTGGGAACCTTTTAAATTTGGAAGGATTGGTATGGAGGTAACTCACTTGATGTTCGCTGATGATGTGCTTATTTTTAGGGAAGCGACGGAGAAGCAACTTAAGTGTGTTAAATAAACTTTAGATTTATTTTGTCAAATGTAGGGGCAAGAGATAAGTAAGGAGAAATCAAATATTCTATTTCCAGGAATGTTTCTCAAGGTTTAAGAACAAAGTTAGTAGCTATTTCAGGATTTAGAGAAACTAAGGATTTTGGAAAATACTTGGGTGTTCATTTCACAGGAAAAGAATTTTGGAAGAATGATTTTGATTATGTCATTGAGCAGATTTCTAGGAAGCTATCTAACTAGAAAGCTAAGAATTTGTCCTTTGCTGGAAGAGTTACTCTTGCTAAGAGTGTTATGGAGGAAATTTTGGTTTATCCTATGATGACGAATATGCTTCTGAAGGTGTGTATTAAGGAGATTCAAAAGCTGCAATGAAATTTGGTTTAGGGAGATATTGAGTTGAAGAAGAAGTAACATGCTGTCAGTTGGGATAAAGTAGTGAAGAGCAGGAATTATGGTGGATTAGGGTTGTGAGATCTTGAGGTTATGAACCAAGTTTGCATCATGAAGTTGGGAAGTAAAATTATCAATGGTGATAAGGATTTGTGGTGTAGAGTTCTTAGAGGGAAGTATAAAATAGTGGATAATAGTAATAGTGTTCAAGATAAGATTGGTGATTCAAAACTTTGGAAATAAATTATCACTACAAGTTCAAACCTTATGGAAGCAAGTTATTGGAAGATTGGTTAATACGTAGAATGAGAAATAAATTGTTAATAGGAGAAGCATGTTGGAGGAAGGTGTTAATATTCCTTTGGAGTTGAGTGAAGCTAAAGTCGATGATCTTGTAGGAGAAGATGAGGACTAGAATTGGAACATGCTGGCATGGTTACCCCTAATATATTAAGCTAAAGATTGTAGCTATATATCCTCCAAATAACTGGGAATAATGTGGATAGATTTGAAGTAGCAAAAGAAGAGGATGACACATTTTATATTGGAGGCATGTACAAAATAGTGATGGATAATAATGATCCAGTTTTGCGTAAATAGTGGAGAAGGATTTGGGAGTTGGACGTTCTAGAGAGGGTGAAATGCTTCATTTGGTTATAAAGCATGACATACTGTGTTGGAGTAAGCTCTAATAGCCAATAAATATTGGCTTAATATGCTTCTGTATCATGACTTTGATACATGTTATTTGTTAATACATATAATCGTTAGGCCTCATATTTATTATGTTATTTGTATATGACATAATAAAGTCCTTAGAGTAATTAGTCTATTAATGATCTATTAAGTGTGACTTAATTTTGAGAGCTCATTAAACATAAGGACATTATTCTTAAAGTATCCGTAGTCAAGCTTTACTGTCAAATAGGACAACAGTAACGCATAGAGAGACTATTACGTGAGTAGACTGATGATTGTATCTCACAAGTCATGGATATGAGATATCAAGTCTTCACGTAGGTATAAATATTAGGAGTAATATTTATATTGGATTGACCCACCATGAGAATACTACATAGTTTGTTATGTAAGTGTCATAAGTTATTCTCATAGTGATAGTGGTGTATACCACCCTTCGACCTGAAACCACTATGGACCCTAGATGTGGAGTCGAGTACTTTATTGCCAATCAAACGTTGTCTGTAACAAGATGACCATAAAGATGGTTGCTGGGTACTTTATAAATCATGTTGAGGGACATGAGTGACCTAGATGGAATTTTCTCCTCCTACATATACGGGAGTAATATCTGTGGGCCCCTTGATAAAGTATGATTGTAAAATGCATGGTCGTGCTCAAATAAGTCAATATGAGATATTCGGCTTATCTGTTGTTATCAGGAATACTCGGGGATCAAGGAATAAAATATTAAACTATACGAGGGTGACACATTCTATGTCTTGTGTTCAATATAGATATAAGGGCAAAAGGGTAATTGTACACATAATCATTATCACAGAAAGGTTATGTCAAATCACATGACATTCTCGTTACTTGGGTAGCAATGATGTGTTGCTAGATACCGCTCATTGTTTATAATATTAAATAGGTGATTTAATATTATTGTCAACGTTACGAGAACCTACAGGGTCACACGCATAGAGTACTTATAGTGGAATGGATGATTAAATTAAATATGATTTAATTTAATTATGTGTTAATATTATTTAAATTGTTTAATGTATTAACACATATCGTTTATTTGATTAAATATTATTTAATTAAATAAATGGGAATTGACAGTTGATTAAATTAAATATGATTTAATTTAATTTAATATTTTATTTTATTTTATTAAAAGAGTTTTATTAAATATAAATAATTATTATTTAATTAAATAGTTTAATTAATTAAGATTGGGCTTGTTTTGGAAAAAGCCCAAATTATGAGCATTAGGGTTTTAGAAGCTCTCTATAAATAGAGAAGCTCTTTTCCCCTTGCTAGGTTAATTGTCAATTCTCAAGAGAACAAGAAACGGCTAGAACCGGCTTCCACTTTGCACTCGCGTGGACTACGTAGAGACGCCGGTATCTTCCACCGTTCGTGATCGTATGAGAAAGCACGCTTCAAGAGGTAATTCTTGAATCCTTATTTTGGTGAGTTTTGATTTGTGATTAATGATTTAATCAAGATCCGTTCATCGGGATTGTTCCGCTAAGAGGTTAAAATTTTGAAGAAAAAAATCTCTCTTAGATCCCAACATACTGCTCACCGGTTAGAGGATGAGTTCACAGGTTTCAGCAATGCTAGTTGCATGTTATGTGGAGCGAGTAGCAAGGGTACTTTGCATGTAATACGAGATTGTAAGGTTGCGTAACATGTTTGGGAGAATAGGATTCCTTTCAAGATTTTGAATGAATTCTTTACTGTTGATATTAGAGATTGGATTGCGAGTAATACTAATGACTCAAGAAATGTTGATAAAAATTTGTGCTTGCATTAGGCTCTTGAATGCCATGCTTTATGGGAGTGGCGGAATAGAGAATTACACGATGACAAGTTCGAGAGGCCTCATAACCTGCAAGAGAATATTGATCATAAGATGAAGGAATATAAGGAAGCATCTATGGTGAATAGTATGATAATGGACCAGAACAAAGTAGAGATGAGGATTTAGTGGCACTGTCCTTCGAGGAATTTTGTGAAAGTTATTGTCGATGGAGCTCATGATGCGAATGGTGTTTCTGGTTGCGGGGGTATTATTCGCCGATGAGAGAGGAGATTGGTGTGGAGGTTTTACCAAGTGTGTGGCCATTTGTAGTCCGATAATGGCAGCATTATGGGGTATTTGTGAAGGTTTGAAGTTGGCGGTAGAGCATGGATTTAGTTTGATTATGGAAGAATCTGATTCCAAAGATGCAATGGATCTTATTAATAAGATTAGACATATGAAACTGGTTGAGAGTAATTTGGTTTAACAAATCTATAAGTTGATGGAGAGTATGGAAAAAGTAGATATAAGACATATTTATATAGAAGCTAATGATTATGTTAATTTTCTTACTAAGCATAAGAGGAGCCTCAAAAGAGGATTTATGTTCTTTTAGTAAATCCCTAGTTGGCTCAAGAAAAATCTAGAGAGTGATAGGAATGACTCTCAGTTACCTAGATTCAGTGGCAGAGCCAGGACCTTAGGTCAGAGGGTGCAAAAATGAATAAATTTGGGACTAAGTAAATTAATGGTGCAAAAAAAAAATTCAGAATTCAAAGTGCAATTAATATAGACCGAACTTAGATTTGAGGGTGCAAAAGTGAATAAATTCAAGACCAAATGAACAAGTAGTGCAAATTAAATTTTCCAAGAAGTTCAAAATGCGATTTATATCAACATTTAGATACAATATTTAATGTTCAGGGAATTCAATTGAACCCTTCAAATGGACTGTCTCCGCCACTGCCTAGATTCGCCGTTGTTTAGTTTTTTTTCTTCTTTGAGCTTTGACCCTCCTTTAAAATAAAATAAAAAAACTCCTCTTTTTTTATGAGAAACAAAATTGCATTTAATAAAAAAAACAAAATTACATTAACATCTCATTTATATCTCATTTATATTTGTCAAGTACTCATTTAATACACAGTCAAGTTTAGAAATTTTCACAATTTTTTTGTTAATTCTTTATTTTCTTAGTTGCAAAGTAAAATATATAATAGTTTAATGTTGATGTTATTATATTAAAATATAGTATTTAACGGAAAAATATTAAATATGATAAGAAAATAAAATTTATGAAATAAGATAATTCAAGGTATCATTGTTTTTTTTTAGTTAAACAACAAACTAAGAGATTTTTTTTAGTTTAATAAAAAATATTGGGTTGTTTCTGATCTTAGATATGAAGTATTGTTAAATTTTTGGAAGAAATTTTTTGTCATTCATTGTTTTTTTACTCAATTTGAAAGATCAATATCTAAAGTAATGCGTAGAGGATATTTAATATTTAAAATAATTAAAAATTTTAACTGTGGAATGATCAAACAAATTTTTTAGTTATTTGGATTATAATTCAAAAGCTCGAGTTTTAGTTATTTGCGACAAAAAAAGTTTTAACTAAATAATCCGTGATTCGGTCCACAAACTCCATTTTGACTACTCTTCCTGTACATCATTATTTTTTAATTTTGCTTACAAAATGTTATAACAGTATTTGAAATCTCTAGAAATAATTTAAAAATAAATAAAATAACAATTACACCAACAATTATTTATAATATGTTACTAAAAAAAGTTTAATATACGTTCACTGTTCACATTATTGAAGTTGTCAATAAAATTAGTTAAATTCTGCCCACATGCTTTGAATTGAATCCTTTGGTATTCCTCTTGGTGAATCCATTCAACACACAAATTCTTTGCATCCAATTTAGAAAATGATATAGTTGAATATTGATGTGATTAAATTCCTAAACTACTACTCAGCTTAGGAGTTTAATGACAAACCAACTCGTACTTGTAAAGTTATTATAGTTTGGTCCCCCACACCACATGATTAACGAAGTTCAATCAGTTCAATAGGGGGGCAGTACTTTAAATAAGATCATGAGAGTTCGGTGGTACTTATGAATATCTATACCAACGCTATCAGCTTATCATTAATCAAGATCCTCTCTATTTTTATTTTATTTGGTTAATTTTTTAAAGTTTATGTGATATTTTTTTTATAGGAAAAATTTATCTCATATTATTAATCAAAATATTTAAAATACAAGTTGGAATTTTGAAAAAAATATGAAAATCAGCATAAGATCGAGCCACTCGTGCCAAAGCATGAGTCGTTTCACTGGCTTGTCTTCTAGTGAACTTGACTAAAGAGTTCGTAAAGTAGAGAGATAGTAAGCGATTACATTCATGCGTAATCGCACCAAAGTTCGAAGAGTTGGGTTTCGAGTTGTTAACAATATCCACCACATACTTAGCATCCATCTCGAAATCCATATTATCAAGATCGAGGTTGTGAACCCACTTAATAGCAGATAACAGGCCCAAAGCCTCCCCGGTATCAACATCAGTGATTGGGGAAAAATAGTCGGTTCTAGCAGTTACGAAGCACCCATCCGCGTCCCTAATACAAACACCTATACCTATCTTATCTTGAGCAAAGGAAGCATCGATGTTGCATTTAAAACGATCCGCATCTGGTTTACACCACTTGATTACAGGACCATCATTGGAGGGAATGTCGTTATTACCTCGAACCTGTTGCACTTCTTTCCAATCAGATAAGCAATGGGAGGTTCTCAGACAAATATCAACCATTGAGTCATTTGTGAGATTCCAGATATGATTATTTCTATTCTTCCAAATGCTCCATAAAATCATGGTAAAAAGCGCATGTTGATCTTTAGTAGCTACTTGAAGGAAAGACAATATGACCGAAGTAAACTCTCCTCCATTAAGGATCACCGGGTGCAAATTAGGTCAAATACCCAGCTTTTTCCAACAATCAATACTCTTGGAACATTGGAAAAACAAGTGATAATTATTTTCTTCAGCTCCCGAGCAACCAGGACAAATAGAGGGACAATCGACACCTTTATCTATGAGACGACTTCTATTTGGTATGCAATTCCTACATAACCGCCACATAAAATTCTTAACTCTAGGAGGGCATTCGATATTCCAGATAAGGTTCCAATTACCATTTGCTCTGAGGTGAGAAGTGTCAATAGCCTCATTTATGCAATACCTGTAGGCGCTTCGAACAAAGAACATACCATCCTTTTCTAATTTCCAAGTTAACTTGTCATCCTGCACCACATCAAATAAAGGGGTATTGAGAATTTTCGTCGCAACATTATCCCTAAATAATGGTTGGATCAACTCTATATTCCACTCTTTTCTGTTAGAAAGCATCATATCAGATTCTTTGAGAGAACTAATAACCTCATTCATGGCCCACGGATTCTCTAATATAGTATTTTCAATAGTCCACTGGTATCTCCAAACCGAAATGTTGGTACCCGAGCCTATGCTCCATTTAGATCCTCCTCGCACAACAAACTTTGAGCTCCAAATACTCCGCCATACATAGCTTGGATTATGACCAATAACAGAATCTAAGAATTCACAATTTGGAAAATACCTTGCATTGTACAGGAGAGATACTAAGTTGGAAGGATTACTCATGAGCCTCCAAGCTTGTTTACTCAGTAAAGCATAGTGAAAAGCATTGATGTTCTTGAAACCCATACCTCCTGCACATTTTGGAACAGATAGACGGTCCCAAGAAAGCCAGTGGATACCTTTTCCAGCATTACTTTTATTACCTCACCAAAAAGAATTCAACATCTTCTCAATCTCGTCAACAAGCGACGAAGGGAGAAGGAACAAACTCATTATATAAGTAGAAATGGATTGAAGGACCGACTTGATAGGAGTTTCCCTACCCACTTGAGACAAGCATTTACTACGCCAGGAGTTGACTTTCCGCCAAATTCTATCTTTTATAAACTTAAAAGAAGCTTTTCTATTTCGTCCAATCATGGAGGGAATACCAAGGTACTTACCATTCCCTAAAACCAGTTGAACACCTAAGATATATGCCAAAGAGCTTTTGGTGTCATCGTCCGAATTCCGGCTACAATAAAATTCGAATTTTTGAAAATTAATGGCTTGATCTGAGGCTTCTTCGTATGTTGCAAGAATATTCTTCATCACATTCTCTTCATCATTATTCGCTCTAAAAAAGAGAAAACTGTCATCCACAAATAATAGATGAGAAATAACAGGCGCATTCCGACAGATTTTTGAATCGTGGATATCTCCTCGGGCTTCGGCTTTTTGGATAAGAGCATATAGGCCTTCCGCACAAAGAATAAAGAGATACAAAGAAAGAGGATCTCCCTGCCTTAAACTACGCCCTAGAATAATAGGACCAACTTTGTCGCCGTTCAAAATCATCGAATAATCTACGGTTTCGACACACAACATAATCACACTAATCCATTTATTGCAAAAGCCCAGTTTAAAAAGAACATCTTTTAAATAATCCCAATCAATCCTGTCATAAGCTTAGCTAATATCAAGCTTGAGAGCTATGTCACCAACCCTTCCTCTTGTTTTAGTATTCATATAATGAACTACTTCTGTTGCAACCATAACATTATCCAGGATGGATCTACTAGGAACAAAAGCCGATTGGTTTTCAGAAATGCATTTACCGAGAATATTCTTCAACCTGTTCGCTAGGACTTTTGCCATAATCTTGTACAGAATGTTGCAAAGAGAGATAGGTCTCCAATCTTTCATTGAGACTTGATTTTCCCCTTTCGGGATAAAGGTGATGTTGGTTTGTTGAGGCTGTTTGGGAAAATGTCATTTTCGAGCCAATTACAACATTCTTTGAATATTTCAGAACCGCACGAATCCCAAAAGTGTTGGTAAAATCCAGGATTAAAGCCATCTGGACAAGGACTGGAATCGATTTGCATAGAGAATATGGCTTCTTTAAATTCTTCGATCAAAAATGGCGCAGTGAGAATGTCATTATCTTCGTCTGAAACTGTGGCATTAAGAGCTTGTATCACCTGTTCCCGCGAGCTAGGCTTTTTCTAAAATAATTCTACAAAGTACTCCAACGCAGTATTACATAAACCTTCAAGGGAGGTCAATGTGTCACCACTATCGGACAATAGAGAAGTGATGGTGTTGATCTTCTTCCGAACAGTTGTCGAAACATGGAAAAATCGAGTGTTGAGGTCGCCGTCTTTGAGCCAATGAGCTTTTGATCTTTGTTTCCCGAATAGGTCCTCTTTGATTAAAAGAGAGTTTAGCCAACTTTTGAGAGAGTTGAAATAGGAGATGTTGGTCGCATCTATCTTCTATAGCCTTGCTGTTTCAAGTTGCCTTCTAGTATCCTCCATTTGTTTTCTGCTTTTGTAGCAATTCTCTTTTCTCCAATGTAACATATTGAGACCATAAAGTTCTAGCTTGTTTATGATATCTTCAGTATGCCAATTATTCCAATTTTCTTGTACAAACTCTTTGAATCTATTTTCCACAAACCAGGCATTTTCGTACCTAAACTTATTCTGATGCTGTAGCCGAGAATTATCACAACTGAGCAGGATGGGGTAGTGATCTGATGATATTGCCGTGAGACATTTCAAACTCGAATCTAGAAAACACTTCCTCCAATCATTATTAACCATAGCTCTATCGAGCCTTTCCGCGACTGCTCTGTCCGTGCCTAGGCTTTTGAACCATGTGAAGATGTAACCCAACAATTGAATATCAGTCAGACCAGAGTCATGTATCGCTTGTCTAAAACCGTTTACCATCCAATTTTGCCTTTCAAATCTTCCTCATTTTTCATCCGAATACAAGATGTCGTTGAAATCTCCAATTATACACCAAGACAGATTTGAGGTCGTGGCAAGAGTACGAATGAGGTTCGAGGATTTCCTCCGACGAGAACTTTCGGGGCAGCCATAAAATCCTGTCAGTCTCCAACTGCCGACTCGCGAATCTTGAACAATAATGTCAATATGGTTATTAGAGAAATTTTGAATGGAAGAATTTGAAGAATTCTGCCATAGAACAGCCAATAAGTTTATGTGATATGTGTTGAGTCTATTTATTTTTAATATATTATAAATGTCTTCTAAACTATAGTAATGAAGATGTGGTAAAATGGATTCAACCCGTTAAGCATGTTCATTTTATTCGCATTTTAGAACGGAGCGCGTCAAAAAGTTAAATCTTCACCCTCTAATGTGATCGCTCCGTCTTATTTTTTTGCGGGTTTTTACGAACATGACTATAGACATAAAATTTTATATTTTTAACTTTAAAAGGTATAGTACCTACAGGCTTTTCCAATCCCGCACTGATTTTTGTGTGAAACAAACATATATTTTAGGCCTTCATTCTTAACTATAACCACTCTGTCTTGCCTTTTTTTTTGCAAATTTTTATAAGACGGATCTAAGTGGAGCTAGTATGTCTATTTGTCATCCTAATAATGAAGAGGGAGAGTGAAAAGAATAAATAGAGAAGATCTTAATTCTAATTAAAGATAATAAACATATATCAATAGTTATTAAGAATTACTATTATATTCTTTTAAATTATACTCCTGAAAGTGTAAAATATAACATTGAGACGAAATAATAGTTTCAAGGGGTTGTTAATGCATTTCACTTTCTTTTTTTAAACTTCAAAAAAATTATATTAAAAAGAGCAAAGGATTATAAAAGACACAAGAGAGGGACGAAACCTAAACCTCTTTAAAGCAATACCGAATGCGAGGGGTACCCGCCTTGTCTAGCAAGTAATCCTTGAGCAAAATAGGATGGACAAAATTAAAAAAAATTAGTTGCCTTGCTCTTTAGGCTAAAGCTAACAAGAAGATCCGCACAAAAATTGCCTTCTCTATATATATGCGTTATCATAAAGTCAATTTTGAGAGTGAATGTCTGGCACGCAAGCCAACGAGATCTAATCTTCCACGGAACCAAAGAATAATTAGTGAAAGCTTTGACGACACGAGTGCAATCTGTTTCAAGCCAAAGCTTTGTCCAGCCTTTATCAACAACACACTCAATAGCTATAATTGCAGCCATGAATTCAGCATACGAAGAATTTCCTTCCCCCAAAAAATAAGTAAACTGATAATATTATCAGCGTTACTATCCCTGAAGATGCCTCCACAAGCAGAAAACAAAAGGGAGCCTATAGCATCTCCATCAATGTTGCCTTTTATCCAACCATTAAGAGGAGGGCTCCATAAAACATCAATGCAAGAAGGAGTAGGCTTTGGTTTGATTGTGATGTCAAAAGCTTTCAAAACAGTAAAACTAGAGATAGAATTATTAGCATACTTGTTAGAGTGATTTCCAACCAATTTTGCACGCGCAACTATCTCTGAGTAGCAAGTCTTCCACTGAATGATTTTATTATTGTATTTGCTGTAGTTTCTGGCCTACCATATGAGGTAGCAGGTTTGCATAATGCAGGATTTAATGACAACAACTGTTTGCTTGTTCCAATTACGATTCATAGCTTTGATGCAGTCATTGAAATCATAGATGACGATTGAGATTTGAAGTTTAGAAACCAGCCATGCCCAAATGCTTGAGGCAAAACTACATTTCACTTAAGAACAAATTGTTATAAGAACTTAAATTCATATCCTCTGTTGCGGACGATTCTTTACTAGATTTTAATAATTGCGTATCATCTAAACTCTAGATTTTTGGATCCTCTTTCCCATTTTTCCGCCAACAAAATTTTGAATTATGAACGAGGGTGATAATAGGTTGTACCTATTAAAATTAGAGTTTGATTTTTTTTATCTCTAAAAAAACGACAAGTGAGTAGTGTCATTTTTAATATATTTCTTTTTATACGAGATTTAATTTTTTTCCTAATACACTCTCTTAGGCCTCTATTTATAATTTTTTTTTTACAATATATATATATATATATATATATATATATATATCTTTTGTTCTATAATCGAACTTGTAACATCCCTTCTAATTTACCCGCGTTTTATATAATTTTAATCAAAGTTGTATTCATAACATCAAGGAAGTCACAATTTAATTAATTCAAATAACCAAAAACAGTAATCATGCCTTTTCACTGAAGAACTTATGAAAGAAAACGAAACCAAGGACTATGTTTAAATAGCGGAAATATAACATAAAAATCCGGAATAATTCAATCAATAATTATTCCCAACATAAACCAAAACATAAACCAAACGACCAGTTTTAAATCCATAGAAATTTCAATCAATCGTTCCCCAGTGTTACAACTACCAGAGCATGACACTGACACGCGGATTAACTAAGTAGCACAACTCTAAAAGTTGTCCTCACCAATTCTCGAGCAGCTATACTCCTCAATCTGAAATCATTAAGGTAAGGGTGAGATTTCATCAAGACTAAAATGCATTATACATTTCTCAAAAAACAATAAAACAACCAATTCATTATTCACCCTATTTAACAATATTAGCATACGATTCATGAATACAACCACACAGATCATTATGCAAACAGCAACAATCAATGCAATTATAACACTGGAAACCATCCTAACATGTTATAATTACATATGCAATGCAGACTCAAATGCATGTGGTACCAAACGTGAACCAAGTCCACACCCTGTTCCGCTTACACCTCGGAAAACAACGTCAATCCATGATTCGCCCATACAGCACTGGGTCAAGAATCTAGCCTCACCACCTCTATCCATTAGGTACGGTTATTAGCCCTGCAAGTTCATTTCCGCACAATGGGAATGAACCATTTACCAAAATGTTCATGCATGCACATTAGTAGCATGCAACAGTTCAAACATGGAATAAAATCACACGACATTATTCCAATGATAATCAATAACAATTTAACAACATATATGGTAACAGAATTCATGAACATCTAAAGTTAACTGTAACCATGGGATTAACATACTGCATATACACTCAACAAATAATTCACAAATTCACAACGAGCTCTTATTACGGAAGTCAAAATAATTCTTCCAGATCTCAATTATTGGTATTGAAATTATACCTATTAAATAGTACTCGTTCTAAACTTTCCAACGATACCAACTACGCCTAATTCGGAGTTACGGTCACAAAAATATGATCGAAATCGTTTTCAGAAAATCCTGCCCATTCCTGTCCAGCTTAGGTCAATCTATAAGCTCATGTGTCAATACATGGGCTGCTTGTATCGACACATAGAACGTATGCATCGATGCATATAGTTAAAATTCTGCCATTTTTAAAAATCCCTTCGGTATGTGTCGATGCATAAGTCTATGCATCAATACATAGACTGCATGTGTCGACACATGCTTCGTATGCATCGATGCATACAAGTAAATTTTCTGCATTTTCAAAAGTTGTTCAGTATGCATCGATTCATACGCATCTTGTGTCGATGCATAAGTTCTATTTTTCACTACATGGGTCGATGCATGGCCCTATGAGTCGATGCATGCGTTTTCTTTGCTTCTGGTTTTCTAAAATTCCATTGCTTGTATCGATCCATATTGCCTTGTGTCGACTCATACAGTTAGTTTTCACCCAAAAATCTAGTTTTCTCCACTGTTACGAATTCCCATTAATCTCAATCATTACCAAACATCATATGATCACAGAACAAAATTAATACATGTATTTTTACATCCAATTAACTACAGAATTTCATTTTCTAATTAGCGTATGATCATATTACGTAATTCACCGTTCATCACAATTCTCCTCAAAGTTTTACGGATTATACGGTAGGGCACAACCTAGAATCATAATTCGAGACTCCTAACGGATTGAATTATTCTATCGATTATCGAAACCTATAAGGCATAATAATCAGATTCAATCCCCTCTTACCTCGCGATGAATCTTCGAATTCTCGGCGAATTGGCTTTTCTCCTCTTTCTCTTCTCTTTTCCAATCTCACGTAGAATGCAAATCCTTATTTCCTTTCCTCACTTGTTCCTTTTATTCCTTTATTTATTCCTTTTTATTTGCCAAATAATAGAAATAAATTAATTAGGATTAAATAGAGTTTTTTACTCCATTCATCCTACAATTCAACTTCACACCCCAACACCTCCATTATTTAATTACTTAATTAAATCCTTTAATTCAAAAATTTCAATAATTAAACCTTTAATTAAATTAATAATTAAATTTCTAATTATTTAATAATTGAATTAATTTGGGGTGTCACAGAACTCATAACTCAAAGGAAACAAACTATTGGGATCCTAACTCTCATCCGATGGATCAACCTTCTCAGATTGCCTCTATTTATAGTTGATGTGAGTTTTATTAACATGGGATTTGAATTTATTTCAATGGAATATTTTGTTTTCATTTATAATTGATGTGGAATTTGAGTTGTTTTCAATACATCTCTTCACATTTCTATTTATAATCGATGCGAGGTCGAACAAGACCGAAAATCATAAAGAAAAAGAAAAAATAGTGTTTTTTTTGTAGAAGCTAAGATTTCCAGCATCATTAGAAACACGGTGGAATTGAATTGGAAATTGTAATTGACAAGAAAAACATGCGCGGTGGAAAAAATTGTTTCCAAACATATACTTAGTCATTGTATTGAAATTTTAACACAAGTGACTTTACACATTCTATAATAAAACTCAACACTAACATAATATTAAACTCATGAAGATTCCAGAGCATATGATAGGTTGAACAAGACCGAAAATCATAAAAAAAAAACAATTGATACTACACATTCATCGAAACATTAAAATATTTGAATAATTTTTTCTATATATTCAATATTTCTTCCATGTGTCAAGCCCCCGTTTGTTCAATATTCCAATCTTAATTGAAAATAATGCAAAAAATACTACTATAATAAAATGTATAACTGAAAAAAAGTTAATGTTGCACTTATCATATTTATAAAAAAAAAAATCATATTTTATAAACATCAAATAATTAATGTTTTTCCGACATTACATAGACCATATACATATTGCATATTTAATAAATTTAAAAAATAATATTTAAATATAATAACTTCAAAGTGAGTAGTGCAAGGGGTCAGAGTCAAATTACTCCTAATTCCAACCCTAAAAAACAACACAAAAGGATATATTTTGTCCTTTAGACAATCCACCAGCATCTGCCTTTTATTTAACCAATAAATATAATAAACCGTTAAGAGCCCTTTACTTCTCCCATAATCAAACTAAAAGTACTACATTTTTGTGAAACACGTGAAATTACTCACCTATTGCACCTTTGCTTCAATCTTCATCATCCAATATAAATAATCAAACAAAACAAAGAATTAAAATAATATAATATTTTTTTATCTACATCTTCATATCATGATATCAACCTGTATTTTTTAATGTACCTTGAAGTACACTCTAAAGTACAAAACAAACAAAATAAAAAACATAAAATTATAGTACTTTTTTATGCTTCCAAAACAAACACAACCAATATAAAAGTACTTGAAAAAGTACACAACACAAATCATCTAGCATCAGAAGAAGTAAAAGAATCTGCAAAACCAGAAGGCTTAGCTGGTATACTTCCTTTACTATCATTAGTACTACTTGCATAGCTTATATCTCTCCCTTCTGCTTCCTTCCAAATCTTCAACATTTGCGGCAGCGGTTGACAAAAGTCAATCCCGCCCGTATAATCAAACTCTTCATCAACCGGTCGCCATTTCTCTACTAACTCCGATAGCACTTTGACAGCATGCCCCATGTCCGGCCTATGGTTGGCTTCCCGGGCGGTGCAATGTCCAGCAAGTTCGGCTACGATTGAGATACTCTCGAATGTTTCTTCGTTTACTTCGAGCGATGGGTCGATTGCAGCCTTGAGCTTTTCTTCGTTGGATTTTATTTGCCAAAACCATTCGGCTAAGTACCGGTTTTCCTCTGGTCGGCTCTCGTCGAGAGCGATTAATCCGGTTAGAAGTTCCATCAACACAACACCGTAGCTGAATACGTCCACTTTTGTCGTGATTTTTCCCATTACTGAAATTTGCAGAAACTTTTAGTTAGATGCAAGTTTGTGTAGAGATGTAATAGACAATGGATATGATATGAGGATAATAATAATATAGCTCCTAAATTATTTAATATTGAACTCTATGATTTTAAATTGCATATTACAGTTAAATATATAAGCAAATGTCACCACAACTATACAGGTTTTATATGTCTCTACGACGGTATCGCAACCAAAATTGCAGCTGCATTAGTATTTTAGTGCAATATCAAGGTTGGCAGTGTAACTGCAAAGCGAAGTGGTAATAACCCCCAAAAACTCACACACGACCATTAGGACCAGGGTTTGAATCCTAGTGATGGTGTCAAGCAATATCGGTTTCTGCCAGTTGAGCTAGGATTTGCAGACGATTCTATTCTAATTTCCATAACATAAACCATGTTAATGTGTTTACAAGGAATGTACATAGTTGGTGTAAAGCAAAACATACCTGCATATTCGGGGGCGAGGTATCCAAATGTTCCAGCAAGTTTTGTTGCCATAGATTTTTCACCATCGGGCGCAAGTTTCACCAAACCGAAATCTGCAACTTTTGCTCGAATATCATCACCAAGTAGAATATTTGAAGACTTGAGGTCTCGATGGATGAAGATTTGTCGAGCAAGACTGTGAAGGTATTCCACCGCTCTAGCAACATCTAGTGCTATAACAAGCCTCTGTGTCCAAGACAAAGGGTCCAAATTCAAGTTTTTCCAATGGAAAAGATGTCTGCTTAGAGCCCCAAGAGGCATGTATTCATAAACCAAAAGTCTCTCATTTCCTTCAATGGAATAACCTAGAAGAGATACCAAATGTCGGTGCCGAACTTTGGAAAGAACGGCTATTTCTGCTTGAAACTCGTCGAGTCCTTTACTGCTAATGGTTCCACATTCCATTCTTTTCACTGCTATTTTCGTTCCGTCTTCTAGTTCGCCTTTGTAAACAGTTCCAAAGCCACCCCGGCCTAGCTCATTTTCCTTAGCAAAATTCTTTGTCACCTCGCGTAGAACTTGAACCGATATGACAAGGTTTCCAGACTCAATAACATGATAGCTTTCAGTTTCGCCGCTATTGTTAGTCAGAGAACTTATTCCTGTATTTGTCGATAAGCTCCCCGTGGTATCCGACACCGCAAGTTTAACCATCACTTTTGGATTGGACGGATCTTGAGTGTGAGCCACGGCAGAGCTAGCTGCCTCAACTGAGACTTTCTTCTTTTTCTTCTTCGAACAACAACTTATAAAGAAAACAATAACCGAAAGAGCTACAAATCCAAAGACTACACCTCCAGCCACCATCGCTACTGTTTTGAGTCTACTCGAATTACTCGGTTGAGGATTTGCTTCAACATTCCTAGACTGATTAGATCTTGAACTTTCACTGGGGGAAGGTGGACTATCAGGGGATGGGGGTGGCTTTGGTTGTGGCTGTGGCAAGCTGCGTGGTGGTGAAGGTGGTTCAATTAAAGGCGGCGGACTTAAAATAGGAGCAGGACTCGGTCGAGGCTGATTAACAAAAAGAGGGTTACCGTCAACTATAACCTTCACGTCATCACGAAATTTTGGCAATGGAGGTTCAAAATTGTTATCACTTAAATCCAACACCCTCAAAGATTTCAGTTCAGTAAAATTATTAGGAACCTTACCGGTTATATTGTTACCCGAAAGCCTAATTTCAAGTAACGAATCTAACATAGCAAGCGAAGGAGTCAACGTACCCGTAAGATTTCTTCTAGGCAGATTGATTATCGATACTGAGTTACGAATGCAGCTCAATCCAAACCATGATCCTCCACAAGGATCATTACCAACCCATTTAGTAACAACAAATGACGGATAATTCAAACCGGCGAGAAAATTCAACAATATATTAACATTAGGATCACATTCAAGACCAGGTTTAGTTTGACAAAACGAATTCGAACCATACAATACTTGTGCAGCCTTAAACTTCGGTATTCCACCAACGAACATGTTATTACTTAAATCAAGTTTTTGAAGTTCCATATTTGCTAATGAATCCGGAATCAAACCAACAAGTTGATTACGATTGAGGTTAAGATCACGAAGAGAAGTTAAATTACCGATATTCAACGGAATCGCCCCGGTAAACTTGTTTCCATGTAACCAAACCTCTGTCAAAAATGTCATTGAAGCAATCACATCAATAGAACCTGTCATTCCATCACCTTGTTGATCATTCAACCATAGCGTCTGCACTGACGATTGACCGAAACTACCCGGAATTTCCCCCGAAATTCTGTTACCCGCAAGTCTCAAATTCGATAACGACGACAATGTGCCTAGAAAATCAGGCAAAGGACCAACCACATTACAACTCACCAGAGAAAGAGTCACTAATTGAACTGAATTTTTCAAAGCCATAGGAAACAACCAACCATTACTAGCATTCAAAGGGTTTACTTCCAAAGACAAAACCTCAAGACTATCAAGTCCTTCGAAGAAATCCATCGGGATTCCATCAATTCATTGTAATCCAAATAAGCATACTGTAATTTAGATAATCCACTCAAACTAGGTAACATTCCAGATAGATTATTTCTTTGTAGACCTAAATTTTGAAGCTCTGAAAGCTGATTTAAATTCGAAGGCAAAGAGCCTTTAAGACCAAGATTCTTGGTTTGAATCTGAGTAACTCTACCATTGTTACAAAACACATAATTCCATTGAGGTGGCCCATGGATCATCTCCATTTTCAGGCCATTTGAGAAGCTCTGCATTCTTCAACCCTTTTCGAAAATCATTCAGAACCTTGAGATCATTTGTGTCAGTTTTACCATAGCACAATGTAATAACCATAAGCCAAAATAAGAGAAATATGAAAACTTCAACCTTCATAGCTGATATGAAAATTATAATGATAAAGATTGAAATTTTAGAGGAAAATTCACAATCCCATTAAAGAAAAAAACCAATAGCTATATGAATTATGTAATGAAAATGAGATTGGATTGAAACAAAATGACCCAGATAAAAAAAAAATGAAGAACAGAACATGAACATAGGTGAGAGAGAGTGTGTGTTACTCTCACCGACAAAGAAGAATAAACAAAAGAGAAAATCTATTGACAAAATGGTGAAGTGAAGGACAAGAAGAGAGAGAAGAAAGATGTGTCAAAAGAGTGTGAGAAACTCTTTTTGTTCAAAAAGGGAAAAAAAAAAACAAAAAATAATAATAATATTTTAAAAGTAATAAAAGTAGTAATATTTTAAAGATAAAATAAATAATAACACTTTTAATGATAAAAAAAAGTAAGCATATTTTTAAAATCAAATTGTTATTAAACTAATCTTGATTCGTTTATTTTTTAGGTATGTAAAAATTTCAGTCAAACTTTTCAATTAACATAACTATAAATATGGCTTTTACAACTCATTGATTGACCCACTTTATTTTATTTGTTTCTATAAATTAGATTAAATTTTTTAAATTAAGAAAATCAAAATTAACAGAAAAGACTTCTTTGATTAAAAAGAAAAACTGATTTTACTTTATATAAATGTTTATAAATTTTTTAATTTTTTAGTTTAATTTTTAAAATATTGGTAGTATATTTTATAAATATTTTAAATTTTGATTATCGATAAATTATGTAGTTCTATTTATCGAACACTCTCAAAAATTATCTAAAAAAAATCAATATATTATGTAGGAAAATAATTAATTATCACACAAAAAAAAGGAAAATAATGTAACTTTTATAGTCATTACAAATATTTATTTAATAAAAATTTTAAACGTTAGTCTAAATTTTAAAACAATTGATGAGACTTAATTCACATCATTGAATGGAATTAATTAGTTTAACAAAAAATTCAAGACTAAGTTAATTGAACCATGCTGAAAAATTGTTCTTTTAATCGGAGTTAATTTTTATCTGTGTTTAAGTTTTTGAATTTATTTATTATGCAATTCAACTATAATTAAACTCATTGAATAAATTAAATTATGATATAAAAGTCTTTTCACATTCAAATTTTCTAACATTGATATTAATAAG
Source organism: Vicia sativa (assembly GCA_021764765.1). Taxonomy (NCBI): domain Eukaryota; kingdom Viridiplantae; phylum Streptophyta; class Magnoliopsida; order Fabales; family Fabaceae; genus Vicia; species Vicia sativa. The sequence goes on along the minus strand of CM038793.1, from coordinate 142,356,050 downwards.
AAAGAGAGCAAGATTGTTTATTAGACTATGTATAATAGTTTTATTATTCAACATCCCTTTTTTATAATTTTTATATTTTATATTATCTTTTTTTTTTCTTTCTATTTAATAATTTAATATATATTTAATTTTTACTCAATATAATAGTTTTATTTAATAAAATTCAACACATTATCATATTATTATTTATAACTGACTAAAATTTATATATTCACAACAACCAATAAAATTTTACAAAGTATTTTATAGAGTTTCACTCTCTTCTCATTCAATATATTAAATGGTTCTAAAATCAAATAATTCACTTCACTTTTAATACTCTATTCAATACCTCATTTCAAGTATTAAATTTGGTTTTAGAAACATTTAATATATTGAATGTGAAGTGTATTACACGGTCTTAGACTACCCAACTCCGCATTCAAAACTTATTCCTTTTTTGTTTTCTAACACTTCTCCCTTTCGATATAATATTTTCTACTCCCTGCTTAAACTATTATTATTATTATTATTATTATTATTATTATTATTATTATTATTATTATTATTATTATTAATTAATTAATAATTAATGACTACTAATCACTTACAATGAGATCTTAAGCACTTTCTTCTTTTTGACACAATTATTTTTAAACTTTACTTTTTAATGACAGTTTTTAATTTTAGAATAAAAAAATTTGTTCCATTAGAAAACCAGAGTATTCAATGAAACGATGATATGAGATATTGATTAGAGTGATAAAATAAGTTTTTGATAAGATGAAAAATAGTTGATCTACAGAGTTAGTATTTTAACGTTCAAGTTAATGAGAGAATGAAAAGTAATGTGAGATTAAGAATGAATTTGAATAGTTGAAATGACATGTTTTACCCTTATATATCAAAAGCGGTTGGATTGAATCGACAGTGAGTGATACGCTAAAGGAAAATATTATATGATTTTGGTTTAACGAAGTTATACATGTTTTGTGCACTTCTTCACTTGGTCTCGCTCTTGCGCCTTGGATCGAACGACGAGTAATACATTGAGGGGCAAAATTATCTATTTTTTGGTTGAACAAAGTTCTACATGTTTCGTGCAATTCTTCACGTGAAGAGTCTTTATGGAATATTATTAGCATCGAAAACATAAGCATTGAATATTTATTAATTGATCAACGATGTTTCGTAAGGAAGCCTTGGCTCGTGTATATATGTGTAATGGCAATATTGTCTTTTCAGTCCTATGATACTCAAGTATCATGAATAGTTCTCGATGAGATCTTGATTGTAGGTGGTGCGGTTCGTACTTCCCAACATGGTAGATTTCATGGTTCATGTAACACCATAAAACCCAGACTCTTTATTTATAAAAGATGAAAATATAACTTCTCAAATATATGTGTAATAAATGCTCGACACACATCTTCAACAACATCATGTAAGAACAAGAAGTGTTTCTACATCTAGCCTTGTGATTTTGATGATAATTTCACATGTTATATTAAAGACCAATTGTATACATCAATGGTTTCGTTTTAGTGTTTAGTTGCTGCTAGAATGTTCTTTGTAACACCCCAAATCTATCCAACGTATATTTAAATTAGAGTGCCAAAAGTTTCAACAATATGAGGCGTTACATTCATAATTCAAACCGTCATCATAAAAAGCATATCATAATGGATACATAGCACATATTAATTTCAAGAATTTATAATAATTATTTATTCTTCAAAAATACTTCATATTTATTCAAAAACTACGCAGCGGATTTATAGCATTTCGAAACTCCCAACAAAATATAGCATCTTTTAAACAACTTAATTCAAGGAAATCAATTCTCAAAGTATTAACATCAACAATGCAACGGAAAGTAATAGAAAATCAAATAATGCGTTTATTCCCCCCGAGTGCTACGTATCAGAGCGACGACGCCAAAAGCTACTAAATTCTTTACTCCTTGTTACCTACACGTTACCAACATAAAGGTAACGGCCAACAAAATAGAAAGAGTGGGATATCTACCAATATAAACAGGTGTATTGATAAATAATATATTAGGATTAAATCATACAAAATTACCACATCACAAATAACACGTCACAATAAATTCCCAATCAACAACAACACAACACCACTTAATCGTTAGCAACAACATATAATTACTTCGCAATTAACAACGACATGATTTCAAATGAGACTCAACAATGCATATGCATGTGGTACCGGTGGAGTAAACTCCCTTCACTAAATTTCCAGTTATCAGAGGCACAAGACATAAGCCTTCTTCACAATTCCGCCAATACAGGCCTTCACAAATGCAAATGAAATGTGATGCTAACAACATAGAACAACAACGTAAATTCACTTCACGAGGCATACGCCTATATCACTATTATTACCAATAAATAGAGGTAATTATCGTCACTAAAAACACCCTGCAACTTCACATAAATAACAACAATATACAACAACATATTCTTCGCCAATAACTCCCAAACAATTCAACAACATGATGCGTTTAACACAATTCAACAGAATAAAATAATCGTAAGCACCTCCGAAAATATACGAACCATTCCGATAATTTTTAATTAATTCCAGACAATTAATTATACCGCTTAATTGGGCTAGTCGGTACTGTTACTCAGCATATTCTACCTAATTTCACAAAATAAACACAACCATAATTATCTACTAATTAATCTTAGTTACCCCGTAAATTTTCATTAAATTCCGGACAACTAATTATACCGCCTAATTCAGCTAATTCGACCAAACGGGTCTGGTTTCAACTTTCTGCATCTTACTGTCATACCCCAAAATTTGCCCTCCTATTTCTCAAGACATTTCATACATCCATACTCAAGGGTTCCTCAAGGGTTGATCAGACAAACCCTCTCCTAGGCAATCAACCCAAACTAGGGTTTGGCAATTCTCAGATCAAGATGGACTTCCAACATCTCCAATGGTCATCATAACTCCTCGTATGCTTCAAAGATTCTCCATGTCAGGTTTCAAGCCTCACAAGTCAAGTTTCCTCAGACAATTGCTCAGATGGTTGAAAATCAGTTGTATTGGACAAAAAGTCAACTGTGGTCAACATACAGTCAAACTTCCTGATTTTTGGTCAACATCCTCATTTTGAAGTCACATTCATCATTTGATCAAGGTTTGATCATGATTCATCAAGAAAACTCAAGATTTGCTCAAAAGTCAAACTTTCCAAATTAGGGTTTTCCAATGAAAAGTCAACTGAACTTTGACTGAGCATAACTTTCTCATACTTTATCAGAAAGTTTTCCACCACCTCTCATTTTGAATAGAATTCAATTCTCTACAACTTCATGTCTCACAAGAATGTTCAAAAAATGCTTCATTTGGAAGGTATGGATCAAAACATTACAGGTCCTTTTCAAAGTCAACAAAAAGTCAACTTTTTGTAATGAAGTTTTATTGAGCATGGAAACTCCAATTGAGATGAAACCAAAGAGGTTGTTTAGAGGACACCTAGAGATTTCTAAAAAGTCCAAGAACACTCAAAAATGTGGAAAATTGAGCAAAATACACCTTGCACAAGTTGGGCATTTTTGAAGAGGTGCACAAAGAGAAATACTTGTCAAAATCCAAAATTTTGCAAATGGGCCTAGTTTTTCTTGGTTTAAACTTGCTCCTTATCTTATTTGGAACCTTCAAGCCCAATGCCACGAATTTTGTCTTTATTTTTCTATTTAATTTGGATTTTATTCATTTAAAAACAAATTAAATTAAAAAAATAAGGTATAAAATCAAAATTAAATGCAAAGTGATTTTTTCTCTCATTCTTGAGGTCCAAGCAACTCATCAAAGCTGGAAAATTTCGAAATTTACATTGATTTGGCAAGAAATTGATGAAGATTGGATCAAAAAAGGAAGATTTGATTTCATACAAAATCAAATATTTTTTACATTGATTGATCAATATTTGCTCTTGAATTCAGCCCAAAATCCATCCATTATAAATATACAATGCATACAACATTAGAAAGAACAAAAAATTGCTTGGAGGAACCTTAACCTAAAGCCAAAAAATCGTGTTCTTGAAGCAACTTGCAGCCATAGTTTTGCTTTGATTCAGCCAATTCCAAGCATCCAAACACATTCCTTGGAGTCTCCTGAATTATTCCAGACCTTTACAACTCTCAAAACCATCAAGAATCACGAAATCCAGTTTTGGTTTGTTCATACTTTTTCAAAATTCGAATTCTGTTATTCATGCATCTTTAACATGTTTTGACGTTTGTTTTGTGTTTAGAACAAAGTTTGCAAGCTTTCTGGATGATTCAATTGCATTTTAGTGCCCTGGAACGAGAATCACCATTGTTAGGGTTTTATGGTTCAATTTAGGGTTTCCCTAAATACGTAAAATTGGCCGAAACCAGTGATATATTCTTGCTCAGGGGATGAAACCGAGTCGAACCATGGCTTCATAACTCATTTATATTGCTTGTGCTTGATTTTTGATTTTTGCAGGGGACTTAGCGTCGAGTAAGACCGACGCTAAGTGTTTGAATTTTCAAACGAAGAAGACGATGTTCTTCGCGCGTGTTCTGGGCAATCAGAAGGCGTTTGCGCTTAAAACGTATTCGTTTCAATTCTTAAACACGTGGACGCTCTAGCTCAGTTGGTCATGGCAGCGCATGTGTGAAGCAAGGGTCTCCAGTTTGAATCCTGGCAAGACCAATATATTTTAGCTCCTTTGAAAACTAACTCATATTTTTCTATTTTCTATTTTCTTTAATATTTTTCATCCAATTTAATTTATCTTCAAATAGTTTTATCATGCATCTAAAAAACTCCAAAAATATTTCTTTTTTGTATTATTGTCAGAAAAATACTTATTTAATTTTTAGCATTAAAATTAATATATTTGCATGCATATTTTATTTAATTACTAATTAATCATTAATTTGACTTTTAATTGTTTTTAAATTATCAAAACGATCCAGAAAATTACCAAAAAAATACCTTATCATATAAATGTCATTACTAACATAAAACCTTTTTCATCATTCAAAAATATTTCTTTTTACTAACATTTTCTTCCTATGCAATTTCTCTTGTTTTCCGATTATGTATTTGTTCACAGGTTGTAACGTTTCGGACAATTTTCTTTCGTTTTTTTTTCAATTATGAAACTGCCTATGGGATGTAATAGTTTAATTAAGACTTTTATTTTCCGCACTCTTATTATGTAACTGCCACAAAGCCATGTAATAGCGTAGGACTTTATCTTTCCGCACTTTACATTTCCATGATTTACTTTCGCACCCTATAAACGCTAGTAATTAGGCGTGTATGGCAAGATAAAATTGGACATAGATCACTCATAATTTCAAGATAACATATCGAATTGACACACTCTTTTCACACATGCACCCCTTAGGGTAATTCTCTCTCGTTGCCTTTACGAATACAAATGGTCAAGTCCCTCGAACGTAGAGGTATCCTAGCACCGTTGCCTACGAAACATATCATCATAGTCCCTTCGATACAAAGATCATAGACCCACGATGTCGCCTACGAATACATGATCTCGTCCCTCGATTGTTGCCTACGAAAAGTGATGATCGTCCCTTCGAATGTGCGAGAATACTCCTACAAGTTGCCTTCTATGACCATCCGATGTCCCTTCGAATGTCTCTTCTACATCCAACGAATAGGGTTACCTACCAAATAATGGTACGGATATCACTATTCTAAAGGAAAGTAAAATAACACGAAAACGACCATTCTGAGTAGCTAATAAGACTTTTAGTTGCTTGCTCAATCAAAAATACTTTTCACACCTCACACTTTTGTCAAAGTTCAAATACTTTTCAAAACAAAAATATTTCCGAACACTTTGTATACATTCCTACATGAATCATTACAAAGTCAAAGCGAAATGCCTTTTCAAAACATTTTTGTCAAACACACAGAAAACAATTTTTAAAGTGAGCTAAAAGCAACTAAGAGCCCGTAGAAAACTACGGATGGAAAGGGGTGCTAATACCTTCCCTTTTCATAACCTTCTCCCTTACTCAGAATCTAACGAAGGTCTTTTCCTGTTCTTTTCACCTTCCCTTAATTGGATAAAAGAAAAGTCGGTGGCGACTCTTGTTATCCACAACATTTGCGATAAAAAGAAAAACAAAATCTCAAAGTTAGTTCACCGTATTACACTTACTATTAATAATACTTCCCTGCTACTTAATAAGAACAATTCTTATTATATATTATGAATCAGTTAAATACTACAACTCAATTACTATACTGCAACTTAATAGTTTCTCTTTACTACTACTCGCTACAAAAATTATTTCTATTACTTACTAACTCATGTAGTTTATTCTTACAACTCCATGGCTAACAAATCATTTATCTTGTCTTATATTTCTAACATGCAACTAACAAACTTGTTACTAAAATATGTCAACTGCTACCAAATGCCTCAACTACTATTTATATATATGACTTACCATCTTCCATTATTTTACTGCTATCATATTATATACTCTAAATTACTATTGTTTTCTATCAAAATTCACTAAACTGCTGTTTGAGTTCTCCTGCTACATAAAACCAGACTGCCAATGTAACAAATCTGCGGCTAAATGTTAATCCTGCCACTGCTAGTGAAAAATATTGCTGCTATAAACATATGCAAACTCTGTATTTCATATTGAGATATATCATCTTTGTAACAATTAGTTGCATCAACTCTACTAAATTATCCAAATGTCCATCTCAAATTCACAGCTTCTACAAATTACACTAAGAATATTAAATCATTTTTATTAACACTATTATCATTATACTAATAAAATATATATAGTAAACTTGAATATATATGTATATATTTTAGTAAAATAATGAGACAGTATGTATATATGGTTCTCACATTAAGTCACGTTATAGTATTTACATTCATTATAAAGAAGCATTATATGTCAATATATATAATTCATGTAGCACCTATATATATATATATATACCACCAAAAGACGCTACAGTATGCCAAGTTACATAAACCAAAACAACACCGTAATACTCTAAACTCCAAATATAATTTCTCCTAATTCAAAGTGAATGAATCAATTAATTTCGGTATCAACTACAACAATCAAACATATAACAGAGGAAATTATACAAATCCAACCCCATATACGATTTATCATAATCCCGTTTAGAAAGTTAGAACCCCATTGCTTTACATTCCCAGATTATCAGTTGGTTCCTACCTTGGAAGAGTTCTCTAAGCTACTTGGGATACCCATTCTTGACCAAATGCCATTCACCGGTTTAGAAAAGGTTCCTAGATACGAAGACATTGCATCAGCGCTACACCTAAAGCGCTCAGACATTGAAGCTAATTGGGAAACAAGAAGCGGAGTTAAGGGTTTACTTTCCAAATTCCTGATAAAGACAGCCCGAGAATTCCTCAAAGCTATGAGTTCCCATGCTTTCGAAGACATTGTGGCCTTGCTAATCTATGGTTTGGTTCTATTCCCTAACTCGGATCAGTTCATAGACGTGAACGCCATCAAGATATTCCTCACTTGCAATCCTATGCCTACTTTACTTGGAGATATCCTACATTCTCTCCACACTCGTACTATCAAAAGACAAGGAACTCTCATGTGTTGCATACCGTTACTTTCCAGGTGGTTTATTTCGCACCTTCCTCCATCCGTATTGAAGAACGAGCAAAGGTTGAAGTGGTCTCAAAGGCTAATGTCCCTCTCTCATTCCGATATCCGTTGGTGTCTTTTCTCTCAAAAGGACTTCACATTCATTGAGCGTTGTGGAGAATTCCCTAATGTACCACTCCTTGGCATAAGAGGAGGTATTACTTACAACCCTTCTCTAGCTTTACGTCAGTTTGGTTTTGCTCGAAGAGATGGCCCACATGATATGCTTCTCCAAGATATTGTGTTCGACTACAACCATGATCTCCAGAATTACCGACGAAGGTTCATACACGCTTGGGGCATGGTAAAGAAGACTAATACCAAGACTTTGGGGCACCAAAACTCCATTCCTTGGGAACCTTACCTCAAATGGGTGCGAGCTCGAGCTCAATCTGTGGGGGCAGTTGTGATCTCCAATCCTACATCGGCCAACCTCGGTAGCGACAGCGGCGTAACGCACGAGGCAGTTTGAAGATCAACATGCCATTGTCGCAAGCATTGCAACACATGTTGAAAGCAGAGCTGATTACCTTGAGGGATCCTCCTCTAAACATCAACACTTCCTCTCCGAGATACAATCCTAATGCTAAGTGTGCTTACCATTCCAACAGTCTAGGGCACGACACTGACAACTGTTGGGCTCTGAAGAACAAGATTCAAGATATGATTGAAGCTAAGCAGATTGAGTTTGATCCTCCAGTTGAGACTCCGAATGTGATCAATGCTCCTATGCCTAACCATGACAAAAGTTCCAATGCTATTGGAGAGAACTCTTATGTTTTCAACATAGATGACCTGACCATTCCTCGATGGTATTAAGAAGAATTTCTCAAGGGTGTCAATCCGGGATGCCTAGAGAATTGTCATTGGTGCCCATCTGCACCTGGCAGTTGTGCCTGGTTGAGAAGACGTGTTCAGTGCATGATGGATAACCGTGAAATACTATTCCTGAAACTGTAACACGGTGAACTGACTTTGTAGGATTTTGTATCGCAAATGTGCGGATAGCAAGAGTCGCCACCGACTTTTCTTTTATCCAATTAAGGGAAGGTAAAAAGTACAGAAAAAGACCTTCGTTAGATTCTGAGTAATGGAGAAGGTTATGAAAAGGGAAGGTATTAGCACCCCTTTCCATCCGTAGTTATCTACGGGCTCTTAGTTGCTTTTAGATCACTTTAAAATTGTGCTTTCTGTGTGTTTGACAAAAATGTTTTGAAAAGGCATTTCGCTTTGACTTTGTAATGATTCATGTAGGAATGTATACAAAGTGTTCGAAAATGTTTCGTTTTTGAAAAGAGTTTGAACTTTGAAAAAAGTGTGAGGTGTGAAAAGTATTTGATAGAGCAAGCAACTAAAAGTCTTATTACCTACTCAGAATGGTCGTTTTCGTGTTATTTTATGTTCCTTTAGAATAGCGCTATCCATACCATTAGTTGGTAGGTAACTCTATTCGTTGGATGTAAGCGGGACATTCGAAGGGACATCGTATGGTCATAGAAGACAACTTGTAGGAAGTATCCTAGCACATTCGAAGGGACTATCATCACTTTTCCTAGGCGACAATCGAGGGTCAAGATCATGTATTCGGAGGCGACATCGTGGGTCTTATGATCTTTGTATCGAAGGGACTATGATGATTTGTTTGTAGGCAACGGTGCTAGAATACCTCTACGTTCGAGGGACATGACCATTTGAATTCGTAAAGGCAACGAGAGAGAATTACCCTAAAGGGGTGCATGTGTGAAAAGAGTGTGTTGATTCAGATTCATGTTATCTTGAAAATTAGAGTGAGCTATGTTCATTTTATCTTGCCATACAAGCCTAATTACTAACAGTTTATAAGATGCGGAAATTAAAATGCGGGAATATAAAGTGCGGAAAGATAAATCCTACGCTATTACATGGCTTTGGGGCAGATACATAATTTAAAATGCGGAAAATAAAATCCCTAATTAAGCTATTACATCCCATGAGCAATTACATAATTGGAAAAAAAGAAAACGATAAAAAGAAAATGTCTGAAACGAGATAACCTGTGAAAAGATGAGAAATCGGGAAATACAAAGAAATCGAATAAGAGGAAAATGTTAGCAAAAATGATAATTTTTAAATGAGAAAAATATTTCATGCTGGAAATAACATTAATATGCTAAAATATTTTTTTTGGGATTTTTGGAGTTAATTTAATAATTAAAAAACAATTAAATGTGATTTAAATGATAAATTAGAAATAAAATTAAATATGCATGCAAAATAATATTTTTTAATTTTATAAATTAAATAAACATTTTCTGGAAATAATGCAAAAAGAAAAATATTTTTTGATGTTTTTTAATGCATGATAAAAAATTATGAAAAGAAATTAAAATGTATGCAAAATATTAAAGAAAATATGAAAATAAAAAGAAAAATGTGTTAGTTTGTAAAAAGAAGAAAAACAAGTGGTCCTGGTGAGAATCGAACCAGTAACCTTGCTTTCACAAACCCAAGCCAAGACCAACTGAGCCAGCGCGCGTTACTGTTTGGAAATCGGAGCGAGTGGATGGTGAACATGTGTCACCTCTAGGCTGCATCGTCCCCGCGCCAAACTTCATCTTCTTCGTTTTAAAAATTTGAAAATATAGCGTCGGCCTCAATGCGACGCTATGACCCCTGCAATTCTCAAAATCAAACACAGACAATATAGATAACATTCAAGGGTATGAATCGATTGGAAACATCATTCTGAACACGATGGTGGTGGTCTCATGGTCCAATTTTTCCGTTTTAGAGAAACCCTAATTCGGTTCAGAAAACCCTAATCATGGTGATTCGTGTTTCCGGCCATAGAAATACAATTAAACCATCCAGAAAGTTTGCAAGCTTCATTCTAAACACAAAACAAACATCAAAACTCATTAATAATGCATGATAAACAGAATTCGATTTTGGAAAAATAAGAACAAACCGAAATCGTATTTGCTTGGTTCTTGATGTTTTTGGGCAATGTAAAGGTTTGGATCGATTCAGTGGATGTCAAGGAAGGTGTTTTGATGCTTGGAATCAATTGAATAGACCTTAATCCCAGGCTGCTAGTAGCTTGTATGGCACAAATTTTTTGAATTAGGTTAGGGTTCCTCAAGCCAATTTTTTCGTTCTCAATCATGTGTTATGTATTGTGTATATATAGTAGATGGAATTGAAGCTGATTTGAGAAAGAATTAATCATCAATCAATGCAAAAAATATATTTGATTTTGTATCAAATCAAATTTTCTCTTTTTTGATCAATTTCAATCAAATTCTTGCCATATCCAATCAAATTTCGAAATTTGCTAGCTTTATTGGGTTGCTTGGATCTCAAGGAAGAGAGAAAAATCAAATTTGCAATTAATTTTGATTTTATACCTTATTTTTGAATTTAATTTGTAGTTAAATGAATAAAATCCAAATTAAATAGAAAAATAAGATAAAAATTCGTGGCATTGGGCTTGGATATTCCTAATTGTATAAGGAACAAGTTTGGATGAAGAAAAAGTAAGCCCATTTGCAAAAATTTTGATTTTTAGAAGTATCTCTCTTTGTGCACTTCTTCAAAATTGCTCAACTTGTGAATGCTGTATCTTGCTCAATTTTCCACATTTTTTAGTGTTCTTGGACTTTTTGGAAAGCTCTAAGAGTCCTATAACCAACCTCTTTGGTTTCATCTCAATTGTAGTTCCCATGCTCAATATATCTTCAAAACAAAATGTTGACTTTTTGTTGACTTTGAAAAAAGACCTGTAATGTTTTGATCCATACCTTCCAAATGAAGCATTTTTTGAACATTCTTGTGAGACATGAAGTTGTAGAGCATTGAGTTTCCTTCAAAACAAGAGGTGGTGGAAAAATTTCTGAGAAAGCATGAAGAAGTTATGCCCAGTCAAAGTTTGGTTGACTTTTCACTAAGAAACCCTAATTTAGAAAGTTTGACTTTTGAGCAAATCTTGAGTTTTCTTGATGAATCATGATCAAACCTTGATCAAATGATGAATGTAACTTCAAAATGAGGATGTTGACCAAAAATCATGAAGTTTGACTGTATGTTGACCACAGTTGACTTTTTGTCCAATACAATTGATTTTCAACCATCTGAGCAATTGTCTGAGGAAACTTGACTTGTGAGGCTTGAAACTTGACATGGAGAATATTTGAAGCATATGAGGAGGCATAAAGACCATTGGAGATGTTGGAAACCCATCTTGATCTGAGAAATACCAAACCCTAGTTTGGGTTGATTGTCTAGGAGAGGGTTTGTCTGATCAACCCTTGAAGAATCCTTGAGTATGGAGGTATGAAATATCTTGAGAAGATGGAGGGCAAATTTTGGGGTATGACAGCTGCCCCTGTTCAATCTTCTTGTACTAGAAGGGTTAGATTGGCATGTTCGCCTTTCGTGACACGGAGGTGAAGATGATTGAACACTCGTACACACGAAAATTTGCACTCGTTGTTGGCTGATGATGCGGGAATGGGCTTACAGATGCCATTTAGAGAAGTTGGAGACTTCGTTGGGGAATGAGTCGCACGCTAGACTTGAGATTGTTGATAGGAGAATTGACGGGATGGGCTTAAGATACCATCCGGAAAGGTCGGTCTTGAGGAGTGAGCCGCTAGGCTCGTAGATGTTTCGGAAGTGAAAGGGATGGGCTTAAGATGCCATCCGGAGGAGTCGTCGTTAGACTTCGTGCTCATCTTTGAATGAAGTTATTGGTTTGTATTGGTTTTAACCAAATATGCGACGATACGAAGGTGGAGAGTGTTGACAAGTAGTCGGAGATGGGCTTAAGATGCCATCCAAGGCAAAGTCGCACGACTCTATAGTTCTTGTTGATAATAAGAATGAGTCGAATAGTTCTTCGTCTTGCGCTCAGGGGGTAGTAGTTGGCAAAAATATGGATAGCTTCCTGTTGTGCATCGGTATCGATCCACACGTTATCGGAGGATAACTTGTGATCGTTCGGATAGGGTTTCCGTCGGCGGGTATTAATCACGGATCCGTTGTCGGAGGACAACGAGGCGATTGTTCGGATAGTTTTCCGTGGATTGGGTCTTAATCCGGACCGATTGTCGGAGGACAACTAGGGCGGTCTTCGAGATAGTTCTCCGTCGGATTGGGTATTAATCATGGACCAGTTTGCGTCAGAAGTGACTTTCACCTGTTTTGGAGAAAACAAGAGAAACTTTGATAGAATATTGTTAGTCTTATGCAAGGAATGATGCATGACGATGTGTATGAATGACATATGCATATATGAGAAATGTATGAATGATAGATGTTGTGGTATTTCAAAACATATCCATCTTGAAGAAGAGGCAGATGTTCTGTTTGAGGATTTCTGACATTCTGTTTGGGGACGGAAACCCTGGGAAGAAAGAAAACTTTGATTCCTCCGGTGCACTATCTGACCAAGTCTTGGGCCTAGATTTTGTTGAGGATGGTAGAGATCGAGAACCACGTTGTTGATGATCTCATACATAGACCCTGTTGGGGAGAGTCTGGGAGGTACTCTGTTGGGGATCTTGCGCATAAATCCTGCTGGAGAGTGTTTGATAGTTGCTGAGAGACCGGGTTAGAAGGATCTGGGGGCCGTTGTAATCTCTAGTTGGGGAAAAAGGATGTAGGTTTCCTCCGGTGCACTACCTGACCAAGTTTCAAGTCTGGATACTGCTGCTGTCGGGGAAAAGGGGAATGTTGAAAGATACCTTGTTGGGGATAAATACCTAGGCTGGGGGATGAAATGTTATTGCTCGAAGATGGGTGTGGCCCTGATTAAGTTGAGTGGAATCACTGCTTGGGGGTCCTCCTCTTCTTTGCTGGGGAAGGTTTTGTGGTGAGTGACATCTCTGTGGGGATCATGCTCGTGGAAATGCATTGGTGACTTTCGTCGTCATCTCAATTCCTAGAGCCTGTAGCAATTACTTTCGTATGTTCACTTTTCGCATGTTTGTGATTAGATTCTTATGGTTAGATGCATATAATCATTCAAAGAAAACATTGGACTTTATGCAAACAACAATAGCAAAAATTGTAAAGAAAGAACTTGTATTTATTTGAAAGGTGGCGTATGGCCAAGTAGTTTGTATACATGAAAAGTAAAAGCTATGCGAAACAATCTCGTTAAGTTCCAACTATGCTAGTACTCATATATTTCAACTATCTCATCTCCTTGTCGTTAGAAAGTGAGTAGGCGATTGTCGCCATTTGAATCTTGAATCTTGATATTACGTAGATAGGTGATCGGGCGAGACATAGTCATACGCTTAAATCTAACTTTTGCCTAGACCGCCCTTTCGGGTTTCGTCTACGGGATACCCTTTTTGCCCAAGCCTTTTCGGGTTTTCGACTTGCGGGTGTCGTGTTTTGTATATATCCTTAACTTTTGCCCGAACCCTTTTGGTTCGCCAGATGCCCTTATTTTTGCCTAGGTCGATCGACCTAGCGGGTCTCATTCATGCGTAGTATTTTTGACTATGTGCATTCACGGTGTGGGAAGTCTTCACCATCCATGGTGCTAAGTATCATAGCTCCGGGAAAATCTTGTCTTGACTACAAACGGTCCCTCGTAGGTGGGAGTCCATTTGCCCCTGGGATCACCTTGTGGAAGAATGATGCGCTTGACTACTAGATCACCGACTTGGTAGACTCGGTACTTGACTTTCTTGTTAAATGCTCTGATCATTCATTTCTGATAGATCTGTCCATGGCAGATGGATGCGAGTCGTTTCTCATCAATCAAGTTAATCTGGTCAAGGCGAGTCTGGATCCAATCATCTTCGCCTAACTCTGTGTCCTGAAGGACTCTGGTTGAGGGTATCTGAACCTCAATTGGTAGGACCGCTTCCATACCATATACAAGAGAGAAGGGGGTTGCCCCTGTTGATGTTCGTACTGTAGTACGATAACCATGAAGAGCGAATGGTAACATCTCATGCCAATCTTTGTAAGTCACTGTCATTTTCTGTATAATCTTCTTAATGTTCTTGTTGACGGCTTCCACTGCGCCATTCATCTTAGGCCGATAAGGAGAAGAGTTGTGATGCTTGATCTTGAACTGCGTGCAGAGCTCGGTGATCATCTTATTGTTGAGATTAGAGCCGTTATCTGTGATAATCCTCTCGGGAGTGCCATACCGACAGATGAGATTATTCTTGATGAATCGAGCCACGACATTCTTGGTAACAGATGCAAACAAGGCTGCTTCTACCCACTTGGTGAAATAGTCAATTGCCACAAGGATGAAACGATGTCCGTTGGAAGCTGTGGGCTTGATTTCTCGATCATGTCAATGCCCCATTGCAAAGGCCGGGGTTAGAACATTCGATGGTCTGGAGGTATGTGCACTTTATGCGCATATATCGGCATTTGTGACAAGATCGGCGTGGCGGTGACAATCGACTTCCATGGTGGACCAATAGTAACTGTTCTCAAAATCTTCTTAGCCATGGTGTGTCCTTTGGAGTGGGTACCAAATGCGCCGTGTAACTCTTCCATGATACGTTCTGCATTTCCGGTCTACAGTGAGTAAGCACAAATCGTGATTGCGCTTGTATAAGATGTCGTTCTTGAGGAAGAATTTGGATGCAAATCTTCTCAAGAACTTCTTATCGTTGATGATGCCCTGCGGATATTCACGAGTCTCAAGATACCTCTTCACGTCGTAGTACCAAGGTTTCTCGTCGTATCAAGTTCATAACAATATTTGGTTCGTCAAACCTCTCAATGATGATCAGGAGCTTCGTTGTCCCATCCGACCTTGAACATAGATGACATAGTAGCTAATGCGTGCTTGTGATTCTCTTCTCGCGGAATGTGGTAAGTAATCTCTTGAGTAGGGGATCAAACTCGAACATGCTCTCGATCTGGAATAAGATTCGGATGCTTAGTATCCCACTCGCATATAATCGGTGATCACCAAAGTGAGTCTCCATACACTTGCAAGAACTTGATTGTTAAGTCAATAGCGACTTTGATACCCATGATGCAGCTTGATTCGGCCATGTTGTTAGTGCGGTGAAGCAGTCTGGTGAAAGGCGTGTGTCCTTTGTAGGGATGTAATGATGGCACCAATGCCATTGCCAAGTGCGTTTGAGGCTCCATCAAAGACCATGGTCCATCGGGATCCTTGTTCGAGTCCTTAAATGCGGGCTGGTTCTTCTAATCGATAACTAGTAAAACATCTTCGTCGGAAATTCGAACTGCATGGTGATAATCATCTGACGATGAGCCAAATGATCGCTACTACACTCCTTTGATCGCTTTTTGAGAAGTGTCTTTGGATGTCATACTCGATCAAGATCATTTTCCATCTTGCTATTCTTCGAGAGAGTGGTTTCTCAAATATGTATTTTATCGGATCCATCTTAGAAATCAACAAAGTAGTGTGGGTCAACATATCTTGTCTTAGTCGTGAGCAGCAAGCCAAGCGTTACAAGTTTTCTCATTTGTGAGTATCTTGTTTCACATTCGGTAAACTTTTTGCTAAGGTAGTATATTGCATACTCTTTTCGACCGGACTCGTCATGTTGCTGACACACACCCATTGAATTCTCTAACACTGTTAAGTACATGATAAGAGGTCTTCCTTCAGCGGGCGGCATCAGGATAGGAGGATTCTATTGGTACTCCTTGATTTTGTCAAAAGCGATCTGGCAATCGTCGTTCCATTCTACCACTTGATCTTTCTTAAGTAACTTGAAGATTGGCTCACAAGTAGCAGTTAGGTGTGCAATGAATCTGGCAATGTAATTCAATCGGCCCTAGAAACCTCAGACTTCCTTCTCGGTGCGGGGAGCTGGCATTTCTTGAATAGCCTTAACCTTGGCGGGGTCAACCTCAATACCTTTACCACTGACAACAAACCCTAGGAGTTTACCGGATCTGACTCCAAAGGTGCACTTGTTAGGAATAAGTCTCAGTCTATACTTCTTCAACCTATCAAACAGTTTCTGCAAATGATCAAGATGTTCTTCTTCAGTCTGTGATCGAGCTATCATGTCGTCGACCTAGACCTCTATCTCGTGATGAATCATGTCATGGAATAATGTCACCATACAACGCTGATAAGTGGCGCCCGCGTTCTTCAGTCCGAACAGCATAACCTTGTAGCAGAAAGTGCCCCATTGTGTAACAAAAGTAGTCTTTTCCATGTCTTGAGAGCCATTTTGATCTGATTGTAACCGGAGAAACCATCCATGGAGGAGAAAACCTTATGCTGAGCGGTGTTGTCAATCAGAACATCAATATGAGGAAGTGGGAAATCGTCTTTCGGACTCGCTTTGTTCAGATCTTTGTAATCCACACACATTCGTACTTTACCATCCTTCTTAGGCACAGGTACCACATTCGCAACCCATTGTGGATAGGAAGTAACAACTAAGAAACCGACGTTGAACTGCTTCATAACTTCGGCTTTGATTTTCTCTGACATCTCAGGACGCATGCGACGAACCTTCTATTTCACTGGCAGAAAACCTTCTTTTGTCGGTAATCGGTGTACCACAATATCAATGTCTAAACCCGGCATGTCTTCGTATGACCAAGCAAAAACCTCAATATAGTCTTGTAGCTATGAACCAATCTTTCTTTAACTGCTCTCTCAGACCCGCTCCTATCTTGATCTCTTTTACATCTTCATCGATGCCCAAATTCCAACCTTAACCCGCTCTTCGGTGTGGTATAACTTTTCGTTCTTCTTCTGTAGCGATCGACAAGTTCTCCTGGCACTTCACAATCCTCCTCACTTTCGTCTTCGGCTTGGTAGATCGGATTATCGAAGTCATATTTAGCAATAGCATAGCTGTTATCAACGAGATTCGGAGTGATTCTGCAGTGTATCACGTGGGTGTGTGTAAGAAACACATAGCTTTTTGAAGGGGTGATGAAGTAAAAGAAAGAAAACAACAAATAATGCAAAAGTCCAACGATTTTATTGAATGAAAATATGCAAATGACAGATAATAACCCTCACAAATGAGCCATGATGCCGCGGGCAAGGCACTAGGCTTTAGAGTTTATTGTTCAAAACATAAAGAAATAGGAAAAGCAAAACAAAATAAGAGCAATTACTCCTGACTAAAGGAGATTGGTATGACGTCTTCAGTCTTCCAATTGTTGAGCCCCTTGTCTGGAGTTGGGAAGATCCACTTGCCGATATCGAGATCGTTGTCGTCGTCTTCTATAGCATGGATTCCACTTTGGCTGATGCGGAAAGGAAGCTGGCCGGCACGTTCGCGGCGTATCATCTTCTGACCCTTGATGGTGAAGCTTAAACCAGTCTTGTCAGATTTGAAAGGAAGATGAGGAGCTGACTGTCATACCCCAAAATTTTCCCTCCATTTACTCAAGAGATTTCATACATCCATACTCAAGGATTCCTCGAGAGTTGATCGGATAAACTCTCTCTAGACAATCAACCCAAACTAGGGTTTGGTATCTCTCGAGCCAAGATGGGCTTCCAACATCTCAATGGTCTTCATGCCTCCTCATATGCTTTAAAGATTCTCCATGTCAAGTTTCAAGCTTCCAAGTCAAGTTTCCTCGACAATTGCTCGGATGGTTGAAAATCGGTTGTATTGGACAAAAGTCAAGCGTGGTCAACATACAGTCAAACTTCATAATTTTGGTCAACATCCTCATTTTGAAGTTACATTCATCATTTGATCAAGGGTTGATCATGATTCATCAAGAAAACTCAAGATTTGCTCGAAAGTCAAACTTTCTAAATTAGGGTTTCTAGGTGAAAAGTCAATGAACTTTGGTGATCATAACTTCCTCATACTTTCTCAGAAATTTTTCCACCAACTCTTGTTTTGAAGGAAATTCAATTCTCTACAACTTCATGTCTCACAAGAATGTCCAAAAAATGCTTCATTTGAGAGGTATAGCTCAAAACATTACAGGTCATTTTCAAAGTCAACAAAAAGTCAACTTTTTGTTTTGAAGATATATTGAGCATGGTAACTCCAATTGAGATGAAACCAAAGACATTGTTTAGAGGACTCTTAGAGATTTCCAAAAAGTCCAAGAACACTCAAAAATGTGAAAAATTGAGCAAGTTACACCATTCACAAGTTGGGCAATTTTGAAAGAATGCACAAAGAGAGATACTTCAAAAAATCAAATCTTTTGCAAATGGACCTACTTTTTCTTCATCCTAACTTATTCCTCATGCAATTAGGAACATCCAAGCCCAATGCCACAAATTTTTGATTTATTTTTCTATTTAATTTGTAATTTATTCATTTAAATGCAAATTAAATTTAAAAATAAATTATAAAATCAAAATTAATTGAAAGATTGATTTTATTCTCTTCTTAAGACCCAAGCAATCCATTAAAAGCCAGCAATTTCGAAATTGGACCAAAAAAGGCAAGATTGGATTGGAATTGAGCAAATTTTGAAAATTTGATTTTCATGAAAAATCAAATTTGATTATCATTGAATGGTGATTGATTCTTGCCAAATATGATCCCAAATCCATCCAGCATATATACTTGATACATACCAATCACAAGACGGAAAAAATTGCCTTGGAAACCCTATTCTCAAACTGAAAAAACCGTGCCTCTCAAGCAAAGTGCAATCATACTTCCAGCCGTTTTCCATCGATTTTAAGGTGTCCAACAGATTCCTTGATATCTCTTGAGTCAATCCAGACCCTTACATTGCTCAAATCCATTCAGAATCGTGAAATCCGTGTTTGGTTTGTTCTTGAAAATCTCAAATTCGATTTCTCATATTCATGCATTATTAACTTGTTTTGATGGTTTGTTTGTGTTTAGAATCAAGTTTGCAAGCTTTCTGGGCAAGCCAATTGAATTTCCATGGCCTGAATCGTGTTACACCATGATTAGGGTTTCTGTGGATGATTTAGGGTTTCTTCGAACAGGAAAAATTGGACCTCAAGACCTATATCAATGAACTCGGGACAATGTCCTGAATCGAACCATGCCTTTAGTATTCGTTTATATTATGTATGCTGCGTTTTTGATTTTGCGGGAACCTTAGTGACGAACAATGGCCTAACTTTCAAATATTTGAAATGGAGAGGCGATGGTTGGCGCGAGTTCGTGGCGAAGGAGAAAAGCGTGTAATTCCACTCGATCCGTTTCCAAGCAGTTGACACACTTGGCTCGATTGGTCGGTAGCGTTGGTTTTCAAGGATTGAAGCCGGTCATGAGTTGAACCATGCCAAGGCCAATTTTGTTTTCTTTTTTCACAAACTGCATATTTTCATATTTTCTAATTTCTAATATTTTTGCATCATATTTTAATTTCCTCTCATATTTTATTTAAGCATCAAAAAATTATCAAAAAATATTTCCCGATTTTCTTATTCTTTCACAGGTTGCTCCGATTCGGACGTCTTCTTTTTATCGTTTTATTTTTCCAATAATGTAACTGTTCATGGGATGTAATAGTTTAATTTAGGGTTTTATTTTCCGCATTTTGAATTATGTATCTGCCCCAAAGCCATGTAATAGCGTAGGATTTACCTTTCCGCACTTTACATTCCGCATTTTACTTTCCGCACTCTATAAACTGTTAGTAACTAGGCGTGTATGGCAAGATAATAATTGGACATAGCTCACACTAATCTTCAAGATAAAATATCTGAATTTGACACACTTCTTTCACACATGCACCCCTTAGGGTAATTCTCTCTCGTTGCCTTACGAATTCAAAATGGTCATGTCCCTCGAACGTAGAGGTATTCTAGCACCGTTGCCTTCCAAACAAATCATCATAGTCCCTTCGATACAAAGATCATAAGACCCACGATGTCGCTTCCGAATACATGATCTTGACCCTCGATTGTCGCCTCGAAAATGATGATAGTCCTTGAATGTGCTAGGATACTTCCTACAAGTTGCCTTCATGACCATCCGATGTCCCTTGAATGTCCGCTTACATCCAGAATGGAGCTACCTACTAACTAATGGTATGGCTAGCGCTATTCAAAAGGAGCGTAAGTACAACAAAGCGACCAATTAAGGTGGGTAAATAAGTCTTTTAGTTGCTTGCTCTATCAAATGCTTTTCACACCACACACTTTTTTCAAAGTTCAATTTCTTTTCAAAACAAAAACATTTCCGAACACTTTGTATACACTCCTACATGAGTCATTACAAAGTCAAAGCGAAATGCCTTTTTCAAAACATCTTTGTCAAACACACAGAAAGCAATTTTAAAAAATGATCTAGAGCAACTAAGAGCCCGTAGATAACTACGGATGGAAAGGGGTGCTAATACCTTCCCTTTTCATAACCATTCTCCCGAACTCAGAATCTAACGAAGGTCTTTTTCTGTTACTTTTACCTTCCCTTAATTGGATAAAAATAAAAGTCGGTGGCGACTCTTGCTATCCGCACATTTGGATACAAAATCCTACAAAGTCGAGTTCACCGTATCCAGGCTGGCGACTCTGGGGATGCACCCTAAAGAGAAATTGCCTTAAGGACTTTTAGATCATTTTCTTGCTTTTTGTTTGACTTGTATGCTTTATCTTTAAGGGTTGCTTGGGTACTATATTGTTGGGGATCCTACACGGATCGGGTTTCCTTTTAGGTAAGTAGCATTAGATCATCGCGACCGCTAGGCGTATAACTAAGCGGTCAACATGATGGCTACGTTAGCGTGACACTTTGGTTGTCCGATACTCTTCATTCCCAAGTTGAAGATAGTATTTGGCTTCTGCGTGGTGTCGTCAGCGCTAACTAAACTTTTAGAACCTTAATTGACCCATCTTGGCCATTAGAAGGTAGTGAGATGGCGGCTTTGGTGTAGACCGAGGTTGGTTGACACTCGATGCTACGCTCATTGAGATCGGACTTTTGGGACATTTCGATCGACCACTTGGCGTCGTATTGAAATAAGCGCCTACGAGAAAGATCGATGATGTGAGATTCCTAGAACCCGATTACTATTATAGGGCGGGATGAACCAACTCAAACTTTTGGTAGGGTAATCACCTATACCTCATGCAAGCCTTAACCCTAGGCTCATTGTGTGAATTGTTTGTGTGTGCTAAACATGACATCATGACATCATTCGCATTGCATATCATTTCTAACTATTTCAAGGACCTAGGGTTTATCTTTGCTCTGTTTTGTAGGGATCATGGCTTCTAGAAAGACTATCCGAATCAACTTCATGGGTATCCTTCTCACTCAAAGAGTTGGTTTGAAATTCCGGCCATGCTCGGTTCATCAAAAGACATGGTTATCTGCTTGATTTGGTTATCTCGGTTTTGAAGAAGATATGATGCATGTCCTATTCCGGTTCTTTGATCCGAAACACCATTGCTTTACATTTCAGTTATCGGTTGGTTCCTACCTTAGAAGAGTTCTCTAAGCTACTTGGGGTACCTATTCTTGACCAAATGCCATTTACCGGTTTGGAAAAGGTTCCTAAGTACGAAGACATTGCATCAGCCTTACACCTTAAGCGTTCAGATATTGAAGCCAATTGGGAAACTAGAAGTGGAGTTAAGGGTTTACTTTCCAAGTTCTTAATTAAGAAAGCCCGAGAATTCCTCAAAGTTATGAGTTTCCATGCATTTGAGAATGTTGTGGCCTTGCTAATTTATGGTTTGGTTCTATTTCCTAACTCGGATCAATTCATCGATATCAATGCCATCAAGTTGTTCCTTACCCGCAATCCTATGCCTACTTTACTTGGAGACATCCTGCATTCTCTCTACACTCGTACTACCAAAAGACAAGGAACTCTCATGTGTTGTATACCGTTACTTTCAAAGATGGTTTATTTCGCACCTTCCTCCATCAGTTTTGAAGAATGAACAAAGGTTGAGATGGTCTCAAAGATTGATGTCACTCTCTCATTCCGATATCCGTTGGAATCTTTTCTCTCAAAAGGACTTCACATTCATTAAGCGTTATGGAGAATTCCCTAATGTACCGCTACTTGGTATAAGGGGAGGTATTACTTACAACCCTTCTTTAGCTCTACGTCAGTTTGGTTTTGCCCGAAGAGATGGTCCACATGATATGCTTCTCCAAGATGTTGTGTTCGACTACAATCACGATCTCGAATTACCGAAGGTTTATACATGCTTGGGGCATGGTAAAGAAGGCGATACCAAGACTTTGGGGCACCGAACTCCATTCCTTGGGAACCTTACCTCAAATGGGTGCGAGCTCGAGCTCAAAACCTCATGATGCCATTCACGCTGTTTTACCGGTAATTATGGAACTGTTGCTATAGGTGATGTACCTATCTTGTTCTCCATCACATGCCTACCGATTTTGAAGACTTGAAGAGATCTGGATTCAACTAAAGAAGAAAGGGATACCTTTGAAGCTCGATGTTATGCGAGAAGAAAGTGTTAGAGTTGACAAAGCTACTTCATGAGGAAAGACATCAATGCCTACATCGGCACCAAGAGGAAGCCATGGGAGACTTAGAGCTTTAGGATGTTTATGTTTTTTTATTGTTTTGAACTATCTCTTGTACTTAAAAGAAAAAGAATAATAAAGAAGTACTAATAATTGTTTGTTCATTACTTGTTTAACAAATTTAAATCTCTAAGGTCCTTGAAAACATTGCATTGCATTCGCATAAACATTGCATCACAGGTACATTGGAGGTTGGTTTTCTCATTTGCTCGCTATTTATTTTAGCAGAAATGGCTCTTGAGCAGTATCAAAGATCTCCAAGCTCGAATGCTCGGTTTCAGAGATGTTCACCAACTTGGTCCAAGGCCAAGAAGATTTGAAGAAGCTCATCAACGAAAAGAAGAAGGTTGTGGGTCTCCTCAACATGGGTGAAGCTTCAAAGGGGTCCAAAAGTGGTCGTCGGATCGAGCTCTCGAAGGAAGTGTCCATACCGGGGAGTACCAAGGGTGATGATGGTGACCAGCGTGAGCCAAAGAAAGAAGGACCACTACGATTATAGCGATACTCGGAAGATGACAAGTACAAACAACTTGAAGACCGTCGAATCTTGTGGAAAACACGAAGATGTCGGGGCTGAATTTTGATGATCTAAGTCTTGTCTCGGTGTCGTGATTCCTCCCAAGTTCAAAGTTCCTACTTTTGCTAAGTATGATGGCATGTCTTGCCCAAAGCATTTGAAGTCCTATGTCCGGAAGATCAATCCCATTGATAGAAAGTTGTGGATGCACTATTTTCAAGAGAGTTTGTCGGAACCGGTTGGAGTGGTACTATCGGCTAGAGAATGACCGTATCCGTACAGGTAACTTGGTGATGCTTTCTGAGACAATATGAGTACAATCTGAATTGACACCCACATGCAACTACAAAGCATGTCTATGGGTCGTGATGAGAAGTTCAAGGAGTATGCTCGAAGTGGAGAGATCTAGCGGTGAGTTCAACCACCCTTGTCCATAGGGAGTTGGTTGATATGTTTATGGGAACAACAGCAGGCCCATTCTTCAATCATCGATTGGAAATTCTTCATCCGGATTCACCGGTGATATTGACGGCGGCGCATTGAAGTGGTATCAAGAGTGGGAAGATTCAGATAGAGTCATCTTCAAATGCTGAAGAAATCTTTTGGTGGTAAGAAAGAAGCCAATCTTGTGTATGGTCGGAAAAGCGAGCCAAGACCGACCGTGCTCAATCTGTAGGGCGGTTGTGATCTCGATCCTACATCAGCCTGACCTCGGTGAGACAGTAGCGTAAGCGCAGCGAAGGCGGTTCTGAAGTCAACATGCCATTGTCATAGCCTTGCAACACATGTTGAGCGGTGATTACCTTGAGGATCCTCCTCGAATGTCAACACTTCCTCTCAGTACAATCCTAATGCTAAGTGTGCTTACCATTCCAATAGCCGAGGGCACGACAACGACAATTGTTGGGCTCACGAAGAACAAGTTTCAAGATATGATTGAAGCTAAGCGGTTGAATTTGATCCCCTGTTGAGACTCGAATGTGATCAATGCGCCTATGCCTAACCATGACAAGAGTTCCAATCTTTGTTGGAGATGATACTTATGTCTTCAACATAGATGACTTGACCATTCCTCGATGGTATTAAGAAGAATTTGTTGCAAGCGGTGTCAATCCGGGATGCCCAGAATTGTCGTTGGTGCCCATCCGCGCTGATGGTTGTGCTTGGTTGAGAAGGCGTGTTCGATGCATGATGGATAACCGTGAGATACTATTTACGAAACCACATGCGGAAGTGTGAAGAAATGTCTAAGTTGAATTGACAATCTGAGCAATGTACCATCATGTGGGATACCTTGGGGCAGCCAGTGGAAAATATGATTACATGGTGAAGTACACGTTCACGATAGTTACAAGATTCCTATTGAAGATGTTAAAGGCGGGGATGGGGTGACGATTTCCACGAAGACTATCTTGATGTTAACACAATAAGGATTTCCTCTGCGATCACGTGCCTAGGTGGCACCTCTCATTATCACTTCTCCAGACCGATTGCCATATTCCTCGACAAAGCTATCCCTTGGAACTATGGGTGATGTTTACTATCATGGTGTCAAGCAAGATCCTCGACAATTGAAGATCTTACCATTGGAGCTTCTATTCGACATCGACAACATCAGGATCGATGGGTGACCGAGCGGAAGGGTATTCTCTCCGAGATCTCTCCTCCAAAGACACTGCGACTCCGCTCGCATTCCGTCTACTCCACCAATATCCCGGCTAGAGGAAAGAATCGGTGGCTCATCCTACTCAACGAAGTACCAAAGGAAATTCTTGAAGACACCTCGAAACAAGAAATGGAGAAGAGAAGATCATCAAGAAGAGTGATTACAATGTTGTGAGCATTAGACGAGACTCCATCCAAGATTTCCATGCTCGCTTTGCTCTTGTGCTCCGAGGCTCATACTAATGCCTTGGTGAAGTTTAAAGAATGCTCATGTGCAAGACACTACCAGATCATTTGAAGTTTGTATTGCTAGCTTTGCCAACAACGGCCTAGGCTTCTCGATCTTGATTTGACTCCTTGGAAGAAACATAACAAAGCCTTGCACATCTCTTGAATGCAAGGGTACTACCTATCTCATGTTTTGGTTGACACGGTTACGCTCTGAATATCCTACGAGGCCTTTTGATCGGCTTGATGTCGAAGGGTTGGTTCGAGACCAGTGACATTATCGTGAGAGCTTTTGATGGTTCTAAGCGCGATGCTTGGAGAGCTCACTCTGCTGTTAAAGTCGGTTCCAGACTTTTGATTCCACTTTCTTTGTCATGGACATCCGTCCGACTTATTCTTACTACTTGGGCCCTTGGATACATGGGCGGTATTACCTCTACCTTACATCGGTGAAATACCGGTGAAAGGAAGGTTGTTCTGGTATGTGGTGAAGAAGAATATATGGTCGGTCATCTATCATTCCGCTATCTCGAGATGGAGGGTGAATTCTTTGAGACTCCTGTCAAGCTTTTGAAACAATTCCCAGTCATACTGTGACTCTCCAGTCACTCTGAAGATGCTAAAGTTCCGCCTAGGATGGCCTCATTGAAAGATGCTCAGCTACGTTAAAGAAGGAAGAGTACTATTTGGGGTCGACTCACGATCTTCCTTCAAATCGACAAGGCGGTTTAGGCTTCACTATCAAGGTCGAGGAAGATGATACGTGACGTGCGGCCAACTTCCTTTCGCATCGGCAAAGTGGAATCCATGCTATAGAAGGCGGCGACAACGGCCGACATCGACAAGTGGATCTTCGACTCGGATAAAGGGCTCGACAATTGGAAGACCGAAGACGTCATACTAATCTCCTTTAGCCAGGAGTAATTGCTCTTGTTTTGTTTTTACTTTTCGTATTTCTTTATGTTTTGGATGATAAACTTTGAAAGCCTGGTGCCTTGCCCGGGGCATCATGGCTCGTTTGCGAGGGTTATTATCTATCGTTTGCGTATTTTCATTCAATAAATCGTTGGACTTTTGCATTCAATTGTTTGTTTTCTTTCTTTTACTTTATCACCCCTTCAAAAGGCTATGTGTTTCTTACACACCCACGTGGTACAACTGCGAAATCACTCGAATCTAGTTAATAACGGCTATGCTAGTGCTAAATATGACTTGATAATCCGATCTACCAAGCGAAGATGAAAGTGAGGAAGATTGTGAAGTGCCGGAGAACTTGCGGCCCTTTCTACAGAAGAAGCGAGTTATCTGACCACGAAGAAGCGAGTTGAGGTTGTGAATTTGGGTCTTGTGAAGACGAAAAGAGATCAAGATAGGGCGGGTCTTGAAGCATGTCAAAGAAAGATTGGTTCGGATGCTACGAGACTATATTGAGGTTTTTCTTGGTCATACGAAGACATGCCGGGTTTGGATATTGATATTGTGGTACAGATTGAACAAAGAAGGTTTTCTCGGTGAAGCGAAGGTTAAATCGCATGCGTCTGAGATGTCGAGAAAATCAAAGCCGAGTTATGAAGCAATTCAATGCCGGTTTCTTAGCTGTTACTTCCTATCCACAATGGGTTGCAAATGTGGTTCCTGTACCTAAGAAGGATGGCAAAGTTCGAATGTGTGTGGATTACAGAGATCTGAACAAAGCGAGTCCGAAAGACGATTTTCCCCTTCCTCATATTGATGTTACGGTTGACAACACCGCTCAACATAAGGTTTTCTCCTTCATGGATGGTTTCTCCGGTTATAATCAGTTAAAATGGCTCCACGAAGACATGGAAAAGACTACTTTTGTTACGGTGGGGCACTACGCTACAAGGTTATGCTGTTCGGTGAAGAACGCAGGCGCCACTTATCGGTATGGTGACATTATTTCATGACATGATTCATCACGAGATAGAGGTCTACGTCGGCGACATGATAGCTCGCTCACGGTGAAGAAGAACATCTTGATCATTTGCGAAACTATTTGATTGAAGAAATCAGATGAAACTTAATCTAACAAGTGCACCTCGGATCCGGAAAACTCCTAGGGTTTATTGTCGATGGAAAAGGTATTGAGGTTGACCCGCCAAGGTTAGAGCCATTCAAGAAATGCCGACTCCCTTGAGAAGGAAGTCGAGAGGTTTCTTGGGCGATTGAACTACATTGCGATTCATTGCACATAAGCGCTACTTGTGAGCCAATCTTCAAGTTACTAAAGAAAGATCAAGTAGTGGAATGGAGCGATGATTGCGGATCTCTTTGACAAAATCAAGGAGTACCTCGAATCCTCCTATTACGATGCCGCCCGAAGGAAGACCTCTTATCATGTACTTGGCGGTGTTAGAGAACTCGATGGGGTGTGTGTTGGGGCAACATGGCGTGCAGTCGAAAAGAGCATGCAATATACTACCTTAGCAAAAGTTTACCGTGTGAAACAAGATACTCACAGCTCGAGAAAACTTGCAACTTTAACTTGGGCTGCTCCCGACTAAGGCGGTATATGTTGACTCACACTACCTTGTTAATTTCAAGATGGATCGATAAAATACATCTTTGAGAAACCGATTCTCTCCGGAAGAATAGACAAGAATATGACATCCGGTACACTTCTCGAGAAAGCGATCAAAGGAAGTGTAGTAGCCGATCATTTGGCTCATCAAGCCGTAGATGACTATCGATCTATGCGATTCAATTTCAGACGAAGATGTTTTACTAGTCACAGTTGTGAAGAACCGAGGCCAGACGAAGGACACGAGCAGGGATCGATGGACTATGGTCTTTGATGGAGCCTCAACGCGCTTGGCAATGGCATTGGTGCCATCATTACATCCTACAGCGGACACACGCCTTTCACCGATTATGTTTTAGTTGCACTAACAATATGGCGAATCTGAGCGTGCATCATGGGTCTTAAAGCTGCTATTGACTTAAGAATCAAATTTTTAGGGGTGTATGGAGACTCAGCTTTAGTGATCAGTCAGATTAAGGGCGAGTGGGACACGAAGCATCCGAATCTCATTCCATATCGAGAGCATGTTCTGAGTTTGGTCCCCTACTTCGAAGAGATTACTTTTGATCATATTCCACGAGAAGAGAATCAGTTGGCAGACGCGTTGGCTACTATGTCATCCATGTTCAAGGTTAGATGGGATAACGAGGCTCCCCAAATCATCATTGAGAAGTTTGACGAACCAACATATTGTTGTGAGCTTGATACAGAAGAGAAACCTTGGTACTACGATGTGAAGAGGTATCTTGAGGCTCAGGAATATCCGAGGGCATCATTAATGATAAAGTTCATGAGAAGATTCGCTTCAAATTCTTTCTCAGCGACATTTATACAAAGCGCAACCACGATCTATGCTTACTCATTGTAGACGACAATGCGTATCATGGAAGAGTTACGACGAATTTGGTACCACTCGATTGGATACACCATAGCTAAGAAGATTTTGAGACAGTTACTATTGGTCCACCATGGGCGATTGTCACCCTATGCTCGATCTTGTCACAAGTGCAGTTCGCCGACAAAGTACACGTACCTCGGTACCTCGAATGTTTTAACTTCCCTTGGCCTTTTGCGTGTGGGCATTGACATGATCGGGGAGATTAAGCCCACGACTTCCAATGGACATCGTTTCATCCTTGTGGCAATAGATTATTTCACCAAGTGGGTAGAAGCGACCTCGTATGCATCATTACCAAGAATGTAGTGGCTCGATTCATCAAGCATAATCTTATCATCGGTATGGCACTCCGAAAGGATTATCACGGATAACGGTTCCAATCTCAACAACAAGATGATCAGAACTCTGCATGATTCAAGATCAAGCATCACAACTCTTCTCCTTATCGGCCTAAGATGAGCAGCGCGATGGAAGCCGCCACAAGAACATTAAGAAGGTTATCTGAAGATAGCGGTGACTTACAAAGATTGGCATGAAATGTTACCATTTGCTCTTCATGGTTATCGCACTACTGGTAGCGAACATCAGCGAGCAACCCCTCTCTCTTGTATACGGTATGGGCCGTCTTACCATCGAGGTTCGGTACCCTCAACTAGAGTCCTCGGGGCGAGTTAGGTGAAGATGATTGGGTTCATTAGCCCGATTAACTTGATTGATGAGAAGCGACTCGCGTCCATACGCCATGGACAGTTATCGAAGCGAATGATTAGAGCATTTAATAAGAAGGTCAAGCACCGAGTCTACCAAGTCGGTGATTTAGTAGTCAAGCGCATCATTCTTCCACAGGTGATCCAGGGCAAATGGACTCCCACTACGAGGGACCATTTGTAGTCAACGGTATTCTCGGAGGAGCTATGATACTTAGCACCATGGATGGTGAAGACTTCCCACACACGTGAGCGAGACATAGTCAAAAATACTACGCATAAAAGAGACCCGCTAGGTCGGTGGCCTAGGCAAAAATAAGGGCATCTGGCGAACCAAAAGTTCGGGCAAAATTAAGGATATATACAAAACATGTACACCGGCAAGTCGAAAACCTAAAAAGGCGGCTTGGGCAAAAAGGTATCCATTGGTGAAAACCGAAAAGGCGGTCTAGGCAAAAGTTAGGGATTTAAGCGTCGACTATGTCTCTTCAAATCACACCTTCCAGACTATATTCAAGATTCAAATGGCGAAGATCGATCTACTCACTCTTGATAGCAAGGAGATGAGATAGTCGAAATATATGAGTACTAGCATAGTTGGAACTTAACGATTGTTCCGCATAGCTTTTACCTTTCTTATGTACAAACTACTTGGCCATCGCCACCTTTCAAATAAATGCAAGCTTCTTTCTCTTTACAATTTCTGTTGTTATTTGCAATAAGTCCAACGTTTGCTTTGAATGACTATCGCATTTGACAATAAGAATCTAATCACAAACATACGAAAAGTGAACATACAAAAGTACTTACTACGGGCTCCGAGTTTGGGACGGCGAAAGTCACCAAAACATTCCCCACGAGCATGATCCCCACAGGTGTCACTCACAACCTTCCCAGCAAGGAATCCACGCTGCGATTCCACTCGACTAAGTAATGTTACATCGGTCTCAGCGGTAACACCTCACCCCATCAAGGTATTTATCCCGGTATCTCTCGATCCGTTCCTTTTTCCCGATATCCAACCCAAGACTTGGTCGAGATAGTGCATCGGAGGAACCTACATCTTCATTCCCCCCGGAGATTACAGCGGGATCCTAACTCTTCCGGCCGGTCTCCAGACTATCAAATGCTCTCCGTGAGATCTGCACCGAATCCCGATGGGCGCCTCCCAAATTTCCTCGGCGGGATCTACATACAAGGTCCCCAGCGGATCGCCTTCAGTTCTCCTCGGCGGGGTCTGAGGTCTCCAACAACGAGTTTCTCAGTCTCTACCCTCCTCAACAATAGCTAGGCCCAAGACTTGGTCAGATAGTGCATCGGAGGAATTCAGGATATTCTTGTTCTCTTTCAAAAGCGGAGTTCTCACCTACCCAATTCCCGAGGCGAAAATCTTCAAGCAGAACATCGCATCTTCTTCAAGATGGATATGTTTTGAAATATCCTACGTCTATCATTCATACATTTCTCATAAAGTCATAATTCATGCATATGTCATTCATATACACTATCATGCATCATACTTTGCATGAAACTAACCAATATTCTATCAAAGTTCCTCTTGTTTTCTCCAAAGCAGTATGATCCTCCAGCAAGCAGGTCGAGATTAAGCCCGAATCGGCGGAAAACTATCGAAGACCGCCTTTGGTTGTCCTCCGACGATTGGTCCGGATTAAGCCCGAATCGGCGGAAAACTATTTGAAAGACCGCCTTGGTTGTCCTCCGACGGTCGAGATTAAACCGAGAAGCGGGAAAACTATCAGAAAGACCACCTCTGTTTATCCTCCGATAACGAGCAATGGATCAATACCGATGCACAGCGGGAAGATATCCACATTTGCCAACTACAACCTCCCTCGGTAATCACGAAGATTTATTACGATTATCAGCAGCAACTCTGAGTCTAGCGTCGACTCGGTTGCCTTGGATGGCATCTTAAGCCCATCTCCGACTACTTATCAACATGCTTCACTTTGAATCTGCATATATGGTTAAAAATCAATACAAACCAATAACTTCATTCAAAAATGAACACGAAGTCTAACGTATGACTACTCCGGATGGCATCTTAAGCCCATCTCCATGCTCCTTCGAGGAGCGACTATAGAGCATAGTGTATGGCTCACTCCCAGCGAGCTTTCGGATGGCATCTTAAGCCCATCTCGTCAATTCTCCTATCAACATTCTCGAGTCTAGCGTCGGCTCATCCTCGTGAAGTATCCAAATGGCATCGTAAGCCCATTCGCATCATCCACCAGCAATGAATGCAAATTTTTAGGTGTACTCGGTGTTCAATCATCTTCTACCTCCGGGTCACGAAAGACAAGCGTGTCAATCTAACCCTCGAGTACAAGAAGATTGAGCAGGGGCAGCTGTCATACCCAAAATTTGCCCTCCATTTACTCAAGAGATTTCATACATCCATACTCGAGGATTCCTCGAGAGTTGATCGGATAAACTCTCTCTGACAATCAACCCAAACTAGGGTTTGGTATCTCTCGAGACCTTCCAACATCTCAATGGTCTTCATGCCTCCTCATATTCTTTAAGATTCTCCATGTCAAGTTTCAAGCTTCACAAGTCAAGTTTCCTCGGACAATTGCTCGGATGGTTGAAAATCGGTTGTATTGGACAAAAGTCAAGCTGTGGTCAACATACAGTCAAACTTCATAATTTTGGTCAACATCCTCATTTTGAAGTTACATTCATCATTTGATCAAGGGTTGATCATGATTCATCAAGAAAACTCAAGATTTGCTCGAAAGTCAAACTTTCTAAATTAGGGTTTCTGGGTGAAAAGTCAAGTGAACTTTGTTGATCATAACTTTCTCATACTTTCTCGAAATTTTCCACCACCTCTTGTTTTGAAGGAAATTCAATTCTCTACAACTTCATGTCTCACAAGAATGTCCAAAAATGCTTCATTTGAGAGGTATAGCTCAAAACATTACGGTCATTTTCAAAGTCAACAAAAGTCAACTTTTGTTTTGAAGATATATTGAGCATGGTAACTCAATTGAGATGAAACCAAAGACATTGTTTAGAGGACTCTTAGAGCTTTCCAAAAGTCCAAGAACACTAAAAATGTGGAAAATTGAGCAAGTTACACCATTCACAAGTTGGAAATTTTGAAAGAATGCACAAAGAGATACTTCAAAAATCAAATCTTTTGCAAATGGGCCTACTTTTCTTCATCCTAACTTATTCCTCATGCAATTAGGAACATCCAAGCCCAATGCCACGAATTTTTGATTTATTTTCTATTTAATTTGTAATTTATTCATTTAAATGCAAATTAAATTTAAAATAAATTATAAAATCAAAATTAATTGAAAGATTGATTTTATTCTCTTCTTAAGACCCAAGCAATCCATTAAAAGCCAGCAATTTCGAAATTGGACCAAAAAAGGCAAGATTGGATTGGAATTGAGCAAATTTTGAAAATTTGATTTTCATGAAAAATCAAATTTGATTATCATTGAATGGTGATTGATTCTTGCCAAATATGATCCCAAATCCATCCAGCATATATACTTGATACATACCAATCACAAGACGAAAAAATTGCCTTGGAAACCCTATTCTCAAACTGAAAAAACCGTGCCTCTCAAGCAAAGTGCAATCATACTTCCAGCCGTTTTCCATCGATTTTAAGGTGTCCAACAGATTCCTTGATATCTCTTGAGTCAATCCAGACCCTTACATTGCTCAAATCCATTCAGAATCGTGAAATCCGTGTTTGGTTTGTTCTTGAAAATCTCAAATTCGATTTCTCATATTCTTGCATTATTAACTTGTTTTGATGGTTTGTTTGTGTTTAGAATCAAGTTTGCAAGCTTTCTGGGCAAGCCAATTGAATTTCCATGGCCTGAATCGTGTTACACCATGATTAGGGTTTCTGTGGATGATTTAGGGTTTCTTCGAACAGGAAAAATTGGACCTCAAGACCTATATCAATGAACTCGGGACAATGTCCTGAATCGAACCATGCCTTTAGTATTCGTTTATATTATGTATCTGCGTTTTGATTTTGCGGGAACCTTAGTGACGAACAATGGCCGGCCTAACTTTCAAATATTTGAAATGGAGAAGGCGATGGTTGGCGCGAGTTAGTGGCGAAGGAGAAACAGCGTGTAATTCCACTCAGTCCGTTTCCAAACAGTTGACACACTTGGCTCAGTTGGTCAGCGCGTTGGTTTTCAAGGATTGAAGCCAGGGTCATGAGTTCGAACCATGCCAAGGCCAATTTTGTTTTCTTTTTTCACAAACTGCATATTTTCATATTTTCTAATTTCTAATATTTTTGCATCATATTTTAATTTCCTCTCATATTTTATTTAATCATCAAAAAATTATCAAAAAATATTTTTCTTTTTGCATTTATTTCATAAAAATCTTTATTTAATTTAATAAATTAAAAAACATATTTTTGCATGCATATTTATTTTTATTTATAATTTAGCATTTAAATCATTATAAATTCATTTTATATTACTAAATTGCATTTAAAAAATCCCAAAAAATTATTTTAGCTTATTTATCTTATTTCCAGCATGTATTAATTTTCCCATATTAAAATTGTATTTTTCTAACATTTTTTCTCTTATTCGATTTCATCATATTTCCCGATTTTCTTATTCTTTCACAGGTTGCTCCGATTCGGACGTCTTCTTTTTATCGTTTTATTTTTCCAATAATGTAACTGTTCATGGGATGTAATAGTTTAATTTAGGGTTTTATTTTCCGCATTTTGAATTATGTATCTGCCCCAAAGCCATGTAATAGCGTAGGATTTACCTTTCCGCACTTTACATTCCGCATTTTACTTTCCGCACTCTATAAACTGTTAGTAACTAGGCGTGTATGGCAAGATAATAATTGGACATAGCTCACACTAATCTTCAATATAAAATATCTGAATTTGACACACTTCTTTCACATACCCCTTAGGTAATTCTCTCGTTGCCTTCAAATTCAAAATGGTCATGTCCCTCGAGCGTAGAGGTATTCTAGCACCGTTGCCTTCCAACAAATCATCATAGTCCCTTGATACAAAGATCATAAGACCCACGATGTCGCTTCCGAATACATGATCTTTACCCTCGATTGTCGCCTACGAAAAATGATGATAGTCCCTTGAATGTGCTAGGATACTTCCTACAAGTTGCCTTCATGACCATCCGATGTTCCTTGAATGTCCGCTTACATCCAACGATGGAGCTACCTACTAACTAATGGTATGGCTAGCGCTATTCAAAGGCGTAGAAGTACAACAAAGCGACCAATTAAAGTGGGTAAATAAGTCTTTTAGTTGCTTGCTCTATCAAATGCTTTTCACACCACACTTTTTCAAAGTTCAATTTCTTTTCAAAACAAAAACATTTCCGAACACTTTGTATACACTCCTACATGAGTCATTACAAAGTCAAAGCGAAATACCTTTTTCAAAACATCTTTGTCAAACAGAAAGCAATTTTAAAAATGATCTAGAGCAACTAAGGCGTAGATAACTACGGATGGAAAGGGTGCTAATACCTTCCCTTTTCATAACCATTCTCCCGAACTCGAGAATCTAACGAAGGTCTTTTACATACTTTTACCTTCCCTTAATTGGATAAAAATAAAAGTCGATGGCGACTCTTGCTATCGCACATTTGGATACAAAATCCTACAAAAGTCGGTTCACGTATCTGCGACCCCAAATAGTACTACCTCCTTCTTCAACTTGAGAGCATATTTCAATGAGGCCATCTTAAGCGGAACTTGTGTAACCGGGAGTGGAGGAGGTCAGGCATGACTCGGGTATTGTTTCAAAAGCTTGAGAGTCTCGAAGAATTCACCCTCCACCTCGAGTATCGGAATGGCGTAGATGGTGACCATATATTCCTCTTCACCACATCTGTAACCTTCCCTTTCACGGGTACTTGACACGATGCAAGGTAGAGTAACGGCCTTTGCCCATGTATCGAGGCGTCAGTAGGCAAAGTAGGTGGACGGATGTCCATAACAAAAGTGGAGTCAAAGTGCGGGAACCGACTTTATGACAGTGAGCTCTCAATCTTGTTCGTTTAGAACCATCAAAAGCTCTCACAATAATGTCACTGGGTTTCAAGACCAATCCTTCAACATCAAGTCGGTCAAAAGCATTCTTCGGAAGGATATTCAGAGCAGAACCGGTATCTACCAAAACATGAGACAATGTAATGCCCTTGCATTCGACAGAAATGTGCAAGGCTTTGTTGTGTTTCTTTCCGGCAGGAGTTAAATCAGCATCAGAGAAGCCTAGGCCGTTGTTGGCAGCCAGACTAGCAATACAAACTTCAAATTGGTCAGTAGTAATGTCTTGCGGTACGTGAGCATTCTTCAGAAACTTCACCAAGGCAT
Organism: Vicia sativa; assembly: GCA_021764765.1. Taxonomy (NCBI): domain Eukaryota; kingdom Viridiplantae; phylum Streptophyta; class Magnoliopsida; order Fabales; family Fabaceae; genus Vicia; species Vicia sativa. Next base: position 142,319,981 of record CM038793.1, on the reverse strand, counting down.
TAGCATGAGCCTCAGAGCACAAGAGCAGAGCAAGCATGGAGATCTTGGACGGAGTTTGCCCTAACTGTTCCACCACATTGTAATCACTCTTCTTGATGATCTTCAGAATTTCCTCCATTTCTTGTTTGGAGGTGTCTTGATTCCTTTGGTATACATGCGGCGGGATGAGTCACTAGTTCTTTCCTCTAGCTTGGGGAATGGGTTGAATAAATTTGGAATCGGTGGAGTCGCGGTGTCTTGGAGGAGATATCTGGAGAGAATACTCTTCGGTTGGGTCACCTTAATTGATCCGGTGATGTTGTCAATGTCAGAATGGTAGCTTCAACTGTAAGATCTTCAATGGTCGGAGGGTCTTGCTTGGCCATGATAGTAAACATCGACTCCATAGTTCAAGGGATAGCCTTGTTAGAGGAATATGGGCTAGTGCAGGAGAAGTAATGATGAGAGGTGCCACTCTGAGCACGGGATCAGCAGAGGAAATTCTTATAGTGTTAACATCGGCATAGTCTTACGAAATCGTCACCCATCCGGTCACCTTAACATCTTCAATAGGAATCTTGTAGCTTTCGGGAGCAGTGTACTTCACCATGTAATCGTACTTTCCACTTGGCTGCCCCAGGTATCCCACGATGGTGCGGTTTCATTCACCTCCTCGATCTTGACTTAGACATATCTTCACGGCTTACGCGGTGGTTTTAGAAATAGTATCTCACGGTTATCCATCATGCCTGAACCGTCTTCTCAACGGGCACCATCGAGTGCGGATGGGCACTGCGACAATTCTCTGGGCATCCTGGATTGACACGGCTTGTAAAATTCTTCTTGATCATCGGAGGAATGGCCAAGTCATCTATGTTGAAAACATAAGTATCCTCACCAACAACATTGGAACTCTTGTCATGGTTAGGCATAGGCGCGTTGGTCACATTTGGAGTCTCAGCGGGAGGATCAAACTCAATGCATAGCTTGATCAAATCTTGAATCTTGTTCTTGAGCCCAGCGGTTGTCGATGGTACCTGGTTTGGAATGGTAGCACACTTAGCATTAGGATTGTATCTCGGAGAGGAAGTGTTGATGTTTTGAGGAGGATCCTCAAGGTGATCGGCTCTGCTTTCAACATGTGTTGCAAGGCTTGCGACAATGGCATGTTGATCTTAAATAAGCTGTCTTCGTGGCGCGTTACGGTTCTGCGTTGTCTCGCGAGTTGTCTTGATGTAGGATTGGAGATCCTGGCCCCGGATAGAAACACGGTCGGTCTTGGCTCGATTTTTCGACCATACACATTAGTTTCCTTCTTACCACCAAAAGATCTCTTGCAACATTTGAAGATGTCTCTATCGAATCTTTCCACTTTTGATCTGGCTTAATCGCTCTCTGTCAATATCAATTCGGTGAATCCGGTGAAGAGTTTCAATCGGATGATTGAAGAATGGGCTGTCGGTGTTCCCATAAACATATCAACCAATTCCCTATTGGACAAGGGTGGTTGAACTCTTCTGCTAGATCTCTCCATTTAGAGCATACTCCTTGAACTTCTCATCGACCCATAGACATGCTCGTAGTTGCATGCAGTGGGTGTCGATTCGACATTGTACTCATCTTGCTAGAAAGCATCGCTAAGTTACTCAGTGCGGATACGGTCATTCTCTGGTGATAATACCACTCCAAGCGAGTTAGGACAAACTCTCTTGAAAATAGTGCATCCATAACTTTACATCATCGGTGTGGGGTTGATCTTTTGAACATAGGACTTCAAGTGCGATTTCGGACAAGACATGCCATCATACTTGGCGAGTTGGAACTTTGAACTTAGGAGGAATCACCACACGAGGACAAGGCTCGGATCATCGAAATTCAACCGGACATCTTGAGTTTTCCACGACATTGAGGCGGTCTTCAAGTTATTTGTACTTGTCATCTTCATCAGTCTTGGCTATGGTCGGGCGAACTTCTCCCTCCTTCTTAGGCTCGCTGGTCATCTTCATTACCCTCGACACTCCCTCATTCTTGACACTTCCTTGAGCTCTATCCGTGACCCTCTTAGGACCACCTTTGTAGCGTGCCCATGTTGAGAAGACCAACAACCTTCTTCTTCTGTTGATGAGCTTCTTGGATCTTCTTGGCCTTGGACCAAGCGGTGAACATTTGTTGGGCCAGGCATTACGAGCACGGAGATCTTTGTGTTGTTCAAGAGCCATTTACGCTAAAATAAATAGCGAGCAAATGAGAAACCAATCTTCATGTACAGTGATGCAATGTTATGCTATGATATGCAATGTTTATCACGAATGCAATGCAATGTTTTCAAGGACCTTAGAGATTTAAATTTTTAAACAAGCAATGAACAAACATTTATTAGTACTCTTTTATTATTCTTTTTCTTTTTAAGTACAAAAGTTCAAAACAATAAAGAAAGATATAAATCCTAAAGCTCTAAGTCTCCATGGGCTTCCTCTTGGTGCCGAGGTAGGCGTTGATGCTTCGCTCCTCGTGAAGTAGCTTTGTCAACTCTAGTACCTTCTTCTCGCTTGCGTCTGAGCTTCAAAGGTATCCCTTTCTTCTTTAATTTGAATCGGGATCTCTTCAAGTCTTCAAAATCGGTTGGCATGTTAGGATGGAGAGCGATTATAGGATTCGTCACCTATATTGTTCCATAATTCTTGGTAAAGCAGTGAATGGCATCATGAGGTTTTGAGCTCGAGCTCTCACCCATTTGAGGTAAGGTTCCCAGGGAATGGAGTTGGTGCCCCAAAGTCTTGGTATCGGTCTTCTTTACCATGCCCCAGCGTGTATAAACCTTCGTGGTGATGCGGAGATCGTGATTGTAGTCGAACACAATATCTTGGAGAAGCATATCATGTGGACCATCTCTTGAGCAAAACCAAAGCGATGTAGAGCTAGAGAAGGGTTGTAAGTAATACCTCCCTTATACCAAGGGTGGTACATTAGAATTCTCCTGGCGCTCGATGAAGGTGAAGTCCTTTTGAGAGAAAAGACTCCAACGAATATCTGAATGAGAGTGACATTAACCTTTGAGACCATCTCAACCTTTGTTCATTCTTCAAATGTGGAGGAAGGTGCGAAATAAACCACACAGAAATAACGGTATACAACACATGAGAGTTCCTTGTCTTTTGATAATGCAGTGTGGAGAATGTAGGATGTCTCAAGTAAAGTAGGCGCAGGATTGCGGGTAAGGAATATCTTGATGGCGTTGACATCTATGAATTGATCCGAGTTAGAAAGCGAGAACCAAACCATAGATTAGCAAGGCCACAATGTCTTCAATGCATGGAAACTCATAACTTTGAGGAATTCTCGGGCTTTCTTAATTAAGAACTTAGCAAGTAAACCCTTAACTCCAGTTCTGGTTTCCCAATTGGCTTCAATGTCTGAGCGCTTAAGATGTAAGGCTGATGTAATGTCTTCGTACTTAGGGACCTTTTCCAAACCGGTGAATGGCATTTGGTCAAGAATAGGTACCCAAAGAAGAGAACTCTTCAAGGTAGGAACCAAGCGATAATCACAGGAATGTAAAGCAATGGTGTTTCGGATCGAAGAACTGGAATAAGACATGCATCATATCTTCTTCAAATGTAAAGCAATGGTGCTTGATGACACCACGCAGAAGCCAAATACTATCCTCAACTTGGGAATGAAGAGTATCAGGACATCCAAAGTGTCACACTAACGTAGCCATCATGTTGACCATTTTGATATCGTCTAGTCATGACGATTTGTTACTACTTACCTAAAGGAAACCGGATCCGGTGTAGGATCCCCACAATATAATACCCAAGCAACCCTTAAAGATAAAGCAAGCAAGTCAAGCAGAAAGCAATAAGGTGATTTAGAAATTCCTAAGGCAATTCTCTCTTTAGGTGTCTCCCGTGATCGCCGATTACATGTCTGGTGAGCTGACTTTGAGATTTTTGTATCGCAAATGTGCGGATAGCAAGAGTCGCCACCGACTTTTCTTTTATCCAATTAAGGAAGGTAAAATTACGAAAAAGACCGTTAGATTACGAGTAAGGAGAAGGTTATGAAAAGGGAAGGTATTAGCACCCTTTCCATCCGTAGTTATCTCGGGCTCTTAGTTCTTTTAGATCACTTTAAAATTGTGCTACGTGTGTTTGACAATAATGTTTTGAAAAGGCATTTCGCTTTGACTTTGTAATGATTCATGTAGGAATGTAAACAAAGTGTTCGGAAATGTTTCGTTTTTGAAAAGAGTTTGAACTTTGAAAAAAGTGTGAGGTGTGAAAAGTATTTGATAGAGCAAGCAACTAAAAGTCTTATTACCTACTCAGAATGGTCGTTTTTGTGTTATTTTACGTTCCTTTAGAATAGCGCTATCCATACCATTAGTTGGTAGGTAACTCTATTCGTTGGATGTAAGCGGGACATTCGAAGGGACATCGTATGGTCATAGAAGGCAACTTGTAGGAAGTATCCTAGCACATTCGAAGGGACTATCCTCACTTTTCGTAGGCGACAATCGAGGGTCAAGATCATGTATTCGGAGGCGACATCGTGGGTCTTATGATCTTTGTATCGAAGGGACTATGATGATTTGTTTGTAGGCAACAGTGCTAGAATACCTCTACGTTCGAGGGACATGACCATTTGAATTCGTAAAGGCAACGAGAGAGAATTACCCTAAAGGGGTGCATGTGTGAAAAGAGTGTGTTGATTCAGATTCATGTTATCTTGAAAATTAGAGTGAGCTATGTTCATTTTATCTTGCCATACAAGCCTAATTACTAACAGTTTATAAGATGCGGAAATTAAAATGCGGGAATATAAAGTGCAGAAAGATAAATCCTACGCTATTACATGGCTTTGGGGCAGATACATAATTTAAAATACGGAAAATAAAAGCCCTAATTAAGCTGATAAATGATAAATACTTGCACAAGTTGGGTATTTTTGAAGAGGTGCATAAAGAGAAATACTTGTCAAAATCCAAAATTTTGCAAATGGGCCTAGTTTTTCTTGGTTTAAACTTGCTCCTTATCTTATTTGGAACCTTCAAGCCCAATGCCACGAATTTTGTCTTTATTTTTCTATTTAATTTGGATTTTATTCATTTAAAACAAATTAAATTAAAAAATAAGGTATAAAATCAAAATTAAATGCAAAGTGATTTTTCTCTCATTCTTGAGGTCCAAGCAACTCATCAAAGGCAAATTTGAAATTTACATTGATTTGGCAAGAAATTGATGAAGATTGGATCAAAAAGGAAGATTTGATTTCATACAAAATCAAATATTTTTTACATGATTGATCAATATTTGCTCTTGAGTTCATTAAAATCCATCCATTATAAATATACAATGCATACAACATTAGAAAGAGCGGAAAATTGCTTGGAGGAACCTTAACCTAAAGCCAAAAATCGTGTTCTTGAAGCAACTTGCAGCCATAGTTTTGCTTTGATTCAAATTCAAGCATCGAACACATTCCTTGGAGTCTCTGAATTATTCGGACCTTTACAACTCTCAAAACCATCAAGAATCACGAAATCGGTTTGGTTTGTTCATACTTTTCAAAATTAATTCATTATTCATGCATCTTTAACATGTTTTGGCGTTTGTTTTGTGTTTAGAACAAAGTTTGCAAGCTTTCTGGATGATTCAATTGCATTTTAGTGCCCTGGAACGAGAATCACCATTGTTAGGTTTTATGGTTCGATTTAGGGTTTCCCTAAATACGTAAAATTGGCCGAAACCAGTGATATATTCTTGCTCAGGGGATGAAACCGAGTCGAACCATGGCTTCATAACTCATTTATATTGCTTGTGCTTGATTTTTGATTTTTGCAGGGGCCTTAGCGTCGAGCAAGACCGACGCTAAGTGTTTGAATTTTCAAGCGAAGAGGCGATGTTCTTGGCGTGTTACAGGCAATCGGAGGCGTTTGCGCTTAAAACGTTTCAATTCTTAAACACGTGGACGCTCTAGCTCAGTTGGTCATGGCAGCGCGTGTGTGAAGCAAGGGTCTCCAGTTCGAATCCTGGCAAGACCAATATATTTTAGCTCCTTTGAAAACTAACTCATATTTTTCTATTTTCTTTAATATTTTTCATCCAATTTAATTTATCTTCAAATAGTTTTATCATGCATCTAAAAAACTCCAAAAATATTTCTTTTTTGCATTATTGTCAGAAAAATACTTATTTAATTTTTAGCATTAAAATTAATATTTTTGCATGCATATTTTATTTAATTACTAATTAATCATTAATTTGACTTTTAATTGTTTTTAAATTATCAAAACGATCCAGAAAATTACCAAAAAAATACCTTATCATATAAATGTCATTACTAACATAAAACCTTTTTCATCATTCAAAAATATTTCTTTTTACTAACATTTTCGTCCTATGCAATTTCTCTTGTTTTTCGATTATGTATCTGTTCACAGGTTGTAACGTTTCGGACAATTTTCTTTCGTTTTTTTTCAATTATGAAACTGCCTATGGGATGTAATAGTTTAATTAAGACTTTTATTTTCCGCACTCTTATTATGTAAGCGCCCAAAGCCATGTAATAGCGTGGGACTTTATCCGCACTTTACATTTCATGATTTACTTTCGCACCCTATAAGCTGCTAGTAATTAGGCGTGTATGGCAAGATAAAATTGGACATAGATCACTCAAAATTTCAAGATAACATATCGAATTGACACACTCTTTTCACACATGCACCCCTTAGGGTAATTCTCTCGTTGCCTTCACGAATACAAATGGTCAAGTCCCTCGAGCGTTGAGGTATCCTAGCACCGTTGCCTCACGAAACATATCATTATAGTCCCTTGATACAAGATCATAGACCCGATGTAAGCCTCACGAATACATGATCTAGTCCCTCGATTGTTGCCTCGAAAGTGATGATCGTCCTTGAATGTGCGAGAATACTCCTACAAGTTGCCTTCTATGACCATCCGATGTCCCTTGAATGTCTCTACATCCAGCGAATAGGGTTACCTACCAACTAATGGTACGGATATCACTATTCTAAAGGAAAGTAAAATAACACGAAAACGACCATTCTGAGTAGGTAATAAGACTTTTAGTTGCTTGCTCAATCAAAAATACTTTTCACACCTCACACTTTTGTCAAAGTTCAAATACTTTTCAAAACAAAAACATTTCCGAACACTTTCTATACATTCCTACATGAATCATTACAAAGTCAAAGTGAAATGCCTTTTCAAAACATTTTTGTCAAACACACAGAAAACAATTTTTAAAGTGAGCTAAAAGCAACTAAGAGCCCGTAGAAAACTACGGATGGAAAGGGGTGCTAATACCTTCCCTTTTCATAACCTTCTCCCTTACTCAGAATCTAACGAAGGTCTTTTCCTGTTCTTTTCACCTTCCCTTAATTGGATAAAAGAAAAGTCGGTGGCGACTCTTGCTATCCACAACATTTGCGATAAAAAGAAAAACAAAATCTCAAAGTCAGTTCAACGGTATTACACTTACTATTAATAATACTTCCCTGCTACTTAATAAGAACAATTCTTATTATATATTATGAATCAGTTAAATACTACAACTCAATTACTATACTGCAACTTAATAGTTTCTACTGTTACTACTCTGCTACACGCTACGAAAATTATTTCTATTACTTACTAACTCATGTAGTTTATTCTTACAACTCCATGGCTAACAAATCATTTATGATGTCTTATATTTCTAACACTGCAACTAACAAACTTGTTCTGCCACTAAAATATGTCAACTGCTACCAAATGCCTCAACTACTATTTATATATATGACTTACCATCTTCCATTATTTCTATCATATTATATACTCTAAATTACTATTGTTTTCTATCAAAATTCACTAAAGCTGTTTGAGTTCTCTGCTACATAAAACGGTTGCCAATGTAACAAATCTGGCTAAATGTTAATCACTTTGCTAGTGAAAAATATTGCTGCTATAAACATATGCAAACTCTGTATTTCATATTGAGATATATCATCTTTGTAACAATTAGTTGCATCAACTCTACTAAATTATCCAAATGTCCATCTCAAATTCACAGCTTCTACAAATTACACTAAGAATATTAAATCATTTTTATTAACACTATTATCATTATACTAATAAAATATATATAGTAAACTTGAATATATATGTATATATTTTAGTAAAATAATGAGACAGTATGTATATATGGTTCTCACATTAAGTCACGTTATAGTATTTACATTCATTATAAAGAAGCATTATATGTCAATATATATAATTCATGTAGCACCTATATATATATATATATATATATATATATATATATATATATATATATATACCACCAAAAGACGCTACAGTATGCCAAGTTACATAAACCAAAACAACACCGTAATACTCTAAACTCCAAATATAATTTCTCCTAATTCAAAGTGAATGAATCAATTAATTTCGGTATCAACTACAACAATCAAACATATAACAGAGGAAATTATACAAATCCAACCCCATATACGATTTATCATAATCCCGTTTAGAAAGTTAGAACCTCATTGCTTTACATTCCCAGATTATCAGTTGGTTCCTACCTTGGAAGAGTTCTCTAAGCTACTTGGGATACCCATTCTTGACCAAATGCCATTCACCGGTTTAGAAAAGGTTCCTAGATACGAAGACATTGCATCAGTGCTACACCTAAAGCGCTCAGACATTGAAGCTAATTGGGAAACAAGAAGCGGAGTTAAGGGTTTACTTTCCAAATTCCTGATAAAGAAAGCCCGAGAATTCCTCAAAGCTATGAGTTCCCATGCTTTCGAAGACATTGTGGCCTTGCTAATCTATGGTTTGGTTCTATTCCCTAACTCGGATCAGTTCATAGACGTGAACGCCATCAAGATATTCCTCACTCGCAATCCTATGCCTACTTTACTTGGAGATATCCTACATTCTCTCCACACTCGTACTATCAAAAGACAAGGAACTCTCATGTGTTGCATACCGTTACTTTCCAGGTGGTTTATTTCGCACCTTCCTCCATCCGTATTGAAGAACGAGCAAAGGTTGAAGTGGTCTCAAAGGCTAATGTCCCTCTCTCATTCCGATATCCGTTGGTGTCTTTTCTCTCAAAGGACTTCACATTCATTGGCGTTGTGGAGAATTCCCTAATGTACCACTCCTTGGTATAAGAGGAGGTATTACAACCCTTCTCTAGCTTTACGTCGGTTTGGTTTTGCTCGAAGAGATGGCCCACATGATATGCTTCTCCAAGATATTGTGTTCGACTACAACCATGATCTCGAATGCAAGCGAAGGTTCATACGCTTGGGGCATGGTAAAGAAGACTAATACCAAGACTTTGGGGCACAAAACTCCATTCCTTGGGAACCTTACCTCAAATGGAGTGCGAGCTCGAGCTCAAAACCTCGTGATGCCATTCACGCTGTTTTACGGTAATTATGGAACTGTTGCTATAGGTGGCGTACCCTATCTTATTCTCCATCGACATGCCTACTAATTTTGAAGACTTGAAGAGATCTGGATTCAACTAAAGAAGAAAGGATACATTGAGCTCGGTGCTATGCAGCGAGAAGAAGGTACTAGAGTTGATCAAGCTGCTCCATGAGGAGCGGAACCTCAACGCCTACCTCGGCACCAAGAGGAAGCGCCCATGGGAGACTTAGAGCTTTAGGATTTTTATGCTTTTCTTTTATTGTTTTGAACTATCTTTTGTACTTAAAAGAAAAAGAATAAAGAGAACTAATAAATGTTTGTTCGTGCTTGTTTAACAAATTTAAATCTCTAAGGTCCTTGAAAACATTGCATTGCATTTGCATAAACATCGCATATCATGGCATAGCATCTCATAACAGGTACATTGAAGATCGGTTTTCTCATTTTCTCGCTATTTATTTTAGCAGAAATGACTCTTGAACAGACTATCAAAGACCTCCAGGATCAGAATGCTCAGTTCCAGGAAATGTTCACCAGCTTGGTCCAAGGCCAGGAAGACCTGAAGAAACTCATCAACAGAAAGAAGAGGGTCGTTGGTGTTCTCAACATGGGCAGACGTTACAAAGGTGGTCATAAAGTGGTCAATAGGATAGAGCTCTCGAGAAGTGTCAAGGCGGGGGGGTGTCAAGGGCAATGACAAAGGCGATCAGCGTGAGCCTGAGAAGAAAGGAGAAGATTATGAGGATCAGTACTCTGATGAAGATGACAAGTACAAGCAGCTTGAAGACCGTCTGAATGCTTTGGAAAACTTGAAGGTGTCAGGGCTGAATTTTGATGATTTGAGCCTTGTCCCTGGTGTGGTGATTCCTCCCAAATTCAAAGTTCCTACTTTTGCCAAGTATGATGGCATTTCTTATCCAAAGCTGCATTTGAAGTCTTATGTTCAAAAGATCAACCCTTGATGATGAAAGTTGTGGATACATTATTTTAAGAGAGTGCATCGGGACTCGATTGGAGTGGTATTATCACTAGAATGGCCGTATCTGTACTTGGGTGGCGGCGGATGCTTTCTAGACGATATGAGTACAATCTTTGAATTGGCACCCACTCGCATGCAACTCTGAGCATGTCTATGGGTCGTGATGAAAAGTTCAAAGTATGCTCGAAATGGAGAGTCTAGCGGTGATTCATACCCTTGTCCCATAGGAGTTGGTTGATATGTTTATGGGAGCGACAAGCCCATTCTTGATCATCGATTGGAAACTCTTGATGGATTCATAGAGTTGATATTGTGACGTGTTGGAAGGTGGTATCAAGCGGAAAGATTCGGATAAGTCATCCTCAAATGTTGCGAAGAGATCTTTTGGTGGTAAGAAAAGAAGCCAATGTTGTGTATGGTCGGAAAAGCCGAGCCAAAACGATCGTACTCAATGCGTAGGGGCGGTTGTGATCTCGATCCTACATCGGCAACCTCGGTGCGACCGTGGCGAACAGCGCCGAAGGCGGTTTACGAAGATCAACATGCCATTATCCATGACATTGCAACACATGTTGTAGAGATGATTACCTTGAGGATCCTCCTCAAAACATCAACACTTCCTCTCCGAGATACAATCCTAATGCTAAGTGTGCTTACCATTCCAACAGTCCAGGGCACGACACTGACAACTGTTGGGCTCTGAAGAACAAGATTCAAGATATGATTGAAGCTAAGCGATTGAGTTTGATCCTCGGTTGAGACTCGAATGTGATCAATGCTCTATGCTAACCATGACAAAGTTCTAATGCTATTGGAGAGAACTCTTATGTTTTCAACATAGATGACTGACCATTCCTCGATGGTATTAAGAAGAATTTCTGCAAGCGGTGTCAATCTGGGATGCCCGGAGAGTTGTCATTGGTGCCCATACGCACTGACGGTTGTGCACGGTTGAGAAGGCGTGTTCGATGCATGATGGATAACCGTGAAATACTATTCTGGCTAACACGGTGGGCCGACTTTGTATTTTGTATCGCAAATATGCGGATAGAGTCGCCATGACTTTTCTTTTATCCAATTAAGGGAAGGTAAAATGCGGAAAAAGACCTTCGTTAAATTACGAGTAAGGGAGAAGGTTATGAAAAGGAAGGTATTAGCACCCATTTCCATCCGTAGTTATCTCTGGGCTCTTAGTTCTTTTAGATCACTTTAAAATTGTGCTTTACGTGTGTTTGACAAAAATGTTTTGAAAAGGCATTTCGCTTTGACTTTGTAATGATTCATGTAGGAATGTATACAAAGTGTTAGGAAATGTTCGTTTTTGAAAAGTTTGAACTTTGAAAAAGTGTGTGGTGTGAAAAGTATTTGATAGAGCAAGCAACTAAAGTCTTATTACCTACTTAGAATGGTCGTTTTAGTGTTATTTCGTTCCTTTAGAATAGCGTATCCATACCATTAGTTGGTAGGTAACTCTATTAGATTGGATGTAAGCGGGACATTCGAAGGGACATCGTGGTCATAGAAGACAACTTAGGAAGTATCTAGCACATTCGAAGGACTATCATCACTTTTCTAGGCGACAATCGAGGTCAAGATCATGTATTCGGAGGCGACATCGTGGGTCTTATGATCTTTGTATCAAAGGGACTATGATGATTTGTTTGTAGGCAACGGTGCTAGAATACCTCTACGTTCGAGGGACATGACCATTTGAATTCGTAAAGGCAACGAGAGAGAATTACGCTAAAGGGGTGCATGTGTGAAAAGAGTGTGTTGATTCAGATTCATGTTATCTTGAAAATTAGAGTGAGCTATGTTCATTTTATCTTGCCATACAAGCCTAATTACTAACAGTTTATAAGATGCGGAAATTAAAATGCGGGAATATAAAGTGCGGAAAGATAAATCCTACGCTATTACATGGCTTTGGGGCAGATACATAATTTAAAATGCGGAAAATAAAAGCCCTAAGTAAGCTATTACATCCCATGAGCAATTACATAATTGGAAAAAAAGAAAACGATAAAAAGAAAATGTCCGAAACGAGATAACCTGTGAAAAGATGAGAAATCGGGAAATACAAAGAAATCGAATAAGAGGAAAATGTTAGCAAAAATGATAATTTTTAAATGAGAAAAATATTTCATGCTGGAAATAACATTAATATGCTAAAATAATTTTTTTGGGATTTTTGGAGTTAATGTAATAATTAAAAAACAATTAAATGTGATTTAAATGATAAATTAGAAATAAAATTAAATATGCATGCAAAATAATATTTTTTAATTTTTTAAATTAAATAAACATTTTGGAAATAATGCAAAAAAAATATTTTTGATGTTTTTAATGCATGATAAAAATTATGAAAAGAAATTAAAATGTATGCAAAATATTAAAGAAAATATGAAAATAAAAAGAAAAATGTGTTAGTTTGTAAAAAGAAGAAAAACAAGTGGTCCTGGTGAGAATCGAACCAGTAACCTTGCTTTCACAAACCCAAGCCAAGACCAATGAGCAGTAGCGTTCTTGTTTAAATCGGAGCGAGTGGATGGTGAACATGTGTCACCTCTGGTGCATCGTCCCATAAACTTCATCTTCTTCGTTTAAAATTTGAAAATATAGCGTCGGCCTCAATGCGGCGCCATTACAATTCTCAAAATCAAACACAGACAATATAAATAACATTCAAGGGTATGAATCGATTGGAAACATCGTTCTGAACACGATGGTGGTGGTCTCACGGTCCAATTTTTCCGTTTTAGAGAAACCCTAATTCGGTTCAGAAAACCCTAATCATGGTGATTCGTGTTTCTGGCCATAGAAATACAATTAAACCATCCAGAAAGTTTGCAAGCTTCATTCTAAACACAAAACAAACATCAAAACTCATTAATAATGCATGATAAGCAATCGATTTTGGAAAAATAGAACAAACGAAATCGTATTTGCTTGGTTCTTGATGTTTTGGGCAATGTAAAGTGCGGATCGATTCAGTGGATGTCAAGGAAGGTGTTTTGATGCTTGGAATCAATTGAATCGACCTTAATCCCAGGCTGCTAGTAGCTTGTATGGCACAAATTTTTTGAATTAGGTTAGGGTTCCTCAAGCCAATTTTTTCGTTCTCAATCATGTGTTATGTATTGTGTATATATAGTAGATGGAATTGAAGCTGATTTGAGAAAGAATTAATCATCAATCAATGCAAAAAATATATTTGATTTTGTATCAAATCAAATTTTCTCTCTTTTTTGATCAATTTCAATCAAATTCTTGCCATATCCAATCAAATTTGAAATTCTTTGGCTTTATTGGGTTGCTTGGATCTCAAGGAAGAGAGAAAAATCAAATTTGCAATTAATTTTGATTTTATACCTTATTTTTGAATTTAATTTGTATTTAAATGAATAAAATCAAAATTAAATAGAAAAATAAGATAAAAATTCGTGGCATTGGGCTTGGATATTCCTAATTGTATAAGGAACAAGTTTGGATGAAGAAAAAGTAAGCCCATTTGCAAAAATTTGATTTTTAAGTATCTCTCTTTGTGCACTTCTTCAAAATTGCCCAACTTGTGAATCTTGTATCTTGCTCAATTTTCCACATTTTTGAGTGTTCTTGGACTTTTTGGAAATCTCTAAGAGTCCTCTAACCAACCTCTTTGGTTTCATCTCAATTGGAGTTCCCATGCTCAATATATCTTCAAAACAAAATGTTGACTTTTTGTTGACTTTGAAAAAAGACCTGTAATGTTTTGATCCATACCTTCCAAATGAAGCATTTTTGAACATTCTTGTGAGACATGAAGTTGTAGAATTGAATTTTCTTCAAAACAAGAGGTGGTGGAAAATTTACGAAAGCATGAAGAAGTTATGCCCGATCAAAGTTTGGTTGGCTTTTCTTGAGAAACCTAATTTAGAAAGTTTGACTTTTGAGCAAATCTTGAGTTTTCTTGATGAATCATGATCAACCCTTGATCAAATGATGAATGTAACTTCAAAATGAGGATGTTGACCAAAAATCATGAAGTTTGGTGTATGTTGACCACATTGACTTTTTGTCCAATCTGGTGATTTTCAACCATCGAGCAATTGTAGGAAACTTGACTTGTGAGGCTTGAAACTTGACATGGAGAATCTTTGAAGCATATGAGGAGGCATGAAGACCATTGGAGATGTTGGAAACCCATCTTGATCTGAGAAATACCAAACCCTAGTTTGGGTTGATTGTCTAGGAGAGGTTTGTCGATCGACCCTTGAAGAATCCTTGAGTATGGAGGTATGAAATATCTTGAGAAGATGAAGGGCAAATTTTGGGGTATGACAGAAACCACCTGTGGAGAGTCTGTGTGAAGACATGTCTAAGAAACTGAAGATTGAAGATGTGAATGAAACTGTACCGAATGTGTGGGATACCTTGGGGCAACCAAGTGGAAAATTCGATTACATGGTGAAGTACATTGTTCCTAAAAGTTACAAGATTCCTATTGAAGATGTTAAGGCAACCGGATGGGGTGACGATTTCGAAGACTATCTTTGATGTAAACCTGATAAGTTTCCTCTGCGATCCACACTAAGTGGCACCTCTCATCATTACCTATCCCAGACCAGTTCCGTATTCCTCTGACAAAGCTATACCTTTGAACTATGGAGCTGAGGTTCACTATCATGGCGTCAATCAAGACCCTCTGACTATTGAGGATCTTACAGTTGAAGCTACCATTCCTGACATTGACAACATCACTGGATCAAGTAAGGTGACCAGAATCGGAAGAGTGTTTTCTCCAGAGGTCTCTCCTCCAAAAGACATTGCGACTCCAGCTCGCATTCCAGCTATTCAACCAGTTCTCGAAACTAGAGGGAAAGAACCAGTAACTCATCTTGCTCAGCCGGAAGTACCAAAGGAAGTTGCTGAAGACACCTCCAAACGAGAAATGGAGGAAATTCTGAAGATCATCAAGAAAAGTGACTACAATGTTGTGCTCTGAGGCTCATGCTAAAGCCTTGGTGAAGTTTCTGAAGAATGCTCACATACCACAAGACACTACTACTGATCAATTTAAAGTTTGTATTGCTAGCCTGGCTGCCAACAACGGCCTAGGCTTCTCTGATGCTGATTTAACTCCTGCCGGAAAGAAACACAACAAAGCCTTGCACATCTCTATTGAATGCAAGGGCACTACATTATCTCATGTTTTGGTGGATACTGGTTCTACTCTGAACATCCTACCGAAGACAGCTTTTGACCGACTTGATATTGAAGGGTTGATTCTAAAACCCAGTGACATAGTCGTGAGAGCTTTTGATGGTTCTAAGAGAACAGTACTTGGAGAGTTCATTCTGCCTGTCAAAGTCGGTTCCCAGACTTTCGACTCTACTTTCTTTGTCATGGACATCCGTCCAGCCTACTCTTGCCTACTTGGACGCCCTTGGATACATGGGGCAGGCGTTGTTACCTCTACCTTGCATCGGAAGTACCGGTGAAGGGAAGGTTATTCTGATATGTGGTGAAGAGGAATATATGGTCAGTCATCTACAATCATTCCGATATCTTGAGATGGAAGGTGAATTCTTCGAGACTCCCTGTCAAGCTTTTGAAACAATCCCCAGAGTCATGCCTGTTGACTCTCCCGTCACTCCTGAAGCAACACCAGTTCCGCCTAGGATGGCCTCGTTGAAGGATGCTCAAGCTGCAGTTGAAGAAGGAGATAGTGCGATTTGGGGTCAGCTCCCCGATCTTCCTTTCAAAACTGACAAGACTGGTTTAGGCTTCACCATCAAAGGTCAGAAGATGATATGCCACGAACGTGCCGGCCAACCTCCTTTATCAATTAGAATGGAGTCCATGCTATAGAAGACGACAACAACGACTTCGACATCAGCAAGTGGATCTTCTCAACTCCCGACAACGGACTCAGCAATTGGAAGACTGAAGACGTCATACCAATCTCCTTTAGACAGGAGTAATTGCTTTTGTTTCTGCTTTGCTTTTCGTATTTTCTGTGTTTTGAACAATAAACTCTAAAGCCTAGTGCCTTGCCCGGGGCATCATGGCTCATTTGTGAGGGTTATTATCTGTCATTTGCATATTTTCACTCAATAAAATCATTGGACTTTTGCATTTAATTGTTGTTCCTTTCTTTTAATTTATCACCCCTTCAATAAGCTATGTGTTTCTTACACACACCCACGTGATACACTGCAGAATCACTCAGAATCTCGTTGATAACAGGCTATGCTATTGCTAAATATGACTTTGATAATCCGATCTACCGAGCCGAAGGTGAGGAAGATTGTGAAGTTCCAGGAGAACTTGTCAGACTGCTATAGCAAGAAGATCGAGTTATCAACCGCCGCGAGCCGATTGAGGTTGTGAATCTAAGTCTTGATGAAGGCGAAAGAGATCAAGATAGGAGGCGGGTCTTGAGCAGATGTTAAAGAAAGGTTGGTTCGGATGCTACGAGGCTATATTGAGGTTTTGCTTGGTCATACGAAGACATGCCGGTTTGGACATTGATATTGTGGTACACGTTTGCCGAGCAAAGAAGGTTTTCTCGATGAAGCAGAAGGTCCGTCGCATCGTCACGAGATGTCGGAGAAAATCAAAGGCGAAGTTATGAAGAAGTTCAACTGGTTTCTTAGTTGCTTCTTATCCACGATGGGTTGCAAATGTGGTGCTGTACCTAAGAAGGATGGTAAATACGAATGTGTGTGGATTATAGAGATTTGAACAAAGCGAGTCAGAAGGCGATTTTCCACTTCCTCATATTGATGTTACGGTTGACAACCTTTGCTCGACATAAGGTTTCTCCTTCATGGATGGTTTTAGGTTCAATCGGATCAAAATGGCTCACGAAGACATGGAAGACTACTTCGTTACAGTGGGGCACTTTCTATTACAAGGTCATCCGTTCGGGAAGAGCGCCACTTATCGTGCTATGGTGGAATTATTTCATGACATGATTCATCACGAGATAGAGGTCGTCGGCGACATGATAGCTCGATCACGGACCAAGAAGAACATCTTGATCATCTGAAACTATTTGCGAAGAAGTACAGTTGAGACTTAACCCCAACAAGTGCACCTTGGTCACATCCGGTAAACTCCTAGGGTTTGTTATCGATGGTAAAGGTATAAGTTGACCCGCCAAGGTTAAAGCTATTCAAGAGATATGGTTCCATTGAGAGAAGTCGAGGTTTCTTGGGCGATTGAATTACATTGCCGGGTTCATTGCACATCTAAGCGCTACTTGTGAGCCAATCTTCAAGTTCTTGAAGAAAGATCAAGTGGTGGAATGGAGCGATGATTGCGGATCGCTTTTGACAAAATCAAGGAGTACCTCTGAATCCTCTATCCGATGCGCTTTGCCGAAGAAGACCTCTTATCATGTACTTGACGATTAGAGAACTCAATGGGGTGTGTGTTGGGGAAACATGGCGAGTGCGGTCTAAAAGTATGCAATATACTACCTTAGCAAAAATTTCTTGTTGTGAAACAAGATACTCGCTCGAGAAAACTTGCGACACTTTGGCTTGGCTCACCGACTAAGGCGGTATATGTTGACTCACACTACCTTGTTGATCTCAAGATGGATCCGATAAAATACATATTTGAGAAACCAGCTCTCTCGGAAGAATAGCAAGATGGAAAATGATCTTGACCGAATCGACATCGGTATACTTCTCAAAAAGCAATCAAAGGAAGTGTAGTAGCCGAGCATTTGACTCATCAAGCCGTAGATGACTATTAATCTATGCAGTTCGAATTTCCAGATGAAGATGTTTTACTAGTCACTGATTATGAAGAACCGGGACGAGACGAAGGACACGAACAAGGATCCCGATGGACCATGGTCTTTGATGGAGCATCAAGCGCGGCAATAGCATTGGCGCCATCATTACATCGCTCTGTGGACATCGCCTTTCACGCGATTATGTTTGGTTGCACCAATAACATGGCGAATCTGAGCGTGTATCATGGGTATTAAATTGCCTTAGAATCAAGTTCTTACAAGTGTCACGGAGACTCGACTTTAGTGATCGATCGGATAAAGGCGAGTGGGATCGAAGCATCCGAATCTCATTCCATATCGAGCATGTTTTGAGTTTGATCCCTACTTGAAGAGATTACCTTTGATCACATTCCACGAGAAGAGAATCGGTTGGCGGGCGTTAGCTACTATGTCATCTATGTTCAAGGTCGAGATGGGACAACGAGGCTCCCCGGATCATCATCGAAAAGTTTGTGAACCGTATTGTTATGAACTTGATACGGAAGAAACCTTGGTACTACGATGTGAAAAGGTATCTTGAGACTCGGAATATCCATGGTGTCATCAACGATAAGAAGTTTTTGAGAAGGTTTGCATCCAAATTCTTCCTCAGCAACTACATCTTATACAAGCGCAACCACGACTTGTGCTTACTCCGCTGTGTAGACCAGAAAACAGTGGAACGTATCATGGAAGAATTGCATGAAGGCACGTTTGGTACCCACTCCAGTGGACATACAATGGCTAAGAAGATTTTGAGGACAGGTTACTATTGGTCCACCATGGAAGCTGATTGTCACCGCTACGCTCGATCTTGTCACAAATGCCAGATATATGCAGACAAAGTGCACGTACCTCCAGTACCTCTAAATGTTCTAACATCTCCTTGGCCTTTCGCAATGTGGGGCATTGACATGATTGGAGAAATCAAGCCCACCGCTTCTAACGGACATTGTTTCATCCTTGTGGCGATTGACTATTTCACCAAGTAGGTAGAAGCAGCCTCGTTCACATCTGTTACCAAGAATGTTGTGGCTCGATTCATCAAGCATAATCTTATCTGCCGGTATGGCACTCCTGAAAGGATTATCACAGATAACGGTTCTAATCTCAACAACAAGATGATCACCGAACTCAGCACGCTGTTCAAGATCAAGCATCACAACTTGATTGATGAGAAACGACTCCCATCCATCTGCCATGGACAGATCTATCAGAAACGAATGATCAGAGCATTTAACAAGAAGGTCAAGCATCGAGTTTACCAAGTTGGTGATCTAGTAGTCAAGCGCATCATTCTTCCACAAGGTGATCCCAAGGGCAAATGGACTCCCACCTATGAGGGACCATTTATAGTCAAGACAGTATTTTCCGGTGGAGCTATGATACTTAGCACCATGGATGGTGAAGACTTCCCACACCCTGTGAACGCAGACATAGTCAAAAAATACTACGCATAAAAGAGACCCGCTAGGTCGACTGACCTAGGAAAAAATAAGGGCATCCTGGCGAACCAAAAGGGTTCGGGCAAAAGTTAAGGATATATACAAAACATGTACACCCGGTAAGTCGAAAACCTGCAAAGGCGGCTTGGGCAAAAAGGGGTATCCCGGTAGACTGAAAACCCGAAAGGGAGGTCTAGGCAAAAGTTAGGGATTTGAGCGTACAACTATGTCTTGTCCATATCACTTATCTACAGACTACTATCAGCATTCAAGATTCAAATGGCAAAAATCAATTCACTCACTTTCTACTTACAGCAAGGAGATGAGATAGTTGAAATATATGAGTACTAGCATAGTTGAAACTTAATGAGATTGTTTCCGCATAACTTTTTACTTTTCTTGTGTACAAACTACTTGGCCATACGCCGCCTTTCAAATTAATACAAGTTTCTTTCTCTTTACAATTCTCATTGTTGTTATTTGCATAAAGTCCAACGTTTGCTTTGAATGATTATATGCATCTGACAATAAATATCTATTTACAAACATGCGAAAAGTGAACATACGAAAGTAATCACTACAGGCTCTAGGAATTGAGATGACGACGAAAGTCACCAATACGTTCCCTTGCAGAGTACAATCCCCACAGAGATGTCACTCACTACAAACCTTCCTCATCGGAGTACACATTTTCCTCCACTAGTCCAGACATTCCAAGCTTCATCACGTTAGCCCCCGAGCAGTGATTCCACTCAACTAAACCCTGTTACATCAGTCTCCGAGCAATAACGATTCGTCACCAGCAGAGGTATTTGTCCCCAACAGAATATCTCTCAGCAATCATCATCCCCCGACAGTAGCAATATCCAAACTCAAGACTTGGTCAGATAGTGCATCGGAGGAAACCTACATCTTTTATTCCTCAGCCAGAGATTTCGACGGGCTCCAGATCCTTCTAACCCGGTCTCCCAGCAACTATCAAATGCTCTCCAGCAGGATTTATGCGCAGGATCCCCGGTAGAGCGCCTCTTAAATTTCCCCCAGCAGGGTCTATGCACAAAATCCTCAGAAGGGTACCTCTTGATCTCTACCATCCTCAACAACATCTAGGCTCAAGACTTGGTCAGATAGTGCATCAGAGGAATCAAGGTTATCTTTCTTCTCAGGGTTTCCAATCCGTTTCATCCCCAAACAGAAGCTAAGAATCCCCAAGTGGAGCATTCGCATCTTCTTCAAGATGGATATGTTTTGAAATACCACAACATATATCATTCATACATCTTTCATAGAAGCCATAATTTCTGCATACATCATCCATACGCATTGTCATGCCTCATAATCTGCATAGGACTAACGATATTTTATCAAAGTTTCTTTTGTTTTCCCCAAAACAGGTGAAAATCACTTCTGAAGCAAACAGGTCGAGGATTAATGCCCGAAGCCAGACGGGAAACCCTATCCGAACGATCATCCCAATTGTCCTCCGACAACAGATCCAGGATTAATACCCGAAGCCAGACGGGAAACTCTATCCGAACGATCGCACAAGTTATCCTCCGATAACAAGCATTGGATCAATACCCGAAGCACAACAGGAAAGCTATCCACATATTGCTGACTATTATCCCCTCAGAGTAATCAAGACGAAGACTTATTCTGACTCTCTTTTATTATCAACAGCAACTACAGAGTCTAGCGTACGACTCAGTAGCCTCGGATGGCATCTTAAGCCCATCTCCACCCTTTTTGTCGACATCTCTCCACTTTCAGAATGCTGCATATTTGGTTAAAAAACCAATACAAACCAATAACTTCATTCAAAGACGAGCGCGAAGTCTAACGCACAACTCTCTCCAGATGGCATCTTAAGCCCATCTCCGTGCTCCCTTCTACTTTCAGGAACATCTACCGAGCCTAGCGTACGGCTCACTCCCCAGCATCGTTCTCTCCTAATGGAATCTTAAGCCCATCTCCAATGTTTCTCCTATTCAGGCGACATTC
Organism: Vicia sativa; assembly: GCA_021764765.1. Classification (NCBI taxonomy): domain Eukaryota; kingdom Viridiplantae; phylum Streptophyta; class Magnoliopsida; order Fabales; family Fabaceae; genus Vicia; species Vicia sativa. The sequence continues at coordinate 142,298,354 of CM038793.1, read as the reverse complement.
TTGAGTTTAGCATACGACTCATTCCCCAGCTTCTCCAAATGGCATCTATAAGCCCATTCCCGCATCAATCAACAACGAGTGCACATTTTCAGGTGTACTCGAGTGTTCAATCATCTTCTACCTCCAGGTCACGAAAGGCACGCATGCCAATCTAAACCTTCCAATATAAGAAGATTGAACAGGGGCAGCTGTCATAGCCCAAAATTTGCCCTCCTATTTCTCAAGACATTTCATACATCCATACTCAAGGGTTCCTCAAGGGTTGATCAGACAAACCCTCTCCTAGACAATCAACCCAAACTAGGGTTTGGCAATTCTCAGATCAAGATGGACTTCCAACATCTCCAATGGTCATCATACCTCCTCATATGCTTCAAAGATTCTCCATGTCAGGTTTCAAGCCTCACAAGTCAAGTTTCCTCAAACAATTGCTCAGATGGTTGAAAATCAGTTGTATTGGACAAAAAGTCAACTGTGGTCAACATACAGTCAAACTTCCTGATTTTTTGTCAACATCCTCATTTTGAAGTCACATTCATCATTTGATCAAGGGTTGATCATGATTCATCAAGAAAACTCAAGATTTGCTCAAAAGTCAAACTTTCCAAATTAGGGTTTGCCAATGAAAAGTCAACTGAACTTTGACTGAGCATAACTTTCTCATACTTTATCAGAAAGTTTTCCACCACCTCTCATTTTGAAGAGAATTCAATTCTCTACAACTTAATATCTCACAAGAATGTTCAAAAAATGCTTCATTTGGAAGGTATGGATAAAAACATTACAGGTCCTTTTCAAAGTCAACAAAAAGTCAACTTTTTTTAATATAGTTTTATTGAGCATGGAAAATCCAATTGAGATGAAACTAAAGAGGTTGTTTAGAGGACACCTAGAGATTTCTAAAAAGTCCAAGAACACTCAAAAATGTGGAAAATTGAGCAAAATACACCTTGCACAAGTTGGGTATTTTTGAAGAGGTGCATAAAGAGAAATACTTGTCAAAATCCAAAATTTTGCAAATGGACCTAGTTTTTCTTGGTTTAAACTTGCTCCTTATCTTATTTGGAACCTTCAAGCCCAATGCCACGAATTTTGTCTTTATTTTTCTATTTAATTTGGATTTTATTCATTTAAAAACAAATTAAATTAAAAAAATAAGGTATAAAATCAAAATTAAATGCAAAGTGATTTTTTCTCTCATTCTTGAGGTCCAAGCAACTCATCAAAGCTGGCAAATTTCAAAATTTACATTGATTTGGCAAGAAATTGATGAAGATTGGATCAAAAAAGGAAGATTTGATTTCATACAAAATCAAATATTTTTTACATTGATTGATCAATATTTGCTCTTGAATTCAACCCAAAATCCATCCATTATAAATATACAATGCATACAACATTAGAAAGAACAGAAAAATTGCTTGGAGGAACCCTAACCTAAAGCCAAAAAATCGTGTTCTTGAAGCAACTTGCAGCCATAGTTTTGCTTGATTATAATTCAAGCATCCAAACACATTCCTTGGAGTCTCCTGAATTATTCCAGACCTTTACAACTCTCAAAACCATCAAGAATCACGAAATCCAGTTTTGGTTTGTTCATACTGTCATACCCCAAATTTTGACCTAATATACCACCTTACATTTGCATCATTGCATCACTAACAGTTCAGAACAGAATTAATCGGGTGTAGCTTTCAGAGGTCAAAATTAGGGTTTCATCAAATTTTCATCTGATTCAAGAGGCAAGCAATTAGGGTTTGAGTTTCACTCACCTCATTTGATCTATCTTGATCAAATCATCAACCTCTGATCTTCAGATATCCAACTTTTCTCATTAATCTATCAAGGATCGACCAATTAGGGTTTGCATCGACGATAAGAATTCTCTGATTTTTTTGATCAACGAATGACTTTTTTGGTTGGAGATTGATCTTCATATCTTAGATACAACATGTTGACCTAATTTCTGGATTCAAAACATCTCAGAAGTTCACAGACTTCATCAGTCAATTTCTGAAACATCTGATGAAATTTCATCTGCACTGAAAAGTCAAACTTTGACTTTTGGTCAACTTTCTCAAAACAAAACTTTTTCAATCATCAAAATACTTCAAATGATCCATCATGATCATAAAAAATCAAAGAATTTGGAAAAGTCAACAAAAAGTCAAAATTTCTAACACTTAGAAAAATTTTCAAGTGTTAAAATTTTGTACTTTTTCCAAACTTCATGGCATTTTTTCACATAGTTCCATTTTGAATTGGAAAAAACTCAAAACATGAAAGTTGTAGCCCTTGAAACAAGCTTTCTAAAATGTCCAAGAACTCTCAAATCCATGGAGTCTAGCCATACTTTTGAATTTGAAACTTAGAGCTCCAAAATCCATAATTTTCAAGTACAAACTTTGAAATTATAGGTCATTTTGAGTTTTCTTCTTTCTAGAAGCATGCCACCTTGCCAATTGAGGATTAGAACTGATAAATATCAGAGGAAGGGTAATTATAGCAAGATAAGATCAAGGTAAGAACTAACCATGGTTAAAAGGAAGTTTCCTTTTGCATTTAATGCAAAAATGACTTCCTTGCCCTCTAAGGCAAGTTAGAATTACCAAGGCCAAACTTTCTCAATTATCTTTCAGAATTCATGGCCTATAAATAGAGGTATTGTTTGCCATTCAATCCACACCAAAGTAATGCAAAGACATGCTTTCTCTCTTCTTTCTTAAAAATCAAGAAACATAGTGCATTTTGAGAAATCTTGTGATTTTGAAAACTAGTGAAAAATCTTGAGTAAATTGGTGTCTAACATGTTCTAATACCAACATGAAACTTGTTTGAAACATAAAATCAACACTAACCAAATTGAAAAAAATAGATTTTGCATCCTATGCACACAAGCTTGCCAAAACTGCCTTAGGATTCGAATTCATAGCTTGGCTCGAGCAACTTGAGTTTTAACCATCCAAACATCATCAACATACATCATAGACATGATGCAGATCATTGACAATAAACTGTAACAGCTTTAACATCGATTTCTAGTTTTCCTTTTGAGCTTGTGCAGGTCGACTTGGTCAGAGCAATCCAAGCAAACTCATGATGTGCAGACCATCCTCACACCTTCCATAGAGGCCGTTGGTGCTCAAGCAATCATAAAAACTCAATTGGAAACACTCCTTCATCGAATTCGATTCCAGCTTCAACAGGTCAGAAACTCAAACTCGAACTCTATGATTCTTTGATTCAATTGAAAAAAACTCTTGGCCATTTTGTTTCTACACCATCCACGATCATTAACCCTCAATCAATTGAACAATTCATCAACCATACACGATTTCAATTAGATTTTTCAGTTTTAGGGTTCTTCGTGTTCTTCAGAAATTTAATCATTCTGGGCTTAAAATAAATGAAATTAATGAACACCATCATGTTCCTGGGCTTGAAACGAGCAAGTTTCATGTTTACATCTTTTGATTTCATCAAGAAATGAAGATTTGAGGACTGATTGAAGATTGGAGAAGAAGAACAAGACTTGCGCGCGTTTTTCAAATTCAAAAGTCTGTTTTAAAATATATTTAGTTAGTTTAAACACAATACACGGATGTATTGCCGCCCCAGCGGTTGCCAGCTCACTCTTAAGTCATTACACCTTGCCTTGCCTAATGGTCCCGGGTTCAAGCCTCCTTGGGACCATTTTTTTACCAAACTTTTGTATTTTTTTTACAAACTTTGACATTTTCAAAACCCAATCAAAACTCCTCATTTTGAGGTGATTTTTTGTACACTTGTCAATTAATGTATCTATTTTATGATAGTGCAAAAAAATTTCAGAAAAACTTTCATCCGATTATATTTTGGTCGAGCTGAAAACGACACTTTGAGCACTTTTCAAAACCACTTTAAAAGGTGAATTTTTCAAACTTTCGAAGCCCGATTCTTTTCAAAACTTTTCACAAGTAAATTTCACTTTTCAAAAACACTTTCAAGTAACATTCTTCAAAACTTTTCATCAAACTTGCATCTTTTTCCATGATCGATCCGATTAAACGATAAAACTGAATTCGTTTTCTCTCGTTTTTCTTAACCGATCATGGGCCTCCCTTACGGTGTAAGTCCCAACCAACATTCTTTATGTACATACATATTTCTTTGTACATATCAAATTCTTTTCATATACATACAATTTTTTACCTGTACATAATACAGACATCTTTTGTAAAGTACAGACAAACTTCGATCGTTTGTTTTCCGTTTCGTCTGTATATACATTGAATACCATTGGTATTGAAAGGAGCATTATTCCCGGTGAAACTGCTTTTAAACCAATGGGCCACCCTTATGGTGTAAGTCCCAACCCTCCTATGTACATCCACATCCTCTTGTACATAAATACTTGTTCGTGTACATATTTACTTCCTTGTACACATTCAAACTTGTAAATAATCAAGTTACGCTCGTTTTAAACGTTCGTTTCACAAAAACTTGTTTATATTTCCTTCATAAACTCTTGTAAATAAACATCATGCATTGTTTATATTTCCTTCATATACTCCTGTGAATACATATCACACACACACTTGTTTATATAACTGTTTTAGTTATAACATAACAATTAGTCTAACCAATAGATTCCCCAGTTATAGCCTCCTCTTGGGCTTTATACAAGATAACTCTCCCCACAAAGTTAGCCTCCTCTTAGGCTTCATATAAGAAAACTTGATCATCTGAGTTTAGCCTCCGCTTAGGCTTCATATAAGACAACACTCCCCTGTTGAGTCAGCCTCCTCTTGGGCTTCGTTCAAAAGAACTCCTCATTGAGTTTAGCCTTCTCTTGGGCATCATACAATGAAAGAGACCATAAAATCTCTTAACAGCCTCCTATTGGGCTTCCAATACAAAGAATCACTCGCGTTAGGATAGAACCCAGAGAGTATAATTTCCCGGTGAAATTGCTCTTAATTCCAAAAGGATTGTTTCCCGGTGAAATCCCTTTTAAAGACAAAGCCAGCCATACCTTATAGCTTCCTCTTGAGCTTCATACAAGGACCCTCGATGACCCTCGATGACCCTCGGAATGCCTTCTCTTGGGCTTACAATACAAGGACCCATGGGCTTCTTAAAAGCATCCCTCCAATCCAATCAATTTCTCCTCGAGATTTAGACGTTTATGATCTCTATGGAAGAAGTATCTCATCTATCACATCACATACAATCAAAAACTTTTCAAACTCTTTTCAAACAAAAACATCTCTTAATTGTAAGTGGTAACGCTTGTACACTCAAGCAAAACACCCAATGCTTACAGTTAAAAGATTCAATCATCTTTTTCAAAACATCTTTCTTAAACATGTAAGTGGTAACGCTTGTACACTCAAGCAAAACACCTATAACTTACGATGAAAGATTTTAAATCAAACTTTTCAAAATGTATGTGATGAAATAGATTAGATACATTTTTCATTAAGATGACATTTGTCTTTGTCACTTACTAACTTCCCGTTGCTTTCCACTAGCATAAGTGGGAACTACGATTGCTCTGACTTTCTCAACATCCTTTTGAGAATACGTAGGCACAAGGTCTCATCCTTGCCGAGCAAAATTTCTTTCTCCCTCAAACCAAACAAACCATAGAACCCTTTAGATCCGAGCTACAAATGCTCTGATTCCCATTAAGGGATATGTATGCAGAAGATCCAAAGATCTTTGCGAGCACAATAATAACAAACACTAGGATCCCACATAATCTATCCTTATTAAAATCCCAAAGGAGAAACTTTCCCAATCATAGAAATAGCAATTAAAACACACAAACATATCAAACGTATTCATATATAAAGCTATAGATAACTATATATATTTAGGGTGCTCCATCTATTCCCTTTATATAACAAACCCCCTTACCCAGAATACTCCCCAATGTGTTGCGTCTAGTTTGCGCTATTCGTTACGCATATCATAATCAATTGAGGGTATTAGCATCTTTCCCCTTTTTCATAATCATTAAATCATCTTTTCTTGTGTTGAAAATAATAAAGCTTGATGCTCGCGACATCTTTATAAACAAATCAAAAGAGTAAATCGTTTCGAGCCAGAGAATCCGAATTCATATTCGATTCCCTAGCGCGTCACTTTTTAACGCGAACAGGAAAAATGGCGAATCTGCTGGGGAGTACATCAAAATTTTGATTTTCAAAAAATATGACTCTGCTCAAGAGCATCAAGCTTTTTTTGTTTTCAAAAAGAAACAAAGGGTTTAAGCTTTCATATATGCATATGTCTGTTTTTCTTTATTGTGTGTTTTCGCGATTTCATCTGATGGAAAGAAATCCTAACCCGGATTTAAGAAACATTATAAGATCTAGGTGGGGGTATAGTCCTATTAACTTGTGAGAAATCTCAGTACTTACAGAGTTAATTTGAGATCCCTCTCTCAGTGGAGGTTGTCTTGGGAGTATTTGTCTTTAGCAAGTATTTGCGAAGACATTTTGCTTTCAAGAGAACTTGCTGACAGTGGTGTAGAACACATAACCCATCCGGCCATTTAGGATGTAGTGCGAGAATTATTGGGCGTAAGCCTAGAGTAGTGTCATGCGAGACTACGATCAGGCGAGTTTCTCTTGAAAATATTATTGGACCATCGGTATTCAACAAATCCGATAATATTTTAAAGAGAAGTGTTGAGCTGTATTATCGATAGAACCGTTTCACGGATGAATAAGCCCATAGAACTTACCCGTTTGATTCTTATCGTTGGCTTCATGCTCGTGACTTCGAACGCTTGACCGTGTGTATAACTACTAACCATGTTTGTAGCATTCATGCATTCATTCAAAAAAAAAACTTCATTTCTCTTCCCGTTTCCAAAGAATTTAGAGATTTTTCTTTGTAAATATTCTAGGTTAGAGTAATGGACGTCAGAGGAAGATTCACCAAGAGATACAGTTTTAGAATTCCTGATGTAGGAAAGTTGAAAGAGTTAGCATCCTTGGTAGAAGATCCCTCGGATTTCAGAAAACGCTATGGAACTCTTTTAACTATTCTGAACACTAACGTTGATGAAGGACTTCTCAAAACCTTCATTCGGTTTCTGATCGATCTATCATTGTTTCACTTTCCACGACTATCGATTGATGCCTACTTTGGAAAATGCGCACACATACTAGGTATCTCGATGTCGGACAAAGTGCCTTTCAATGGTTTGGAAGCCATTCCTAAGTCACCGATCATTGCAACAATGACTCATTTAAAGAAATCGAGATAGACAAAACCTAACTACGGAGGAAAACTCTTAGGACTGACTTCAAAGTTCCTAATGGAGAAGGCTCTTAAATTCTCTGAGGCCGGTAGTATGGTAGCCTTTGAAGCTATTTTAGCTTTACTCCTCTATGGATTGGTGTTGTTTCCCAACGTCCCAAATTTCGTTGATATCAACGCCATAAGGATCTTTCTAATTGGAAATCCCGTTCCCACTCTGCTTGGTGACACTTACTTCTCCATTCATCATAGGAACCGTCAAGAAGATGGAACTATCGTGTGTTGTGTACCTCTGTTCTTCAAATGGATTGTCTCACACTTGCCTAAATCTCCTATCTTCCGTGAAAACAAAGACGATTGGCATTGGTCAAGAAGACTCATGTCTCTTACAAACGACGATATCCATTGGTATACCTTGGCAGACAATGAAATGGAAATCATTGAGAGCTGTGGAGAATTTTCCAACGTACCTCTCATCGGTGCAAAAGGAGGAATCAACTACAACCCATTCTGGCGGGCGTCAATCATAAACTTTAGTAAACCTCTTGGTTTCACGGTGAGAGTTACTTCTATCATGAAGGAGGATTCCCAGGTTTGAAAGCCGAAATGATCGAGCTTGGCATCACATCCGGAGGAAGGAAAAGGAAAGTAAAAATTGTGTAGCCATGAAATCTACACTTCTTGGGTGAAGAAAAGAGCAAAGGAATTTGAATGCCTTATGCTTATGAGGAACCCATGTTCTCGTGACTTCAAATCAACAATTTTTCCCGTCGAAACTATGGGAGAATACCAAGAAGCCTTGGCCAAGATGAGGCTTGAGAAAGAAGCTTTGGAAAACAAGTTCCTTAAGACTGATCTCGAGAATGAGAAGCTCAAGAAGCAAGTCAAAGATCATGAAAAGACGCTTTACTTCCAAGATGAGTGGCTCATGGAGAAAGATGAGAAGATTCGTCAGAAGGATAACGCGATCAAAAGATACATCAAAGAAAGGAAAAGAAAGCTTGAGGAAATGACAACCAGCAATCCTGCTCCCGACGAGTGGAAGAAAGTCGTTAGCAAGTTAAAAGCCGAAAAAGATGAACTAAAAGCTCACTATGGGAAGGAAATCCTGAAGTTGAAGCTACATCAAGCCTTTGGATCTTCATCCGACGAGGACGATTAATTAGTTTATATTATCATTTATTTTATCATTTGTGTGAGCAACGCTCAAAAAATGATTGTTGTAATCTTCTTTCAGTAATCAATAAAATGTGTGTTTTCCATCCCAATATTTTCCAGAAATTTCTCTTTTAGCGTAAATTCTTTGGAAATCTTTCTTTACATTCATAATCATGCATCATACTTTGCATTTTGAGTCTATTGTTTAGAGTTTGATCTTTTGGAATTTTTTCCAGATAGAAAAAGATCACCAAGCTGTCGCGTCTTAGAGTTTCTCTACGTCCACAGCCTACTCGAACATACAATACGTTCAAAAGAAGGAAAGTAATGGAAGGATTTGAGCAAGAAAATGTTGAGCTTAGTATACGGTGACAACACTGCAAGAAGAGGTGGAGAGACTCACTTCTTTGGTCAACTCATTGGCGGGTCGACGACATCGGCGGTCAAAATCAGCGGCGATTTGAAGACACTACTACTTTCAACTTTCAACTTCGATTATGCCGAAAGGCTATCCATGGGGAATGCCTTTCAATTTCGGCATCGGTTTCGCCAACCGACTTCTCAAGTACAAACAACCACGCTTGAAATACGCTGCGGCAAAACTCAACACTTACTCCTGGCGTGGAATAACTTTCATAAGTAACTATGCGGTTTCTCAACCAATCATGACAAACTCGACTTCGTAGTACACACTCGAAGAAGTTCACCATATTCCGAGCGACAACACGAATCCTCGTGGTTCGATGGAGAATCTCGAACAACTCCTCAAAATGCGACTTGAAATTAAAGCGATCCGTGGAAAAGAATTGTTTGGGAAAAGCCCGGGATCTTTGCTTAGTTCCTCGCGTAAGGATACTGCAAAATTCAAAGTCCACGACTTTGAAAGTACAAAGGAAACTCCATCCACAAAGTCATCTTCGATGTATGCCGGGAAAATGTCTACGTACAACAACGATCACGGTTGTTAATCCACTACTTCAAGATAGTCTCACCGGTGCCGCGAAGTGGTACATGGGGTTAGGCAGGCGCAAGTATCAAACATTCAATGACTTAGGTGAAGCCTTGTAAACAATATAAGTTCAACTGGATATGGCCCCAGTTGGGATCAACTCCGCTCCATGTCTCGAGAAAGAAGAGACATTCAAGGAATATGCTCAGCGATGGAGAAATGCTGCCCAGTCAACCCACCATTAGAAGAAAAGAGATGACTAAGGTATTCTTAAACACTCTTGGTACATTCTACTACGAGCGAATGATCGCCAGCGCTCGAAGATTTCACGAATGGTAAGCATGGGAATGCGGTTAGAGGAAGGAGTTGAGCGGGCCCTAACCAGCGGGATCTTCTAGTGGAACTAGGAAGGTTGGGACCATTTTCCAAAGAAAAAGAACATGACATAGGAATGGTATCCCGAGAAACAGCGAAAAATGTCGATCAACAATGACGGTGGCTGCCATAATGCCCTGTTAACACAAGTCAAACACGAGGTTGCTCATGATTCCGGCAAACTCAACAAACTCAGCGTCTAAACAGAGCTCGGTTTAACAATCAAAACCGTGCGCCTCGGGTCTCAATTCGACCAATTCGATGGCGTACGAGAACTATACCCTGCATTAATAGAAAGGAATTTGGTACAGACAAGGTCACCACCTCCGGTCCCAGAAAAATTGCCATAGTGGTACAAAGTGGATGTATCTTGCCCTTTTCACCAAGGGGCACTAGGGCATGATCTTGAGCATTGCATAGCGTTAAAAGCAGAAGTGCAGAGATTAGTGAAATCTAATCTTCTTTCCTTTAGAAATACGAATCCCAACGTACAAGCAAATCCACTTCCCAGTCATAGTGGACATGCGGTGAATCTGATGCTAAGAAATACAGATCAATATCTCGTCACAGACGTGAATTTGATCAGAGGAAACTTGGTACATCTCCATGATACGTACAGTACAATGGGTGTCTTCACTAAACACGATTACGTAGCTTGCAACATCTACTTCAAGGATCTACGAGGGTGTCCCACCATAAGAGCAGACATTCAACGATTGCTAGACATTGGTGACATACAGATCTACAGAAATAGAGATGACTATGATGTAAATACAGTAGGGCATTTTCCGCATGAGCTTTTAGTCTCATATATCAACTCGGAAAATCCCGAAGTAAACGTTATCATCCCCTGTTTCAATGTACCCAAGCATTTGGAGATTGAATATAACGGTTCCAGCATTCCAGGGTCTCCTTTGGTGATTTGCATACCCGGTCCTGTTCCATACAGTTCTAGCAAAGCAATTCCTTATCAATACAATGCAACTGTGATAGAGGATGGAAAAGAGAAACCCATGCCAACTCTTCCAGCTAATGTCAATATAACTGAGATAGGACGAGTAACACGAAGTGGACGAGTACACACTCCATTACCACCAAGACCAGCTGCCGTTCCTGTTGTTAGACAAAATCCAGTTAACATATCTCCCGAGAATCCCACAAAGATTCCCGATGGTAATCCAAGCACAAATGTTGGTCTTCCTGATAAAACCAATGTCAACACAGATTTTGATGAGATGCTGAAGTTAATCAAGAAGAGCGAATACCAAGTCATGGATCAGCTGATGCAGACTCCCTCCAAGATTTCAATACTATCTCTACTCCTGAACTCCGAAGCTCACCGAGAAGCTCTGATGAAGGTACTAGACCAAGCTTATGTAGATCACGATGTGACTACAGACCAGTTTGGAGGTATTGTCGCCAACATAACAGCTTGTAATAATCTAAGTTTCAGTGATGAGGAACTTCCAGAGGAAGGGAAAGATCACAATTTGGCTCTGTATATCTCGATGATTTGTCAGTCAGAGTCCTTGTCCAATGTATTAGTGGATACTGGTTCATCTTTGAACGTAATGCCAAAAACGACACTCGCTCGTTTAACTTACAAAGGGACACCGATGAAGTTCAATGACATAGTGGTAAGAGCCTTTGACGGGTCACGAAAGTCAGTTATTGGGGAAGTCGATCTCCCGATGACAATTGGTCCGCATACTTTCCAGATCACTTTCCAGGTCATGGACGTGCCAGCTGCTTACAGTTGTTTACTAGGAAGACCATGGATCCACGAAGCAGGAGCAGTGACTTCCACTCTCCATCAGAAGCTGAAATTCATGGTAAATGGGAAGCTAGTAACCATCGTCGGTGAACAAGCTTTGCTCATAAGCCATTTGTCCAGTTTCTCTTTCATCACAGCCAACGACGTTGAAGGGACACATCTCCCAGGACATCCGTTAGAAGATGAATCTACTAGCAAAAGTAGATCATCTATCTCTTCTTATAAAGAAGCAGCGCGGATAGTGAAAGATGGCAATGCTGAAGGTTGGGGACAAGTAATCAAACCTGTCAACAACGAGACAAAAGCCGGACTCGGATTCGCACCCGTATTCTCCAAAGACAAGCAAAAGGATGAAGCATTTCGTCCAATCAAAGAAATATTCAACAGTGGGGGTTTCTTAAACCCTGTTCTCCAAGAGGTTAACGTTGTTACCATTGAAGATGATGAAGATGATCTCTCTAGATCTGAAGAGTAGAGCACTTATCTGAACAGCCCTGAATATGTGTCTCAGGAAGAATCCTACGCACCGTACTATCCTCCGTGATCAATTCAAAGACATGTCCCAAGGCATGAAAATCCACTGTCCCTTAAAGTTTGGGACACCTTGGGAGAACCAAGTGGTAAATTGACTACATGGTGAAATACCTGCGCCAGAAAGCTCAAAAATCATAATTGAAGACATCCAGCCCACTGGATGGGGTGATTCTTTTGAGTATCCTAGTCAAACGGAAGAGGTGTACCCATCTTCCCGATCTAATCAGCCGATTGAGGTTCTAAACGAAGATCTCTGCTTTAACCCACCCATGGAATTTATTAAACCAGATCTTGACTCCTACTACATCAACGTGATCACTGAAGATCAAGGATACGACTCGGGATACGAATTGGAAAGTGTCGCCGACAATGAGTCCCTTCACTCAGAAGATTGGAGGGTACATCCCGAATTCAACACGAGGCCAGAGGAAGCACATATCTTGTATCCCATACTTCGATCTATTCATCAAGCGAAGGCGCTTTAGCGACACAAAGGCCAAGGTCAATCGTCCGAGTCTTCAAAGCACCTTTCGACCAGCGACCAAAGTCTATTCAAGGGTTAAGCCAAGCGGAAGCTACGGTACCTCGACTTCAAGGAGTTCGCCACTACTAGAAACTGTTGAAGTTGGGACTAACGCTCCTAGTTCTAAGTAGTTTATCTTTGCTTTTGTTTTGAACTCTCGCTTCACCCAGAGCGAAGAGATGTTTTATAGGGTTTAGCTTTTAAATAATTTCTCTTTGTCTTGCCCAAGACAAATGAGTTTGTATTTTAGGGCCCTGTTTCATATTGTGAATCATAAATAAAATGCGTTGTTTTGATTCCACACTTTGTGTTTGTTTTTATTTTTACCCTTTCTTGGAAATGATAATCCTAAAAAAAAAACACAATAAAAATCTTCAAAAATAATAATAATAATCTGCATACACTTTCACATTAACTTTTTCAAAAAAAAATGATGAAAAATTAATTAATCAGACCTAAATCATATATGCAGATTAACAAATGGACAAATCCATTGAAAGCAATAGCTCATGCTCTCTCCAACTTTGGAATCCCACAGAAGTCGCGAGGAAGAAGTTGAAGAAGAGATCCCAGATGAGATTTCTCGATTACTTAAGCACGAGGAAAAAATCATTCAGCCTCACAAAGAACCTCTGGAAGCAATCAACTTGGGTTCTAAGGAAGACAAAAAAGAAGTAAATATCGGAGCATCACTCGACAGCAGCGTCAAGAGCAAACTGATAGATCTTCTCAAAGAATATGTTGATGTGTTCGCTTGGTCCTACGGGACATGCCGAGGTTAGATACCAAATGGAGCATCATTTTCCATTAAAACCGGGTGTCCTTGATCAAACAAAAGCGAGAAGAGTTCACCACGAAATGGCCGACAAAACCAAAAGGAAGTTCAAAAACAACTCGGCGAGTTTCCTCGTCATTGAATATCCTCAATGGCTAGCCAACATAGTACCTGTCTCCAAGAAAGACGGAAAGGTCAAAATGTGTGTTGACTACCGGGATCTGAACAAAGCAAGTCCGAAAGACGACTTCCCGCTACCGCATATTGACATGCTAGTGCATAGCACTGCAAAATTCAACGTCTTTTCCTTCATGGAAGGTTTCTCTGGTTACAATCAGATCAGAATGGCTCCCGAAGACATGGAAAAGACATCCTTCATCACGCCATGGGGCACTTTTTGCTACAAAGTAATGCCGTTTGGATTAAAGAATGTCGGCGCAACTTACCAAAGGGCAATGACTACTCTCTTTCACGACATGATGCATAAAGAGATCGAAGTCTATGTGGACGATATGATAGCAAAGTCTGACACTGAAGAAGAGCATATAGAATATCTCTTAAAATTGTTTCAACGACTAAGGAAATTTCAGCTTCGCCTGAATGCTAACAAATGCACCTTTGGGGTAAGATCTGGAAAACTCCTAGGTTTTATCGTCAGTCAAAGAGGTATTGAAGTTGACCCTGACAAAGTCAAGGCTATTCAAGAAATGCCTACGCCACATACAAAATAGCAAGTAAGAGGATTTCTTGGACGGTTGAATTACATCTCTAGATTTATCTCTCAAATGACTGCTACCTGTGGGCCGATATTCAAACTTCTCCACAAAAATCAAGAGGTTGTGTGGACAGAAGATTGCCAAAAAGCGTTTGACAGTATCAAGGAATACCTGTCAGAACCTCCAATATTAATTCCTCCAGTTGAAGGAAGACCATTAATCATGTACCTTACCGTACTAGAAAAGTCCATGGGCTACGTACTTGGACAACAAGATGAAACCGGTAAGAAGGAGCATGCCATCTACTACCTGAGTAAAAAGTTCACAGACTGTGAAACTCGTTACTCCATGCTCGAGAAAACATGTTGTGCTTTGGTATGGGCTTCAAAACGTCTCCGCCAATAAATGATCAATCACACGACTTGGTTAATTTCCAAAATGGATCCAATCAAGTACGTCTTTGAAAAGCACATTATGAGGAGAATTGCTCGTTGGCGAGATGCTATTATCGAATATGACATCGATCTGGTACCCAGCGGTCAAAGGAAGCATTCTGATCACTTGGCTTATCGGCGCTCAACGAACACCAATCTCTCAAGTTTGACTTCACGCGAGGATGTTATGTACTTAAAGATGAAAGATTGTGACGAACCGCTACCTGGAGAAGGTCCGGATCCAGAATCCAGATGGGGCCTAATTTTTGATGGAGCAGTTAATGTCTTGGCAATGGAATTGGGCGATTATCATTACTCGAGGGTTCTCATATCCGTTTTCGCGGTTGCTGTTTGATTGCACCAACAACGCGAGAATATGAAGCTTGCATCATGGGTATTGAAGAAGCCATCGACTTGAGGATCAAGATCCTTGACATATATGGAGACTCAGCCCTTGTGATCAACCAAATCAAGGATAAGTATGAAACTCATCATCTTGGTCTGATTCCTTACAGAGATTATGCAAGACGTTTGTTGACTTTCTTCAACAAAGTTGAACTGCATCATATCCCTCGAGATCAGAATCGAATGGCAGACGCCTTGGCCACTCTATCTTCCATGTTCAAAGTCAATGATTGGAACGATATGCCTAAGATCCGCACCAGACGCCTTGAAAGACCTGCATATGTATTCTGGTGGCGGTCTTCGACGATAAACCGTGGTTCCACGACATCAAGCGTTTCCTTCAAACACAAGAGTACCCGCTCGGGGCATCGTACAAAGATAGGAAAACTCTAAGGAGGCTTTCTAGAAATTTCTTCCTGAATGAAGATGTGCTATACAAAAGAAACTTCGACATGGTTCTGCTCAGATGTGTCAACCAACAAGAAGCAGACACAATAATCCACGAAGTGCATGAAGGATCCTTTGGAACCCATTCAAATGGGCATGCAATGTCTAGAAAAATCTTGAGAGCAGGATATTATTGGATAACAATGGAATCCGATTGCTGTAAACACGTCAAAAGATGTCACAAGTGCCAGATCTATGCAGATAAGATCCATGTGCCTCCAACTCTACTCAACGTTCTCTCTTCTCCATGGCCTTTCTCCATGTGGGGCATTGACATGATTGGGATGATTGAACCAAAAGCGTCCAACGAAAATCGCTTCATTTTAGTGGCTATTGATTACTTCACCAAATAGGTCAAAGCAGCATCTTACGCCAACGTTACAAGACAAGTGGTTGTGAGGTTCATCAAGAACAACCTCATTTGCCGATACGGAATTCCAAGTAAGATCATTACAGACAATGGATCAAACTTGAACAACAAAATGATGAAAGAACTGTGTGAGGAATTCAAGATCGAGCATCATAACTCATCTCCTTAGCCAAAGATGAGCAGGTTGAAGCTGCCAACAAGAACATCAAGAAGATCGTCGGAAAATGGTCATCACTTACAAAGGCGGCACGAAATCTGCCATTTGCTCTACATGGGTATCGTACTTGATCGCACTTCAGAGGCAACTCCTTTTCTCTAGTATACGGCATGGAAGCGACCCGTAGAAGTTGAGATTAGTCAATGAGAGTTCTCATGGAAACTAAGTTATCGAGGCGAATGGTGTCAAAGCGAGATATGACCGGTGAACTTAATCGAAGAAAAGCGCGACCGCTACGTGTCATGGACAACTATATCAAAGAAGGATGAAGAAAGCTTTCGACACAAGGTCCGACCTCGTGAATTAGAGAAGGCGACCTCGTGCTTAAAATATTACATCTTTTCAACTAGATTCTAGGGCAAATGGACTCCTAACTCGAAGGCCCATACATCGTCAAAGAAGCTTTTACGGCGGTGCTATGACTCTCATAACCATGGACGGTGATGAACTCCCGCATCCTGTAAATCTTGATGCGATCAAGAAATACTTTGTCTAAAAAAAACAAAGAACACTAGGTAAGTCGAAAACCCAAAAAGGCGGCTTAGGCAAAAAAGCGTCTCGGTGGTGAAAACACGAAAGGCGGTCGAGCAAAAATTAGAGACAATAAGCGAAATTATCACGATAGATTGAAAACACAGCATAATCTAGGCAAAAATAAGGATACAAAAATGACAAAGTAGCGTCGATCCGTGCCCGTCGATCGAAGAATCTTCCATCAACGGATCTTCAATCAAATCTTCTGAAGCAACAAGCACAGTTGGAATTCAAAGTTGTTAGGGATAATAACGGTTATTTGCTTTCAATGTAGCCTTTTCCCAATAAATTATCATTTC
Source organism: Vicia sativa (assembly GCA_021764765.1). Classification (NCBI taxonomy): domain Eukaryota; kingdom Viridiplantae; phylum Streptophyta; class Magnoliopsida; order Fabales; family Fabaceae; genus Vicia; species Vicia sativa. Next base: position 142,281,590 of record CM038793.1, on the reverse strand, counting down.
TAACTTTTGTAAATAGTTCATGGAATCACGCCTTTGGCTGATTACCATTCTATCAATAAATTTGAGCCTTGTGCCCTTTTGTTTGCAATTCTTGCTTTATTCAGTTTTGCAAAATAACGCTTTTTATTGTGAAAATCACTTTTTGAAACTAAAAAGGTTTTAAATGAATTTTTACATCAAATTTTTGAAATAAAAGCGAAATTTTCCTTTGAACTCTGAACACAGAAAGAACTTCAACAGTTTTCTCCATAAGTGTTTCGATCTCTGAAAGATAGAACCACTGCTACGGAAGTCCTCTTATCCTCAACAGAGGATATCAAAGGACGGTATTCTTACCCAAAAAAGAATTCCCAGCAAAGTTGCCAATGAAATGCCTTTCTCCGAAAGTCTAAAGCATGCAACTCAGATCCTTCGTCAGTAACATCTACGCCATCGATGCAGATGTTGCTGAGTATTTGTTTGAACTGTGACGTGGTCCTTTTCCCCAAATACCTCTTTATTTTCTTGTCAAGTATTGTCACCATGCATATGACATTCATTACATTCATACATAATAAGCATCATTCATGCATTTTTTGCATTCCTCGAAATGTTTGCTTCCATATCACTGGTTTAAATCACACTTACTCATGTAGGTACAATTATATCCCCAGTAGATTATCCCCAAGCAGAGAAATACATCTTTTCTCTATCATGTTCCCCAGCTAAGATCATTCTTCATTAGGAACAACGTCTAGATTGACCTTTTCTTTCCAGTGCATTCCTGGATAGAACCCTGTCTCTAATCAACAAAACAATAAGCAATAGCCTCGTCATCCGAGCCGCTTATTTTCCTTTTTATCTTAAAACTTGTCATAGAATGATTGTTCTTCTCAACAAATTCAAATTATGACAATGCAAAAATTTCCACAGTTGTCTTTCTGTCTAAAGAAAACCTGTGTCTTTCAGTCAAAATGCCCGCGTCTTCTCAAAAGAGAGATCCTCGGCAAGATTGTACCCGTAAAAATAGAAACTCATTGGAGATCTGTTTTTTTCTCACTGTCTGTTATTCACAAAGCTGAATATTCAGTAACATATCTCAAGATCTACCTTGTTATAGTTATCACTTCGCTGATAATTGGTAATATCTTCAGAACTCGTTTGGGATCTGTTTCCATCATTTGTCTGTTATTCACAGGGCTGAATACTCAGTAAATTTCTCAAGAATTACCTTGTTATAGTTATCACTTCGCTGATAATTGGTAATATCTTCAGAACTCATTACCATAAACTATCACAAGGCTGATAATTGGTAATATCATCTCCACTTACCTTAAACATTGTCACAAAGCTGACAGAAGGTAATCTCTTTGTTTCCCAAAACGAAACAGATATTCACATATTTTGTGAATCTCTTTTTCCCCAGCGAGACATGTTGCTTGTTTCCCAACAAACAGGATTCTCTTTTCTTAGATAGATTGAGTCAACCTCACAAATTTTTCCCCACCATGTCATTTCTTTGATATTATCTGGGTGAAATCTGTTGCAATCATTATGCATCATCAGCATTTTTGGTATCTTAGGTCCAAAATTTGCGTATTCTGATATTTAAGTCTCTTTACACCTATCAAAACGAAGATATTCATCTTCATATCTCAGGTCAAAGAAACTTAAATAGGGGTATCTGTCATACCCCAAATTTTGACCTAATATACCACCTTACATTTGCATCATTGCATCACTAACAGTTCAGAACAGAATTAATCGGGTGTAGCTTTCACAGGTCAAAATTAGGGTTTCGTCAAATTTTCATCTGATTCAAGAGGCAAGCAATTAGGGTTTGAGTTTCACTCACCTCATTTGATCTATCTTGATCAAATCATCAACCTCTGATCTTCAGATATCCAACTTTTCTCATTAATCTATCAAGGATCGACCAATTAGGGTTTGCATCGACGATAAGAATTCTCTGATTTTTTTGATCAATGAATGACTTTTTTGGTTGGAGATTGATCTTCATATCTTAGATACAACATGTTGACCTAATTTCTGGATTCAAAACATCTCAGAAGTTCACAGACTTCATCAGTCAATTTCTGAAACATCTGATGAAATTTCATCTGCACTGAAAAGTCAAACTTTGACTTTTGGTCAAATTTCTCAAAACAAAACTTTTTCAATCATCAAAATACTTCAAATGATCCATCATGATCATAAAAAATCAAAGAATTTGGAAAAGTCAACAAAAAGTCAAAATTTCTAACACTTAGAAAATTTTTCAAGTGTTAAAATTTTGTACTTTTTCCAAACTTCATGGCATTTTTCACATAGTTCCATTTTGAATTGGAAAAAACTCAAAACATGAAAGTTGTAGCCCTTGAAACAAGCTTTCCAAAATGTCCAAGAAATCTCAAATCCATGGAGTCTAGCCATACTTTTGAATTTGAAACTTAGATCTCCAAAATCCATAATTTTCAAGTACAAACTTTGAAATTATAGGTCATTTTGAGTTTTCTTCTTTCTAGAAGCATGCCACCTTGCCAATTGAGGATTAGAACTGATAAATATCAGAGGAAGGGTAATTATAGCAAGATAAGATCAAGGTAAGAACTTACCATGGTTAAAAGGAAGTTTCCTTTTGCATTTAATGCAAAAATGACTTCCTTGCCCTCTAAGGCAAGTTAGAATTACCAAGGCCAAACTTTCTCAATTATCTTTCAGAATTCATGGCCTATAAATAGAGGTATTGTTTGCCATTCAATCCACACCAAAGTAATGCAAAGACATGTTTTCTCTCTTCTTTCTTAAAAATCAAGAAACATAGTGCATTTTGAGAAATCTTGTGATTTTGAAAACTAGTGAAAAATCTTGAGTAAATTGGTGTCTAACATGTTCTAATACCAACATGAAACTTGTTTGAAACATAAAATCAACACTAACCAAACTGAAAAAACAGATTTTGCATCCTATGCACACAAGCTTGCCAAAACTGCCTTAGGATTCGAATTCATAGCTTGGCTCGAGCAACTTAAGTTTTAACCATCCAAACATCATCAACATACATCATAGACATGATGCAGATCATTGACAACAAACTGTAACAGCTTTAACATCGATTTCCAGTTTTCCTTTTGAGCTTGTGCAGGTCGACTTGGTCAGAGCAATCCAAGCAAACTCATGATGTGCAGACCATCCTCACACCTTCCATAGAGGCCGTTGGTGCTCAAGCAATCATAAAAACTCAATTGGAAACACTCCTTCATCGAATTCGATTCCAGCTTCAACAGGTCAGAAACTCAAACTCGAACTCTATGATTCTTTGATTCAATTGAAAAAAACTCTTGGCCATTTTGTTTCTACACCATCCACGATCATTAACCCTCAATCAATTGAACAATTCATCAACCATACACGATTTCAATTAGATTTTTCAGTTTTAGGGTTCTTCGTGTTCTTCAGAAATTTAATCATTCTGGGCTTAAAATAAATGAAATTAATGAACACCATCATGTTCCTGGGCTTGAAACGAGCAATTTTCATGTTTACATCTTTTGATTTCATCAAGAAATGAAGATTTGAGGACTGATTGAAGATTGGAGAAGAAGAACAAGACTTGCGCGCGTTTTTCAAATTCAAAAGTCTGTTTTAAAATATATTTAGTTAGTTTAAACACAATACACGGATGTATTGCCGCCCCAGCGGTTGCCAGCTCACTCTTAAGTCATTACACCTTGCCTTGCCTAATGGTCCCGGGTTCAAGCCTCCTTGGGACCATTTTTTTTACCAAACTTTTGTATTTTTTTTACAAACTTTGACATTTTCAAAACCCAATCAAAACTCCTCATTTTGAGGTGATTTTTTATACACTTGTCAATTAATGTATCTATCTTATGATAATGCAAAAAGATTTCAGAAAAACTTTCATCCGATTATATTTTGGTCGAGCTGAAAACGACACTTTGAGCACTTTTCAAAACCACTTTAAAAGGTGAATTTTTCAAACTTTCGAAGCCGATTCTTTTCAAAACTTTTCACAAGTAAATTTCACTTTTCAAAAACACTTTCAAGTAACATTCTTCAAAACTTTTCATCAAACTTGCATCTTTTTCCATGATCGATCCGATTAAACGATAAAACTGAATTCGTTTTCTCTCGTTTTTCTTAACCGATCATGGGCCTCCCTTACGGTGTAAGTCCCAACCAACATTCTTTATGTACATACATATTTCTTTGTACATATCAAATTCTTTTCATATACATACAATTTTTTACCTGTACATAATACAGACATCTTTTGTAAAGTACAGACAAACTTCGATCGTTTGTTTTCCGTTTCGTCTGTATATACATTGAATACCATTGGTATTGAAAGGAGCATTATTCCCGGTGAAACTGCTTTTAAACCAATGGGCCACCCTTATGGTGTAAGTCCCAACCCTCCTATGTACATCCACATCCTCTTGTACATAAATACTTGTTCGTGTACATATTTACTTCCTTGTACACATTCAAACTTGTAAATAATCAAGTTACGCTCGTTTTAAACGTTCGTTTCACAAACACTTGTTTATATTTCCTTCATAAACTCTTGTAAATAAACATCATGCATTGTTTATATTTCCTTCATAAACTCCTGTGAATACATATCACACACACACTTGTTTATATAACTGTTTTAGTTATAACATAACAATTAGTCTAACCAATAGATTCCCCAGTTATAGCCTCCTCTTGGGCTTTATACAAGATAACTCTCCCCACAGAGTTAGCCTCCTCTTAGGCTTCATATAAGAAAACTCGATCATCTGAGTTTAGCCTCCGCTTAGGCTTCATATAAGACAACACTCCCCTGTTGAGTCCGCCTCCTCTTGGGCTTCGTTCAAAAGAACTCCTCATTGAGTTTAGCCTTCTCTTGGGCATCATACAATGAAAGAGACCATAAAATCTCTTAACAGCCTCCTATTGGGCTTCCAATACAAAGAATCACCCGCGTTAGGATAGAACCCAAAGAGTATAATTTCCCGGTGAAATTGCTCTTAATTCCAAAAGGATGGTTTCCCGGTGAAATCCCTTTTAAAGACAAAGCCAGCCATACCCTATAGCTTCCTCTTGAGCTTCATACAAGGACCCTCGATGACCCTCGATGACCCTCGGAATGCCTTCTCTTGGGATTACACTTAAATCAAATAGCCTCAAAGATTTCAATTCAGTAAAATTACTAGGAACCTTGTGGGTTATATTGTTACCCAAAAGCCTAATTTCAAGTAAGGAATCTAATATAGCAAGTGAAGGACTCAACTTACCCGTAAGATTTATTCTAGGCAGATCGATTATCGCCACCGAGTTACGAATGTAACTCAATCCAGACCACATTCATCTTCAAGGATCCTTAAAAACCCATTTAGTAACTAAAGAGATGGACAACTCAAAACGTCGAGAAAGTTCAACAATATATTAACATTAGGATCACATTTGAGATCAAGTTTAGTTTAACAAAACAAATTTGAACCGTACAAAACTTGTAGAGCCTTAAACTTCGATATTGGACCTAGGAACAAGTTATTAATTAAATCAAGTTTTTAAATTTTGGTATTTTCTAATGAGTCGGGAATCAAACAAACAAGTTGATTACGATTTCTAATGAGTCGGAATCGCGCAGTGAACTAGTTTCCATGTGACCAAACATGTGTAAAAAATGTCATTGAACCAATAACATAAATAGAACTTGTCATTCCATCACCATGTTGATCATCCATGCATAGCTCCTTTACCGAAGATTGACTAAAACTACCCAGAATTTCCCCAAAAGTTCTATTATTTGAAGGCCTCCAAGCCGATAATGGCAACAATGTGCCTTGAAAATCAGGCAAATAACCAACCATATTACATTGCACTAGTGAAAGATTCACCAACTAAATTGAAATTTTCAATCCCAAAGAAACGATCAACCATTACGAGAATTTAAAGGGTTTATTTCAAAAGACAAAACCTCGAGACCATCAAAGAAATCCATTGAGATTCCTTCGTACAGTAAATAAACATATTGCAATTTAGATAATCCATTCTGTAACATCCCTGGCGACCTTCGGGATTATTGACTGACCCCACAAACTAACACGAGTCTTTTCAGCATGCTTTGACCTCACTTGCACGCTTTCTGGGAAACTTCCTAGAAGGTCACCCATCCCATTACTACTCAAAGTCAAGCACGTTTAACTGTGGAGTTCTTATGGAACAGGCTCCCGAAAACAAGATGCATTTTCTTTTCGGTAGCTCATTCATAAGAACTCCATAGTTAAGCGTGCTGACAGAAAATGGATGGGTGACCTTCTGAAATATCGGCGTCTGGCTGTTGAATAGACTCGTGTTGGTCTGTGGAGTTAGTCGGTAATCCTAAAGCCAGTTTGGGATGTTACAACAGTTGTCTTTTGATCTGACTCTTCTCATTACAACTTCTTGTTTTTCATTGGTTACAAGACATTCAGACTTGGTGAAGTTGACCTTGAATCCCATATCACACAGTTGACTGATACTTATGAGATTGGCAGTCAAACCTGTAAGTGTTTTTATTTTGGCATTAATTTTTGGTAAAACTAGGATATGACAATGTCTTGACTGATGTCATGACATACAGAGTTTGAAGATAAATTCTGCATAAGAAGAATGATTCAAGTCTGTTTCGGGCGGAAGTTAAGCGAAGTCTTTGAAATTCTGCGAGAAGAATGGTGATGTCATAACCAATGTTATGACATCTTGTGTGACATTTTTATTCTGATTCACTTTTCTGAGACTTTTCGAGTTTGTTGGTTTTTTAATATGATTTATGTAATTGGATCACATGCTCACGTGGCTCTGTGGTTAATCTTAGTTAACCCTAAATTGGTTTATTAAAAAGACCAAGTCTTTAGGTTAAATTAAGTGAACCCTAGCTATAATTATTGAAGCCCAAAACTGAAGTTACAGGACTGCTTCTATAAAAGGAAAAGAACCCTTACTCTGCTGCTATGCCTTTGGACTGTATTGAAGATTTAGCAGGTTATTTATTTGTGTATTCTAGTTACTCTTGTGAGCCAAGCAATTATCATTTGATAAGTGCCTTGGACTAGGATTTGGTTGTAAGGGTTGTTTATCACTCAAAGCTTTGAAGCACGAGTGTTGTGTCTCTTGATTAAAGCTTTGAAGCAAATCAAGTATGTTTATTGAAGAGTGTCTTCACAATTCAAATAATCAATAGGTTGATATCATTCTTTGTGATTGAGGGAGTGAGTAGGAACTCGGTCTAAGTAGGACTTAGATTGAAGTTGCATTGGGTAGGTCTTAAGTGAATGAGATAAAGCGGTTGGTTTATTCTGAATTAATTCTACTAATAGTGAATTTCCTCCACGGCTTGGTAGCCCCGGATGTAGGTGTAGTTACACACCGAACTGGGTAAACAATTGATTGTGTTCTTTACTGCTGTTTAAATTAACTATGTGAATTGTTAACAGAGTGTCAGATACTGTGTCATAACATTCTCTATGACATCACGTATCTGCTGCCGAAATTTCAATTGGCATCGGGCGGGCACCACCTTATTTAAGGTGAGATCTAGGGATAATAGTTTTGGCGTTATGGACAAGGAAGGAGGATTTGGAAGTAGACCACCCATTGGATGGATCTAACTATGATTCTTTGGAAACCTCGTATGGTTTCCTTTTTGAAGTCACTGGATATTAATGCTTGGAGAGCTGTTGACAGAGGATGGAAACATCATACCAAGCTTGAGAAAGATGGGACTACTAGTCTGAAACCTGTGGAAGAATGGAGCAAAGAAGAAGAAGAGCTAGCACTGGGCAACTCTAAAGCATTGAATGCCTTATTCAATGGAATTGACATAAATATCTTGAGACTAGTACATCGGTGTGGCGGCGGGATGTTTGAGACACTCTCAAAACCACTCATGAGGGTACATCCAAGGTGAAAATGTCAAGACTTCAGATGCTCACTACCAAATTTGAGAATCTGAAGATGAAGGAAGATGAGACCATTCATGAGTTTCACATGAACATCTTGGAGATTGCCAATACCTCAGGAGCATTGGGAGAAAAGATGTCAGAAGAAAAGCTGGTGAGAAAGATTCTCAGATCCTTTCCTAAAAGGTTTGCAATGAAAGTGACTACTATAGAGGAAGCTCAGGATATCTGCACCTTGAAGGTTGATGAACTTATTGGATCACTTCAGACATTTGAGATGGGGATCAGTGACAATGTTGACAAGAAGAACAAGAGCATAGCCCTTGTGTCCAATACTGAAGAGGAATGCAAGGAGGGTGATGAAGAGAAGATATCTGAAGCAATAGCTATGCTTGGAAGACAATTCAACAAACTCATCAAGAGAATTGACCCAAAGTCAAGGTCCAATGTCAAGAACATTCCATCTGACATTAGCAGAACTTATGACTCCAGGATCCAAGTCGGTGAAAAGGAAGTCAAGCGGAGGAATCCGGTGTCATGGGTGTGAAGGATATGGGCACATTCGAGCTGAATGTCCTACCTTTCTAAAGAAACAGAAGAAAGGAATGGTTGTCACTTGGTCTGATGGTGACTTAGGAAGTGACTCTGAAGAAGAATCTGCCAAACTAGTTCTTGCTCTCTGGGTTTGTAACTCGATAATGATTCTAGTGATGAGAGTGACATTTGAAGAACTTGCGACACTTACAAGTCGAAGTGTTGAGTATGTCGACAAAATGAAAAAAAACCAAATTGTAAAGTTGGAGGTGAGAATGCAAAGTTGGAAGCTGAGAAGAAGGCAAATACCGCTACTATAAGTCATCTCAACAGTGAAGTTATTGTGTTAAACTCCAAACTTGAGCGGATGACTAAGTTTGTCAAGATCGACAAGCTGGGCCCGATAAGTTGGAAGAAATTCTTGATTGGACAAAATCGGGAAATATGCATGGTCTTGGATATGTGGTACGCAAAGAAACACCTAGTGACAAGAAGAAGAAGCAGTCGGAAAACCAATGTCAAAGCGATGTCACAACATAGAGCGAAATGTATGCAGTTCGGGATATGTGGGTGCAAAGAAATTTCTTGATAACAAGAAGAAGACAGACTGATAAATCAATGTCAAAGCGAGATGTCACAACATAGGGCTCAACATCAAGATCGGAGAAACATGAAGAAAAAGTTTCAAAGATGGAGATGTCATTATTGTGGAAGGTTTGGACACATAAAGCCATTTTGCTATAGACTATATGGATATCTAATCGGATCCCTTATGTCAAGCCTAAGACCAACAAGGTTCCATACACTCAGGTGGAAGAAGAAGACTACGACCTTGATAGCTCACACCTCCTTAGAGTTTACGCCAAGGAAGGCGGTACTTTGACAGTGGCTGCTCTAGGCATATGAGTGGGATCAAGAATCTTCTAAATGAAGTCAGACCTCATACTACTAGTTATGTCACTTTTGGAGATGGAGCTAAAGGAGAAATCAAAGGTGTTGGAAACTTGGACTGCCCTGGAGTTCCAAACCTAAATGAAGTGTTGTTGGTGAAGGGTTTGACTGCCAATCTCATAAGTATCAGTCAACTGTGTGATCTGGGATTCAAGGTCAACTTTACCAAGTCTGAATGTCTTGTGACCAATGAAAAACAAGAAGTTTTAATGAGAGGAGTCGGATCAAAGATAAGCATACTTGTGGGGTCGAGAACACCAACATCTTCATGTGTCCTCTGACCAAAGATGAAAAGGAGGTTAAACTATGGCACCAAAAACTTGGTCATTTGCATCTTAGAGGGATGAAAAAGATCATATCCATGGAGGCCGTTAGAGGGATTCCAAGACTTCATATTGATGAAGGGAGATTCTATGGTGAATGTCAGGTTGGAAAGCAAACCAGAATGTCACATCCAATGTCAAGACATCTGACCACCTCCAGGTCTTTGGAGGCTGCGCACATGGATCTGATGGGCCCTATGCAGGTTGAAAGCCTTGGTGGAAAAAGATATGCTTATGTTGTTGTGGATGACTTTTCCAGATTCACCTTGATAAACTTCATCAGGGAAAAATCTGATGTTTTTGATGTCTTTAAAGAATTATGCAAGAGACTTCAAAGAGAAAAAGAAGGATGCATTGTCAGAATTAGAAGTGATCATGGAAAAAAATTTGAGAATAGCAAGTTTGATGAATTCTGTTCCTCAGAAGGAATCAATTATGAGTTATCCTCACCTATAACTCCTCAACAAAATGGAGTTGTGGAAAGGAAGCGACTATCAGGAATGCACGGAGCAATGATTCATGCTAAGAAACTTCCTATTCATTTTGAGAAGCTATGAATGACTGCTATGTTCACAATAGGGTCACATTGAGAAAGGGAACATCCTCCACTCTTTATGAACTATGGAAAGGAAGAAAACCTAATGTGAAGTATTTCCATGTATTTGGTAGCAAATGCTATATTCTGACAGATCATGAACAAAGGAGAAAGATGGACTCTAAAAGTGATGAAGGAATTTTTCTGGGATACTCTACAAACAGCAGAGCATATAGGGTATTCAACTCCAGGACCAAAGTTATGATGGAGTCTATTAATGTCATAGTTGATGATCACCATGAGGAAAACAATGTTCCATATGATGTTGAGACATTGTTTGAGACATCACCACAAGTATCTGATAAGGATGATGTGCCTGTCCGTACTTCACCAAAGTTTGAACCAGAGGAAGCTAACAAAGATCCTTCCATCAAAATTTAGAAAGATCATCCAAAGGAACTCATCATTGGAGATCCTAACTGTGGAGTCATTACAAGATCTAGAGAAATCATCTCAAACTCTTGTTTTGTGTCTAAGATTGAGCCAAAGAATGTTAAAGAGGCTCTAACTGATGAATACTGAATTGGAGCAATGCAAGATGAATTGAACCAGTTCAAACAACATGAAGTGTGGGAGTTAGTTCCTAGATCAGAAGGAACAAACATCATTGGCACAAAGTGGATCTACAAGAACAAGTCTGATGCAGAAGGGGTTGTCACCAGAAATAAAGCAAGACTTGTTGCTTAGGGATACACTCAAGTTGAAGGGATTGATTTTGATGAGACTTTTGCTCCTGTGGCTAGGCTGGAATCAATCAGATTACTGTTAGGAGTTGCTTGCATCCTGAAATTCAAGCTGTTTCAGATGGATGTGAAAAGTGCCTTCCTAAATGGCTACTTAAATGAGGAGGTATATGTAGAACAACCTAAAGGATTTGTGGATCCTAACTTTCCTGATCATGTTTACAAATTGAGGAAAGCTTTATATGGTCTAAAACAAGCTCCTAGAGCTTGGTATGAAAGGTTGACAAAGTTCCTTACTGATAAAGGTTACAGGAAAGGAGGTTTGGATAAAACTCTCTTTGTCAAGAATGAAGGAGGAAAGATAATGGTAGCTCAAATTTATGTTGATGACATAGTGTTTGGAGGAATGTTAGATAAAATGGTGAGACATTTTGCCAACCAAATGCAAACTGAGTTTGAAATGAGCCTCATGGGAGAATTGACTTACTTTCTTGGACTACAAGTCACACAGATGGAAGACTCAACTTTGCTTTCTCAGAGCAAGTATGCAAAGAATATTGTCAAGAAATTTGGGATGGAAAAATGCCAGCCATAAAAGGACTCCTGCTCCTACTCATCTAAAGTTGTCCAAAGACACAAGTGGGACAAATGTTGATCAAAGCTTGTATAGAAGCATGATAGGAAGTCTGTTGTACCTAACAGCCAGCAGACCTGACATTGCCTTTGTTGTTGGAGTTTGTGCAAGATATCAGGCTGAACCTAAAGTAAGTCACATCAATCAGGTGAAAAGAATTCTGAAGTATGTGAGTGGAACTTACAATTATGGTATGCTGTATTCTCATGGATGTGAACCAATTATGTCGCTATTGTGATCTTGATTGGTGGTAGTCGATGATAGAAAAGCACGGAGGATGCTTCTTTTGGGGAACAATCTTGTTTCTTGGTTCACAAGCAAAGCGTGTGTCTTTATCCTTGTTGAATACATAGCGGTGGTAGCGATTGTTCTCGGATAGTCGGATGAAGCGATCTTGAATGAGTACAATGTCACGAGGATGTCATGACATTGTCTTGTGACAACTTTGAGTGCTATTAATATTTCAAAGAATCCTATCTGACATAAGCGGGACTAAGCACATTGACATTAGACATCACTTCATCAGAGATCTTGTGGAAGAGAAGGTGATTAAATTGGAGCATGTAGTCACTGAACTTCAATTGGCTGACATATTTACTAAAGCTCTTGATGCTAGTCAGTTTGAGAATTTAAGGGGCAAGTTGGGTATTTGCCAATATGAAGAGTTGTAGCAATTAACATTGCATACAACAAGGGATGGAAAAGACTTTTTATTTCATTTAATTCTGAGTGGGCTAATTAATTACTTCCCTCTTATTTTTCAAAAGCTCAAGAATAGGAAGAGTCATATATATATATATATATATATATCTCAGTGTTTCCTTTTGAAAGTATCACATTTCATTCCCTCAACAAAAAATCTCAAACTCTTTGTCAACTGTTCTCTCATTTTCTCAAGATGTCTCAGCAAAGCATGTCATCGTCATCCTCTTCATCAATGGATGCTGATACTACTTCTCCCATTGCCTCTGGACCTAGGGAAAACGCAATGGAATCTGAGGTTCTAGAAGTTACTCCACTTCGTGCCATGGCCATTGATCCTGGAAGGATAAAGAAACTTCGTACCAGACATGCAAGGAGATCACAGGCCTCTCCCTCTGCTAAGAATGCTGAACCATCATCTTCTGTTCCTCCTGAAATAGCAAATAGGGAGGGTTCTAGGTATGTTCATCAAGCCATAGCTAGAATAGTTACTAGGATCCTGAATGAGAATCATTATGTACCTGGGGTTTCTGTTCCTTTAAATCAAGAAACTGCTAGCCCTAGTTTAGCAACTGATCCAGATGTCACACAGAATATCAAGACATCTGATGACAATGTTAGGAAAACCCCTAAGAATCCTGATAATGAACCCTCTGATAAATCCCCTGAAAAATGTGTTGCTGATACCACTGATAAGTCCCCTGTGAATTCTGTTGATGATATTTCTGATGGAATTCTTGAAGAATCTCCTGTAAAATCTGTTGATGAAAACATGGAAAAGGCTCCAGTGAGCTCTTCTGATGGAATTCTTGAAGAATCTCCTGAAAAACCTGCTGCTGACAACCTGGAAAACTCTCCAGTAAAAAACTCTGAAAATATTGTGGAACCTCCTATCATAGATCTGGATGAAGAATTCTCTGATAATGACCTTCTTGCTAGTGTTAATCCTAGCATTGCTAAGAGGATGATGAATAGGAAAGGAAAGAAGAATGCCTCTCAGAGTCCTATCAAGGAGAAGGTAGCTGAAACTGTTCATAAGACCCCCAGAGCTGAAGGCATGGCTGAAGAAAGATCTGGGAAGGATCAGAAAGCTGGACCCTCTAAAGGAAAGGGTAGAATGAAGTCTGTTGGTAGTATCTCTAGGCCCAAGAGAACTCCAATTATCAAGAAAAGGAAGGTCCCTGAACCTTCAGAATCTGATCAAGACTCAGATTTTAATGTTGAAGAGAATGTCTCAGACATTCAACCCAAGAAAAAACCTTCTCTAGGAAAACTGCCCAAAGTCCCTGAAGTGGCTATTCATAACATCTCTTTCCACCACCCCGAGAGTGCTAGCAGGTGGAAATATGTGTGTTTGAAAAGAATTTCTCTAGAAAGGGAACTGAACAGGAGTGCGCTTGAATGCAAGGATGTAATAGACCTGATCAAGGAAGCTGGGCTAATGAAAACTGTGGTCAAGTTTTCTCATTGTTATGATGTTTTGGTGAAGGAGTTCATTGTGAATCTGACAAGTGGCTATGCTGATGGAAGATCAACAGATTTTAAGACTGTTTTTGTAAGAGGAAGAAAGGTGAAGTTTTCCCCAAGTGTAATCAACAAATATTTGGGAAGGTCTGATGATGCTCAACCTGAGCTTGAAGAAACAGATAACCAAGTCTGTCAAACAATCACTGCTAAGCAAGTGAAACATTGGCCAATGAAGGGAAAGTTAACTTCCAGCAAACTGAGTGTTAAGTTTGCTATTCTTCACAAGATAGGTGCTGCCAACTGGGTTCCAACAAACCACAAGTCCACCATCTCCATTGGTCTGGGCAGATTCATCTTTGTTGTTGGTACAAAAGCAAAGTTTGATTATGGAACATACATATTTGAGCAAACCTTAAAACATGCTGACAGTTATGCAATCAAAGGACCAATAGCCTTTCCCTCCCTCCTGTGTGGTATCATAATTAATCAATACCCTCACATCCTGGTTGATAGAGATTTAGTGTGTAAAAGAGCTCCTGCCCTTGGTTTTCACTACAAGCTATTTCAAGGGAAGCATGTCCCAGACATTGTCATGACATCTGCTGAGACATTAAATGTCAAGGCAAATTCTCAGAAGGAAAGTGTGATTGTTGTGCTAAAAGAGACCTGTAGGGAACTTGAAGCAAGGAAGCAGACCATTGAAGAGCTGATCTCTACACTGGAAAAGGAGAAAGACACAGAGGTTGAGGATGAAGGATTAGCTGGTGATGTTTCTGCTGAAAAATTGGATGAAGATGCTGATGTTGATCAAGCAACTGGTGCTGATAGCAGTTCTGAAGATGCTACATACCACAGTGCTTCTTCAGGAGAAGAAAGCACTTAAGTTGTAATCCTGTGTTGTTGTCCATGAGTTTGTTTTTGTTGTTCTAATTGTTATTTTTGCTTCTGTTGGATTTTGTACTATGTGTTTTGGATTCTTGGGATGTAACTTTTAACTCTGCTGGTACTATTTATTAATTGTTTCTTTGGGAATTTGTACTGGCTCCTTTGGCTTCTTTGTGGCTAAAAAGGGGGAGAAGAACTTATGGGCAATTGTGGGTAGAATTTATCTTTATTAGGTTCTGGTTATTTAGCTTGGTTAGCTTAGACTGGTTATTTTATTTCTGCTGCATTAAGTCTCTGATAGCTTAGTTTGTTTTAGCCAAAAATTTGCCAAAGGGGGAGTTTGTAAGTGTTTTAAGTTGGCATTAATTTTTGGTAAAACTAGGATATGACAATGTCTTGACTGATGTCATGACATTCAGAGTTTGAAGATAAATTTTGCATAAGAAGAATGATTCAAGTACAGCTCAGACTGGAAGCTAATTGTTGTGCTGGAATTCTGCAGAAGATTGACTGATGTTATAACCGATGTTATGACATTCTGTGTGACATTTGCTGTTCTGCAGATTCTCTTTTCCTGAGACTTTTCAGGAATTTTGTTGAGCTGTTTTTATTATGATTTATGTAATTGAATCACATGCTCACGTGGCTATGTGGTTAATCTTAGTTAACCCTAAATTGGTTTGTTAAAAAGACCAAGTCTTTAGGTTAAATGAAGTGAACCCTAGCTATTATTATGGAAGCCCAAAACTGAAGTTACAGGACTGCTTCTATAATAGGAAAAGAACCCTTACTTTGCTGCTGCGCCTCTTGGACTGTATTGAAGATTTAGCAGTTTGTTAATTGTGTATTCTAGTTACTCTTGTGAGCCAAGCAATTATCAATTGATAAGTGCCTTGGACTAGGATTTGGTTGTAAGGGTTGTTTATCACTCAAAGCTTTGAAGCACGAGTGTTGTGTCTCTTGATTAAAGCTTTGAAGCAAAATCAAGTATGTTTATTGAAGAGTGTCTTCACAATTCAAATAATCAATAGGTTGATATCACTGCTGTGATTGAGGGGGAGTGAGTAGGAACTCAGGTTTAAGTAGGACTTAGATTGAAGTTGCATTGGGTAAGTCTTAAGTGAAGGAGATAAACTGGTTGGTCTATTCCTGAATTAATTCTACTAATAGTGAATTTCCTCCCTGGCTTGGTAGCCCCCAGATGTAGGTGTAGTTACACACCGAACTAGGTAATAAATTTATTGTATTCTTTACTATTGTTTAAATTAACTGTGTGAATTGTTAACAGAGTGTCAGATACTGTGTCATAACATTCTCTGTGACATCACGTATCTGCTGCCAGGAATTTCAAAACCATTTACCAGCAACACTTCATTTAGGTTTGGAACTCCAGGGCAGTCCAAGTTTCCAACACCTTTGATTTCTCCTCTAGCTCCATCTCCAAAAGTGACATAGCTAGTAGTATGTGGTTTGACATCATTCAGCAGATTCTTAATTCCAGTCATGTGTTTAGAACATCCACTATCAAAGTACCAGTCCTCCTTGGCAGAAACTCTAAGGGAGGTGTGAGCTATCAAGGCTGCAGTTTTTCTCTTCCACTGTTGAACATATGGTTCCTTGTTGATCTTAGGCTGGACATATGGGGTCTGATTGGGATATCCATATAGTCTGAAGCAATATGGCTTTATGTGTCCAAAACTTCCACAATAATGACATCTCCATCTTTGAAACTTCTTCTTCATGTTTCTCTGATCTTGATGTTGAGCCCTATGTTGTGACATCTGCCTTGACATTGGTTTATCAGGCCTGTTCTTCTTCTTGTCACCTGACATCTGCCTTGACATTGGTTTATCAGGCCTGTTCTTCTTCTTGTTACCAGCAGGTTTCTTTGCAGCCGCATATCCTAGTCCAGACATATTTCCTGCATTTTGTCCAGTCTGAAGGATTTCTTCCAACTTGTCAATTCCAGTTGTTAACATCTTGACAGACTTAGTCATCTGATCAAGTTTGGAATTCAACACTAGAACTTCACCTTTGAGATGACTTATAGTAGAAGTGTCTTCCTTCTTCTCAGTCTCCAACTTCATAATGAGCTTTTTCTATTTCTCATTTTGCTGGCACACTTCAGCACTTCTGATACACAGCTTCTTGTAAGTGTCAGCAAGTTCTTCAAATGTCACTTCCTCATCATTAGAATCATTATCAGAGTTACAAACACCAGATAGTGCAGTAACTAGTTTGGCAGATTCTTCTTCAGAATCACTTTCTGAGTCACCATCAAACCAAGTGACAGACATTCCTTTCATTTGTTTCTTTAGAAAGGTAGGACATTCAGCTAGAATGTGCCCATATCCTTCACACCCATGGCATTGGATTCCTCTGCTTTGATTTCCCTTTTCTTCAGACTTAGCTCTTCTGTTGGAGTCATAGGGTCTGCTAATGTCAGAGGAGATGTTCTTGACATTTGACCTTGACTTTGGGTCAATCCTCTTATTGAGTTTGTTGAACTGCCTTCCAAGCATAGCTATTGCTTCTGATATCTTCTCTTCATCACCCTCCTTGCATTCCTCTTCAGTATTGGATACAAGGGCTATGCTCTTGTTTTTCTTGTCAACATTGTCACGGATCCCCATTTCAAATGTCTGAAGTGATCCAATGAGTTCATCAACCTTCAAGTTGCAGATATCCTGAGCTTCCTCTATAGCAGTCACTTTCATTACAAACCTTTTAGGCAAGGATCTGAGAATCTTTCTCACGACTTTTCTTGACATCTTTTCTCCCAATGCTCCTGAGGTGTTGGCAATCTCCAAGATGTTCATGTGAAACTCATGAATGGTCTCATCTTCCTTCATCTTCAGATTCTCAAATTTGGTAGTGAGCATCTGAAGTCTTGACATTTTCACCTTGGATGTACCCTCATGAGTGGTTTTGAGAGTGTCCCAAACATCCTTGGCCAGTTCACACTGATGTACTAGTCTGAAAATATTTCTGTCAATTCCATTGAATAAGGCATTCAATGCTTTAGAGTTCCCCAGTGCTAGCTCTTCTTCTTCTTTGCTCTATTGTTCCTCAAGTTTCAGACTAGTGGTCCCATCTTTCTTAAGTTTGGTGGGATGTTTCCATCCTCTGTCAGCAGCTCTCCAAGCTTTATTGTCCAGTGACTTCAAAAAGGCAACCATACGAGGTTTCCAGTAATCATAGTTAGATCCATCCAGAATGGGTGGTCTACTCCCAAATCCTCCTTCCTTGTCCATAACGCCAGAAAATATTATCCCTAGATCTCACCCAGAAATACCAGGCAACGTGCCTGCTCTAATGCCAATTGAAATTCCTGGCAGCAGATACGTGATGTCACAGAGAATGTTATGACACCGTGTCGACACAGCTTTAACAATTCACACGAATGTAAAAGCAGAAGAACACAAACAATTATTTACCGTTCGGTGTAACTACACCTACATCGGGGCTACCAAGCCAAGGAGGAAATCCACTATAAGCGGTATTAATTCGGAATAAACCAACCGTTTATCTCCTTCACTTAAGACCTACCCAATGCAACTTCAATCTAAGTCCTACTTAGACTGAGTTCTACTCACTCCCCTCAATCACGGTGATATCAACCTATTGATTAATTAAATTGTGAAGACACTCTTCAATAAACATACTTGATTTTGCTTCAAAGCTTTAATCAAGAGACACAACACTCGTGCTTCAAAGCTTTGAGTGATAAACAACCCTTACAACCAAATCCTAGTCCAAGGCACTTATCAAATGATAATTGCTTGGCTCACAAGAATAACTAGAATACACAAATTAAGCTGCTTAATCTTGTACATAAAAGCGCGAGAATCTGAGTTTTGAATAATATAGAAGCAGTAAAAGTCTTCAACTTGGGCTTCTATAATTATAGCTAGGGTTAACTTAATTTAACCTAAAGACTTGGTCTTTTTAACAAACCAATTTAGGTTTAAACAAGGTTAACCATCAATCCACATGAGCATGTGATCCAACATAATAATCCATAATAAAACAGCTCAGCAGAATCCTGAAAAGTCTCAGGAAAAGTAAATCTGCATAACAGCAAATGTTGCACAGAATGTCACAACATTGGTCATGACATCGATCATTCTTCTTGCGATTTCGACAAAGCGATTAACACCAGTCGGTTTGTACTGTATAATTCTTCTTCTGCATAATTTATCTTCAACTCTGAATGTCATGACATCAGTCAAGACATTGACATAAACCAGTTTTACCAAAAATTGAGGCCAACATAAAAACACTTACAAAAATTATTTTGAGGCCTTGGATAAGACCCTTAAGGATGTCATGAGCAATAAGGGTTTTGCAAATACAATTTTTGGTGGTAAGGTAGTTATATTTGGAGGAGATTTCCGTCAGATACTTCCAGTTGTTCCAAGAGTAGGGCGTTCTGATATTGTTCATGCTTTCATTTGTTCATCTTATGTATGGGACTATTGCAAGTCCTAACACTAACCAAAAACATGAGACTACAGAATGGAAGGGACAATACAACTTCTAATGAACTTGCAGAATTCTCTAAATGGATATTAGATGTTGGTGATGGTAAAATATGTGAACCTAATGATGGATTAGCTGATATAGAAATTCCTCCGGATTTGTTAATTTCCAATTTTGAGGATCCAATAAGAGCTATAGTTGAAAGCACATACCCAAATTTGGTTGCCGAGTTTCAAAATGTAGAATTTCTACAAAGAAAAGCAATACTTGCTTCAACCATTGATGTTGTTAATAAAATTAATCATTACGTATTGGACATGATACCAGGTAAAGTAAAGTTTGTTTTAATCTATATATTCATATAAATGTTTCGTTCTTAAATTATTCTTGAATAACATATTGGATGGATTTCGCGTTTTTGCATTTGTTAGGTGAGGACAAAGAGTATTTGAGTTTTGATTCAATTGATAGAACTAATACAAGTTACACTGAAGCCTATGAATGTCTTACTCCAGAGTTTCTTAGCAAACTAAGGACTTCCGGTATTCCAAATCACAAACTCAAATTGAAGGTTGGTACACCAATAATGCTAATGAGGTATTTGGACCAAAACGATGGTTTGTGCAATGGAACTAGACTAATTGTTACAAGGTTGGCAAATCATGTTATTGAGGAAAAGATCATGTCTGGAAAGAACGTAGGTAACATCTTTTACATCCCTCGAATGTCTATATCACCTTCCGAGTCACCGTGGCCATTTAAGTTGATTAGGAGACAATTCCCAATTATTGTGTCATACGCAATGACAATTAATAAGTCTCAAGGCCAATCACTTGATACCGTTGGATTGTATTTTCCTACTCCTGTATTTAGTCATGGCCAATTGTACGTAGCTATTTCAAGAGTTACAAGCAAAAGTGGTCTTAAGATCTTAATACATGATAATGTGAATGTATCAACATCTATCACTACAAATGTTGTATACAAGGAAGTTTTCCAATCTCTTTGTTGATGGGTAAGTACATGATAACAAATCATTTCTTTACTATAAATTGTTTGCATAATTGCTGTCTGATTTTTGCATAATTTATCATGCAGGTCAATTAGTTGAAAACATCGATTGCAAGCAGCTTGCGTTGTATCTGAAGTTCAAATACGATATTGTTACCATTAATATGCTTAGATCCGGATTATGAAGGCTCATGACAGTTTCTTATTTTGTTACACAATGAAGTTTTCAGTTAACATTTTTTAATGTTGTCAGATTAATTTGATACACTAAGTTTTTCTTAATTAAATGAACTTTGATTGAATTAGTTCCAAACAAATGTTCTATTACATGACAAAGTTAGTTCCATGTTATATGAATTTCGGGCCGGACCCGTGCGACAGCACGGGTTTGTTACTAGTTATCATAACAATAGGTTATGATTTGTGTGGGGAAAAAAAAATAAAATGGAGAAAATATGTGAGAGTGACACATCAGCCTCAAATGAATGTGGTGCAAGTATTTTTCAAAGTTACATAATTACCCTTGAAATTAGACTAATTTGGAATTTACTAAAAAGGGTGTTATGGTAAGTTAATGGTACTTTGATTTTTATAGATTTATAATAGATTTCTTCTCTCTTCTCAGAATTTATATTTCTCTCTCTCACACTTGATCCCTCAATCACTCTCTCTTTTCTTCTTCCTCTATCGCTTCTTCCTCTTTCTTCCGTCCTTTCCCGTCATCCTTCTCTTTCTATTTCTTCCTTCTCTTTCTCTATCTCTGTGAGTTTGTCTTCTCCATTCTCTATTATTTTTCACAAACCCTAATCTTGAATGCTCATGGTCTTTTATGCAGGTCGCTGGAGGTTATTTTCAAGAAGAATTTGTTTTCAAGAGAATAACTCACACTCACTCATTTGTCCATTCATCCATTTTTTGTGCATTTTTCTCAGATCCCTTTTTCAATTTGTGCAGGATTCGAGTTGCGTACGTGTCTTTGAAAATGTTGCAGGAATTGGGTCATGAACATGTTTACACTGCAGCTGAAAATCCCTTGCTTTTTGCTCAAACGGCTGTTGTATTAGAGGTATTCAGTTGATAAAGTTTTGATTTTTATATGTTTTGAAGACACCCTTTTTTTGTTTTAACAAAATGTATTCATATTTTTGTGATTATAGTTTGTATTCTATTGTCACAGAAACAGCACGACCATCTAGCAAACAAGTATAACCTATGAAGTTTAATAATTTTGAATCAGTAGTTTTGTTTTTGTTATAAAAGTAATTATGTATGGTTATTGATATTTTGTGGTTGATTTGATGATTAGGTTTGTTTTTCAGCTACATCAATAGCCGATTTGTTTCCTGCAAAGTGTTCGGTAAAAGATCCATTTCTCCGTCAAAAGAACAATGGTTGAGATGATGGTTTGGTAATGTGGATTGCTGTTTCTATGATATCCTAGATATGCCTACATTTGGCAATGTATATGTTTGGAATTGTGTTTCAATGTTCTGTTTGAAGTATGGTTCGATTTCTATACCTGAATTTACCGGCCAGCATTTGGCTAGAGCATTTGGTAGATGTTAATTATCCTTTTTTCTGCAGAAAAAAATTATTGAAAAGTATTTGGTGCTGCTACACTAGCAGCAAAGATGACATTTCTTTCATGGCGTAACACACTGATCACAAAACGCAATTCCTAGAGCTTATTCTCCGAGATAAATGAATAGCAGTTAGCACTTCACAATTTTCAATGAATTTGACACCATATGACACCATATGAATTTAGAGTTAGAACATTGGCTCAGGAGATGATGTCTTTGTTCCAAACAGCTCATCCACTCATGTTCTTAGTCTGTGATTAGAATTTAGATTTTACTTTGTGAAATTAAACTAATGAAAAAATTCTTCACGAAAACAGATAAATAAAGGTATGCTACATTTTCTGGTCTAATTTAATTTACTGGTTTACTGTTTTCTTAAAGGAATATTTTGAAATTTTGGAAATTTACATGTATTATAGCTATAAACTTATGTGCTTTCTTAGCCTTTGTTTTTGCGAGCATTGTTTAGTTCACTTTCAATATGCATCTTACAGTCCCATTTTTACTCTCATTAACAGCAGGTACATTACAAGTTTTCAAATTCAACGCTACAGAAAACAAATTCAATGCAGTCTTATAAGCCAAAAGTTGCTTGCTCTGGCAATTGAGTACACAAGAAAGAAAAATTGTAGAAAGTAAAATAACAATGGAAAGTATCTTTAGAAAGAAAACAAGTTGTATGTGTTAGATTCTCACACAAACAACCCAACTAGCTTGACTTTCTTTCACTTATCTACTTATTGATAATTACACAACATTTAAATACTTCAGAATTGGGACCATTCCATGTCTCTTATCTGCAACTTTGTGATTAATTTATGTCCCGTGTCTATTTTTCTCTTCTGAAAATTTTGTAACTTGAGGGTTTCATGGGTTTTACCACAGCTATACTCAAGTAGCTTTTTTAGAATATTTCTGAGTTCTGACCCACTGTTATTATCTTCAAATTTGTGATTGTTGACTTTTTTTTTCTTCTTTTGGTTACATGAGATTTATGAATTACATCATAGTGATACTTCCATTGATTTTTAGTATGGCAAAGTTTGTAAGTTTGACTACGTCTGTCTTGGTTGCAGTTGCACCTTAATCCAGTTCTTGCAGTTTTTCAGCTCTGACCATCACAACATTATCTTGATTCTGGTGGCTCAAAAAAGAAAAATGTTGCTACGTCAAAGAAGCAGGTATTGTGTTTGTTACAAGTAACTAGAAAAGTCTTAACAAATATAAGCTTCAGAAATTGTAATTTTTGCAGGCTGGCATTGACACTTAGTCAATCTTGAAATTATCTATCAAGTTGTTGTTACCTATTGAATGTTGTGGTATTATGCATCCGATAGATTCACACGAAGCCGACCCAACCCGGGGAAAAGGCTTTTGTTGTTGTCAATCTACAATCAGTCAACACATTGGGCTTTAACTAGCTAATTGATAATGTTTCATTATTGCAGAATAAGCCAATGAATTCTTCAATTGTGTTAAATAGTCAAAGGTAGTATTTTAGCATTGTCTTACTTTATTAAGAAGTACATATCTACTTTAGTAATTTTCCAAAACAGAATTTTTCTTTTTTACCAATTATAGGGTGGCACTGCACGAAATTTTTACAAATCTACCATTTTTTTCCATTTTAAATACTAAAATACTATATTCTTCCTAATAAATTTTAAGATACCATCTTTTAAAAAAAAAAGATTTAGTTTGAAATGCATCCGCCAATTAAATGGGTGGACCTTCTTATTTTATTATTATTTTTAAATATTTTTTATTTATTTGCGGATTTTCTTGCGAAATATACCCTTTAGTGAAATTTTCTGCGAATTTTTTCACGAAAAATGATTGCTGCGGAATTTCCAACGAAATTTCCTGCGGATTTAAATAAAAAATTAATAATATTTTTAGAGAATTCGCAGGTAATTCCGCATGAATATATTTTCGTAGAAATTTCACAGGTAATGTTGTAAAAAAATCCGCAGATAATTAACTAATAAATTTTAGAAAAGAATAACCTTCCTCAGCCAAAGCATTAAGAGCATCCACATCCATACTACTCATATTAATGGTATAAGTGGGTCCCATCTAATATAATATATTATTTTACACTTCTCAATTATTTAAACCACTTAATTATATTTTCTAAATATCCATACTACTTACTTAAAACTTTAACATGGGTCCCACAAAATTACATTATGTTTCAAATTTATTTTTTATATTAATATATAAAATATATAATTGAAATAAATTAAATCTATTATATCAAAATGCATAAAATATATATATATATATATATATATATATATATATATATATATATATAAAAATATTCAAAAAATAAATAATTAAAAAAATATGAAAATATATTAAATAACATACTACATGACACATAAGTTATACGAAAATACAAAAAATAAAATAAAATCATAAATATTAAAATAAACTATTAGCATAAAATATAATAAACATTTAAAATAATTTCTAATTCTGGTTATTCTCATGACCAAAACGTTCCCATATGTGTTCTATCAAGTCCTGTTGAAGGTGTCGATGAATTTGCTTATCGCGAACATTATGTCTTCTACGTAAGAACTCTTGAAAATCATTATTAGAATTGTTTGGTGGTGCAGTCGGGTCATTGCCCAAATGATCATAAGAATAATCAAAATTCCCCCCATAGGTGGCACGTTCATCTTCAACAATCATGTTGTGCAATATGATGCGTGTTCATTATCGTTCGGTGCATCCAAGTGCCAAGATCGAGCCGGGTTACGTATGATTGCAAAACGGGATTGTAGAACTCGAATGCTCGTTCGATATCCTTTCTTGCACCTTCTTGATGTTGAGCAAACAATTTTCTCTTATCCCCTTGTGGCATTGGGATGCTTTTCACAAATGTAGCCCATTCAGGATAAATGCCATCTGATAGATAATAGCCCATGTTGTATTCATGTCGATTGACTGAATAATGGACCTCAGGAGTTCTCCCTTGCATAACATCGTTGAAGACATCTGACTGGTTCAACACATTGATATCATTGTTTGAACCCGCTACCCCAAAGAAAGCATGCCAAATCCATAAATCTTGTGAAGCAACTGCTTCAAGCATAACCGTGGGTTTACCATGATCACCTCGAACATATTGCCCTTTCAATGCAACTGGGCAATTTTTCCATTCCCAATGCATACAATCAATACTCCCCAACATACCTGGAAAGCCACGTGCCTCCCCCATCTGTAGCAAGCGTTCAATGTCTTCCGTTGTTGGCTTTCGCAAATATTGCGACCCAAATAAACTAATCACACCCCTTGTAAACTTATCAACACATTTTAGTGTCGTGGTTTCACCGATTCTTAAATAGTCATCTACACTATCAGCTGATGTTCCATATGCCAACATACGAATAACAGCAGTGCATTTTTGTAGCGGCGAAAGACTTGATCTACCGGTTGCATCAATCTTCAACTGAAAATACTCATCATGTTGACCAAGAGCTTCAACGATGCGAAGGAATACATGTTTATGCATTCGATATCTTCTACGAAATTGCTCATCCGTGTACACTGGAGTTTCGGAGAAATAATCATTGAACAACCGCTCATGTCCTTCTTCACGATTCCTCTCTATATTCCTTCTTTGGCGTCTAGGCCTACTTGAGCTCTCACATTCTTCTTGCGCATGACTTTCAAAATAGAGCTTCACAAGTTCTTCATCCATGCCGTCATTCATAAAATCCATGAACATTTTTCCAAGATGGGAAGGATTAGAAGGATCCATGTGAAGTTAGGAAGTTGGGAATGATTTTTTAAAGGTATGAAGTTAGGAATGATTTTGAAGTTTGTTATGCATGTTATAATATTTATAGGGATATGAATAACGGCTAGTTTGACTAAAATTGAGTTTGAATAACGGCTATTTTGACTAACGGCTATTTTGAATAACGGCTATTTTGAATAACGACTACTTTGAATAACGACTATTTTGACTAACGGCTAGTTTGACTAGCTATTTTGAATAACGGCTAGTTTGACTAAAATTGAATTTGAATAATGGATATTTTGAATAACGACTAATTTGACTAAAAATAAACTAGTCTTCATAAACTAAATTTATATATAGATATTAAATCCAACATACATAATAATTAAATTCAACATAGATAAAAATGACTAGTCATCATAAACAAAATATAAATTAAATCCAACATACATAATAATTAAATCCAACCTACATAATAATATCAATTAACTCCATATCTATCTCTAATTACACCGCACAAAAATTCGTGATCTTGTAGTTGTCTTGGTGTCATATTTGATGTATCCTTCGAGAGTATTTGCAAATCATTAATCTTTGCCGCATGCAACTCAGCATCAACCCTTTTCCTCTCTATCTCCATTTTTTCACTCTCAATACGTGCATAATCACGTGCAAACCCCGACATTAATTCAATTTTTTTGTTTAAGTCATCTTTCATAGCATCAAATTTAGGAGTAGGTTTTTCCACAAACTTTTCTTTTTGCTTCCTTTTGGCCGCCTTATTACCGATTGGACGATGTAACAAAGTCGGTGATGGTGGATTGTATTCGCTTGTTGGTGTTGTTGGGTTAGAAGATGTTGAATATGCTCCGGAAGCCGAACTCTTTGTTCTTTTTGCAGAAGGTTCCGATGAACCTCCAAGCCATTTGGGTTCATCTCTCAATAATTTCCATGCACTCTGAAATGTGAACTTTTCATGTCCGTCTTGGTAATAAATATCACATACCGCCGAAACGATGTCACTCTCAGAGCTACCACTTTTCTTTATAGCGACAGCTTGTTTGTAGCACCCAACAAACTTTTGTACAGAAGGATTAATTTTTTTATGCCATCGACCTTTTAGTGCCAACGGATTCCTCTCGGGAAAATTCTTGTGGCGGTGGTTGTTATAAGCTTCACCAATCCTCTTCCAGAAACTATCTCCCTTTTGATCAACCCCAACAATTGGATCCCTTGAAATGTTGAGCCATGATTGAATGAGAAGTTCATCCTCCTTTGGTTGAAATCTTATTTTCGACATATTCATAACCGATGTAGTTTTGACTTCTTCACCAAGGTTGATTGTTTCCAACCCATCTTGAGCTTGAGTGCAAAATTGTGGTGTTTCGGGCTCTTGATCATTTACTTCCACATGACTACTATCCATTTGAACTCCATGCAACATAATGGGACTAGTTGATTGAGATGGAAAGTTTTGATAATAATATGGATAATTTCCAAAGTGTGGATTATTTTGTTGATTTGGGATAAAAGTAGGATTTTGAAAATTTGAGTTATGATGTGGGTTTGGATTATTGAATGCATTTTGTTGATTTGGGATAAATGATGGAATGCCACAATTTTGCATGAAATTGGACCAAGAGTTATGGTTGTTGGGGTTCATTGGCAAATAAAATGTGTAGAAGAAAAAGATTAAAAAAAGATGAAGGAAATGATTCAAGTTTAGACTAAATATAGATGAAAAATTATGATACATTGAAATGGTTGATCACTTATTTATTCTCAAACTAGTTTTTATAACAAATTAAAAATTACAAAAAAATAAATAAATAAAAAATGCAACGGTAATTTTTTTCAACGGTAACATGTTATTTGAAAATTTAATCCAACACCTATTAATGCTACAAGCTAATATATTTATTAAAAGCTAATATATTGATTATTATGCTCAGGCCGGTTTGGAAATTAACCGAGGATTATTGCCGTTATTACCGTTTCGTGCTTGCGCCCCACATGCTTGATGAAATGTCCAAACTGATTTGATTGTCTTATGTACACAATAAGTATTAGAGAATCCATCATTTGGGTAGTTTGCAAAGTCTTGCATAGCTGTAATACTCCAAAAAGCATGACACCTGGAACTTAGGCTTTAACTTTTACTTTCAAAGACAAAATCGATAATGACTGCTCAAACTTGCAAGAACCTTAGTTTCAATCAGTTGACATCCTCCTTTGGTGCAAAGCTGGAAATTTTGATAAGACTTTAAATTTTGTGAGTCTCCACTTTACAAGGCTTTGGACTATTCCATATAATCAGAAGTAGAATTTATAATAATACTGTTTAAGTTGAAATTAGCTTTTACATTTCAAATTTTCAGAACCTCTCTTATTTAAGTTCTTCTTTAACATCTCTAAGCTTATGGAGACTCTTTTCTTTAGTGAGGAACCATAAACTAATTTGAATTGAGAAGGCCCTGCAAGCTAAAAGCTAATCCAAACCGGGCCTATGAACATGGATAGTGAAATTTCTTTGGCCATTTACCCTGTTTTTTTAATATATGTTGTTTCTGGCCTCTAACTTGAAGATGGTTTCTTTCATCAATTATATTTCATGTCAATGGATGTTTTCTCTCTCACTTCAACTACCATTCCCTCCACTCTCACACGTTACACATGCTGCACCAGATAAACCTTCCCCTCGTCTCATTCAAGGTTCAACAAATATGAAAGTTTAACATGTATGTATCTTCATTCAAGGTTCAACAAAATCTAGTACTGCTGAGGGGATTCTTGAGAAAACAGATTCCAAGTAAATCACTTCATATTGGTTACTTCATTGGGAACAAACAAATTTGGTTTTCCTGCATCTATTCTCAAGTAAGTCTGAATTCTGAAACCTTATTTTCATGCTCGCCTCGTAAAGAAGTTGAACTGATTGATTAGTTTTATATCTATAGTTTATTTTGGGGAGTATTGATTTGGAAAAGGAAGGCTGAAGAAGCATCGCTAGTAAGTGGAATTCCATATATACTAAGTCATTGTAATTAGGCCAAAGCGCTGCGCACGTAAGGTCCTAAATATCTTATTATAATGCCATTGTTATGTTATGTGATTGTTTTCAGATAGTGAGACTTGGTGGCATGGAGAGGCCTACTGATGCATACAAGGAAACACATAATGTAACTCTATCAACTGAAGATACTTTATTTGCGGGTCAACGATACCTTCTCAATGCCCTTACATTTCTCCGCCAATATATAATACATTTTATGATGTATATTAGTACAAACCAGACTTGTCAATTGATTAGTTTTTTTATCTGGACGATATAGAAACCAGATACGGCAACTGTCAGTAATCCAGCTCCCTCTGCTAATGTTGTAGCAGAAGTACTCAGGATTGCCCCTCAAAAAGAAACAGAACAACCAAAACCAGTGGCGAAAATGGAACAGCCACTTTCTCCTTATACCGCGTAAGCCAGATTGCTTATTTTGTTGACAGTAAATCTTTTAATGTGGACCAGTTACAAAATAGCTGATTTGGTATACACATTTTCAGTTATGAAGATTTAAAGCCACCATCATCTCCTTCTCTAACTAAGCCTAGTGAGAAGAAACAAATAAACATCAGTGATGCAGTTCCAACGCCTATTTTTGCAGATACTCCAAGTAGCATTCAAGAAATAGATGGCATTTCTCAGACAACATATTTCTCAAAACAAGAAAAAGATATTGGACAACCTCAGTGAACTCCCGATCTATCACCTTCATCTATATGTCGGTAGCCACCACCACCTGCAACCTTCTACAAACTCCCTGTTTCTCCATCTACAACACCATAATTTCTAGCTCCATCATCCATTAACAGTGAGCCTGCCTTCCACCTTTCACCAGTTCAATAACCTCACCTTCAACAAACTCGCCGACTGCTACTCTCCATCACCCTCCAGCTCCTCCACAGTTCCAGTCCACGCGACATCCTCTCTAGCTTCTGCCACACCACAACAGCTCTGTCACTATTATGTGAGTGTGATAAACTTCATATTTTCTTAATTCAATTAATTTCTATTTTGTTCTTATTCAATTAATTTCTGTTTTATCTTTACTTTTCAATTTCTTCATATTTTGTATGCTAGTGCTATTTTATTGATATGATTAATTGTTAAGTATTTTGTTATAGGTTTTCCTACGGCTGTAGATTTGATTGCTAAGTTGTTGTCTTCCTGTAACTGAATTTGTTGCTAAAACTTACCGCACACTCCATAGCTTCATGTGAACTGAGGGTAATTTTAATTAAAAAAATAGTGTAACGAGTGATTTAGTTATGTGTGATAGCTTTATGTAAACTGAGATGCAATTTTCAAATCCCTTAACAGGAGGTTTAGCTATCTATTAACCTTGAAAGGTGTTAATGTAGTTGACCTAGTGCTTGTGTTGGCCTGCCCCTTTTGCCCATCTTTATTTTTCACTTGTTTCTTCATTGCTCATATGTGGCTATATGCTTTTCTTATTGTTGGTTTCTTTCCCATTCAGGGGCCAGCTAATTTTGTACTGGACACTAGCCGTT
Organism: Vicia sativa; assembly: GCA_021764765.1. Classification (NCBI taxonomy): domain Eukaryota; kingdom Viridiplantae; phylum Streptophyta; class Magnoliopsida; order Fabales; family Fabaceae; genus Vicia; species Vicia sativa. The sequence goes on along the minus strand of CM038793.1, from coordinate 142,251,489 downwards.
GGCAGTGTGAGCATGAGTGGCGGCAAGAAATTACAGTTGTGTGCTCCTGAATTTGATTGTTGTTATGCATAATGTCTCTTAATTTACACTGCGAGTTATCTTACCCTCTCTATCTATATATGCATCATATTATCCAGTGTTTGTGCATCTTGAAAGCTATCATCATTTATCTAGAATTGGATAAGAGCAATGACAATGTCGCTGTACTATAATTTATTTCCTGATTTGCTTGCATCATACAGAGTAACGAGTTCAACATGTGTTCATGGTTTACTAGATTCTAATATTGACATTCTGTTGGAGAACTTCTATTGAATAGATCACTTTTATTAACATGGAAACTTGTTTATCTTAGGATCTCTGATGATCTTTTTGTATGTTAGGTAGTCTATAATGTGTTCTCCATTAATTTTATTTTCTACTTTCAGCCAGAGATGAGTCATGATGTGATAACTATAAAATCTAATAAAGATTATGCTCAATATTTATGTGGGGTTATCAAAATTGTACTTTTTCTTCTTGTACTTGATGTAGTTTGAGTTTGAGACTTTCTTGCTGGAACTTTTGAAAACGTAGGATTATCATTTTAAGTTCTGATTCAATGTTTTGCTTGTATAGGTCTATGATATCCCTTAAAATCAGCTTTGGCTTTCAGAGCCATGGTTTTCACTTTCATTGCCATAATTTACCTGCACTACCACTTTTTGCAGGTAAATTTGAGCAATGCTAACTTGGAAGGTGCACTTGTAAGAGGAAATACATCTTTTAAGGGATCAAATATTACAAGCGCCGGTATGAAGTAGCAATCACTTAATTATCATATGCAATAGACCCTATAACTCTCAATCTCTCATAGTGGTTTCTATTCTATACTTTTTCTTTCCTTGATTAGAACCTCTTAACTAGTGGACTTAGATCAAAAATATTAGCACACTAAGAGTGAAGGTTTAGGTATTTTCTCAAGAATTCAATGTAAGAAAATTTCTACATATGTTAACAATGCTTTGTCTATTATCTTGCTCGAGATTTCACGATGTGCGAAGATCAACGCGTATACCTTATAAGATTATACGTCTAAATGTCGTGCATTTTGATCTCTAAATATCTATAATGTTTCACCAGTAATGTAGTTTTTTTGGTGACAGAGTGAACTCAACGACTGGAAATGCTACGCGTGATACATTGATGTACAATTAGTATTCCATTGGAGTATATCAAACTGCAACTTTTGAATCATATTAAATATACTCTGGATGTGATGTGATGTGGAATTCGAATGGGAATCCTATTGTTGTGGAGTTTTATGCAGATTGGTGTGAGGTTTTTTGCGAATTAGCTCCCGATGTCTACAAAATAGAGCAGCAGTACAAGTAATCATTTCTATTTCTCAATTACGATGGTGTCTTATTTTGAGGGAAATTAAGTGCCAACATTTTGTACAATATTGATATAATTTATGATTTTTCGTGTGCTAATTTGACTATGTAAAAACTTGTTACAAACTTTATAGTTTATAAATTGTTGTTCTATGAATTTGTTTTATTTAAAATCAAAGCATTTAAAATTAAAATTTTAATTTTTGTAGTTTATAAATTGTTGTTCAATGAATTTGTCTTCTTTAAAATCAAAGCCTTTTAAATTAAATTTTTATTTTTATATTATGGTTATTTTAATATATTATATAAAATGATTAAAAAAATTAGAAATAAATTTCCTGCGGATTTACCTGCGGTTATTTCCTGAGATTTTTTTGCGAAGTTTTCTGCGGAAATTATTACCCACGAAGGTATTAGCTGAGAACCATAAACCGCAAAAAAATCCGCAGGAAACGCGTTTTCTGCGGATTTATTGCTCAAATCCGCAGAAAAATCCGATTTTTCTAGTAGTGTTTCTGTTGCAACAACTTTCTCTATAGGTATCTCAATCTAACTATGCAACAACTTTCTCTATATGTATAATATAATGTTTTTCAAGAGATACAACAACTTTCTCTATAGGTATCTCAATCTAACTATGCAACAACTTTCTCTATATGTATAATATAATGTTTTTCAAGAGATACAACAACTTTCTCTGTAGGTATCTCAATCTAACTATGCAACAACTTTCTCTATATGTATAATATAATGTTTTTCAAGAGATTCAAGATTGGCCTTTACGACAAGGAGCCTTCAACTCCTCTTGCAATTGATTAAAAGTTAGGAAGTAATGCTGATAGCTTGAAAATGTTGTATGGAATAAGAAAATGAGCCATGTTAGAAATGATTGTTTGACTTTGAACACAATGAATGTTGTACTGTAATGTGGATTACACTGGTGCTAAACGGATGTAAATATATTAAGCCAACATTGATGAATTGAATATGAGTTGTATGAATTTGCAATGTTTAGTTGGTGAATGTATTAAAGAATAATGTTGGTAATAAGACTTGTACTGGTTTAGTACATGATGGCAAGGTTTTATGACCTATTTTAGCAAAAAGCATGGAACAAAGTAGTTATTGTTGATTTTGAGCCATGATAATATAGTACTTAGGATATGTGACTTTTACTGCCATAGCATATCTTATGTTTTCATTTGAAATTTATTATTAATGTGATGTATTGTTTTTCCTTTGAGAAAAATAATACTACTACAGTGTCATAAAAATTGCCACTTAGATAGATAAATAATCTGTGTCGCATGCACTCACGACGAATTGGTTTTGTTTTTTTAAATTTAATAATTTAACAAATTCAACTCTGGAAAATTATATTTTAAGTATCTGTGAAGAATAGTTAAAAATATCCTTTTAAAAACAACTATACCCTCCTTACTTAATTATGAACATCCATGCATATGTCACATATACATAAATAAAATATTTTATTTAATATTTATAATTTGTGTATTATTATTTAAATATCCTTTTAATTATATTCAATATTTATATTTTTAATAACGACAACAAATTTATTATATAAGTACTACATCAAAACCGTGTATTGTGTGAACGCACGGATTAAACTCTATCAACCTTAAAAAAATAACAATTATTTTTTACAAATCATATGTTTAATAGTTTTTATTAAGTACATTGGTTTCTTAAAATTTATACAATTAGCTTCCAATCTATTTTTATATTTTTTTTTTTTTCCAATAAAATTTTGATATTTGATATTTTATTTGAATTTACATGACAAAATAGTGATAATTCTGTGGTCCACAGTTGTACCCATGCGGACTTACAATAAATTTATTTGATTTAAGATTTATTTGTCACTTCCTTTTGTTAATCTAATTTTATATATTATTTTAATCACATATTCATGTATCCACTTAATTTTATTTTCATATTTAAAAAAAAATATTCTTATTCTAATTGCTTAAATTTATTATTCTAATTTTATATTTTGTTTTCTAATCCTAAATGGTGAAAACATAGTCATCCACAACAAGACCTGTACGAACGCACGGGTAACACCAGTAACCGCGCGAAAGCACGGGTAACAAAGCCTGTACGAACGCACGGGTAACTCCAGTAATCACGCGAACGCACGGGTAACAAACAAGTGACATGTGAATGCTCGGATAACCATATCAAAATTCGTGCAAACGCACGGGTTATACCATATTTTGTACAATTTAAGAAAATAAAAGTAAAAATAATGTATTAATTCAAATATGAAAAAAAAGTGTTATTTTTTAACTATTTATGTATAGAATATTTTTATTTGGAAATTCTTTTTGATTTAAGATAGAATTTATTTTGAGATGATATATGAAAAATTGAAATAAATATTATTGATGTAAAAAAAAATTTGGTAAAACAATTTTATTTTTATTTTAAAAATATGTCTTTTAAAATTAGCGGACTATTTTGGCAAAAAAAATTGTTTTTCTTATTTATATTTTGAAAGAAAATATAAAAATCAATTTATTATCTTTTAAAAAATAATAAATTATTATGTTTATTTTTTAATTTTATTTTCTTATTTACATTTTATTTCATTTTAAAAATAAAGCTTACGTACCACACCAATATTCGTGCGGACGCACGGATATCACATCAATATTGTGTGAACGCACGAGTACAACTCTATCAATCTTAAAAAAAATCACAATTCTTTTTTACAAATCATATGTTTAATAGTTTTTATTAAGTATATTGATTTCTTAAAACTTATACAATTAACTTCTAATCCATTTTTATATATTTTCTTTTTTCCAATAATATTTTCATATTTTTTAATTTATTTGAATTTACATGACAATATAGTGATAATTTCTCGATCTACCGTTGTACCGCATGGGTAACCTTTCACTACCAACTTTATGTAAAAATTTAATTTGATTTCCATTTTTAATTTTTTATTTATTTTAATTGCTTAAATTTGTTATTCTAATTTTACATTTTGTATTCAAACCCTAAATGGTGAAAACACAACTATCCATAACAGGATCCGTGCGAACGTACGGGTAACACACCAATATTGTATCAATGCACAGATAATCATATCAAAATTCTTGCGAGCACGTATTTTTATTTTTTTATACAATTACAGTTGTACTAAAAAAATATTTTTTTCCTATTTTGCACAATTGTTTTTTACAAATATGTGTTTAATAACTTTTTTTAAAAATGATTGTTTAAAACAATTATACAATTATTCCAAATCTATTTTTTATTTTTTATTAATAATATTTTGATATTTACTAATTTGTTAGAATTTCTATAACAAATTGATTTTGAATTTTGCGATCTCCGACTTAACCCGTGCGAATGCACAAGTTTCCCACGGCAACAATTTTTATTAGATATGTATAGTATTAATATACAAGTATAGGAGAAGAGAACTCATGATTGATTCCTTCTGAGGAACATAATTCATCAAACTTATTATTCTCAAATTCCTTTCCATGATCACTTCTAATTCTGACTATGCAGCATTCCTTTTCTCTTTGAAGTCTTTTGCATAATTCTTTAAAGACATCAAACACATCAGATTTTTCCCTGATGAAGTTTATCCAGGTGAATCTGGAAAAATTCATCCACAACAACATAAGCATATCTTTTTCCACCAAGGCTTTCAACCTGCATAGGGCCCATCAGATCCATGTGCAGCAGCTCCAACACCTTGGAGGTGGTCAGATGTCTTGACATTGGATGTGACATTCTGGTTTGCTTTCCAACCTGACATTCACCACAGACTCTCCCTTCATCAATATGAAGTCTTGGAATCCCTCTGACAGCCTCCATGGATATGATCTTTTTCATCCCTCTAAGATGCAAATGACCAAGTTTTTGGTGCAACAGCTTCACCTCCTTTTCATCTTTGGCTGTAGAGCACACAGAAGAAAAGTTAGTGTCCTCAGGCTCCCATAGGTAACAGTTGTCCTTTGATCTGACTCCTCTCATAACCACTTCTTGTTTTTCATTGATTACAAGGCATTCAGACCTGGTGAAGCTGACCTTGAATCCCATATCACATAGTTGACTTATGCTTATGAGATTGGCAGTCAAACCTTTTACCAGCAACACTCCATTTAGGTTTGGAACTCCAGAACAGTCTAAGTTTCCAATACCTTTGATTTCTCCTTTAGCTTCATCTCCAAAAGTAACAAAACTAGTAGTATGAGGTTTGACATCATTCAGAAGGTTCTTGATTCCAGTCATATGCTTAGAGCATCCACTGCAAAGTACCAGTCTTCCTTGGCAGAAACTCTAAGGGAGGTGTGAGCTATCAGAGCTGCAGTCTTCTTCTTCCACTGTTGAGTGTATGATACCTTGTTGGTCTTAGGCTTGACATAAGGAGCCTGATTAGGATATCCATGTAGTCTATAGCAAAAAGGCTTTATGTGTCCAAACCTTCCACAATAATGACATCTCCATCTTTGAAACTTTTTCTTCATGTTTCTCTGATCTTGATGTTGAACCCAATGTTGTGACATCTGCTTTGACACTGGTTTATTAGGTTTGTTCTTCTTCTTGTTATCAACAAATTTCTTTGCAGTCACATATCCTGAACCAGACACATTTCCTGCCTTATGTTGTGACATCTGCTTTGACATTGGTTTGCCAGGCCTGTTCTTCTTCTTGTCACTAGCGGGTTTCTTTGCAGCCACATATCCTAGACCATGCATATTTCCTGCATTTTGTCCAGACTGAAGGATTTCTTCCAACTTATCAGTTCCAGTTGTCAGCATCTTGACAGACTTGGTCATCTGATCAAGTTTGGAGTTCAACACTATAATTTCACTATTGAGATGACTTATAGTAGCAGTGTTTTCCTTCTTCTCAGCCTCCAACTTCACATTCTCAGCCTCCAACTTCACAATTAGGTTTTTCTGTTTCTCATTTTGCTGACATACTTCAGCACTTCTGATACACAGCTTCTTGTATGTTTCAGCAAGCTCTTCAAATGTCACTTCCTCATCACTAGAATTATTATCAGAGTTACAAACTCCAGAGAGAGCAGTAACAAGTTTGGCAGCTTCTTCTTCAGAGTCACTTCCTGAGTCACCATCAGACCAAGTGACAGCCATTCCTTTCTTTTGTTTCTTTAGAAAGGTAGGACATTCAGCTCTAATATGCCCATATCCTTCACATCCATGACACTGGATTCCTCTGCTTTGACTTCCCTTTTCTTCAGACTTGGATCTTCTGTTGGAGTCATAGGTTCTGCTAATGTCAGATGGAATGTTCTTGACATTGGACCTTGACTTTGGATCAATTCTCTTGATGAGCTTGTTGATTTGTCATCCAAGCATAGCTATTGCTTCAGATATCTTCTCTTCATCCTCCTCCTTGCATTCCTCTTCAGTATTGGATACAAGGGCCATGCTCTTGTTCTTCTTGTCAACATTGTCACTGATCCCCATCTCAAATGTCTGAAGTGATCCAATAAGTTCATCAACCTTCAAGGTGAAGATATCCTGAGCTTCCTCTATAGCAGTCACTTTCATTGCAAACCTTTTAGGCAAGGATCTGAGAATCTTTCTCACCAGCTTTTCTTCTAACATCTTTTCTCCCAATGCTCCTGAGGTGTTGGCAATCTCCAAGATGTTCATGTGAAACTCATGAATGGTCTCATCTTTCTTCATCTTCAGATTCTCAAATTTGGTAGTGAGCATCTGAAGTCTTGACATTTTCACCTTGGATGTACCCTCATGAGTGGTTTTGAGAGTGTCCCAAACATCCTTGGCCAGTTCACACTGATGTACTAGTCTGAAGATATTTCTGTCAATTCCATTGAATAAGGCATTCAATGCTTTAGAGTTGCCCAGTGCTAGCTCTTCTTCTTCTTTGCTCCATTCTTCCTCAGGTTTCAGACTAGTAGTCCCATCTTTCTCAAGCTTGGTTGGATGTTTCCATCCTCTGTCTGCAGCTCTCCAAGCTTTAATGTCCAGTGACTTCAAAAAGGCAACCATACGAGGTTTCCAGTAATCATAGTTAGATCCATCTAGAATGGGTGGTCTACTTCCAAATCCTCCTTCCTTGTCCATAACGCCAGAAACAATTATCCTTAGATCTCACCCAGAAATAACAGGCAGGGTGCTTGCGCTGATGCCAATTGAAATTCCTGGAAGTAGATACATGATGTCACAGAGAATGTTATGACACAGTATCTGACACTCTGTTAACAATTCACACAGTTAATTTAAACAGCAGTAAAGAACACAATCAATTGTTTACCCAGTTCAGTGTATAACTACACCTACATCTGGGGGCTACCAAGCTAGGGAGGAAATTCACTATTAGTAGGATTAATTCAGGAATAAACCAACCAGTTTATCTCCTTCACTTAAGACCTACCCAATGCAACTTCAATCTAAGTCCTACTTAGACCTGAGTTCCTATTCACTCCCCCTCAATCATAGCAGTGATATCAACCTATTGATTAATTGAATTGTGAAGACACTCTTCAATAAACATACTTGATTTTGCTTCAAAGCTTTAATCAAGAGACACAACACTCATGCTTCAAAGCTTTGAGTGATAAACAACCCTTACAACCAAATCCTAGTCCAAGGCACTTATCAATTGATAATTTCTTGGCTCACAAGAGTAACTAGAATACACAATTAACAAACTGCTAAATCTTCAATACAGTCCAAGAGGCGCAGCAGGAAAGTAAGGGTTTTTTTCCTATTATAGAAGCAGTCCTGTAACTTCAGTTTTGGGCTTCCATAATACTAGCTAGGGTTCACTTAATTTAACCTAAAGACTTGGTCTTTTTAACAAACCAATTTAGGGTTAACTAAGATTAACCACATAGCCACGTGAGCATGTGATTCAATTACATAAATCATAATAAAAACAGCTCAACAAAATTCCTGAAAAGTCTCAGGAAAAGAGAATCTGCAGAACAGCAAATGTCACACAGAATGTCATAACATCGGTTATAACATCAGTCAATCTTCTGCAGAATTCCAGCACAACAATTAGCTTCCAGTCTGAGCTGTACTTGAATCATTCTTCTTATGCAAAATTTATCTTCAAACTCTGAATGTCATGACATCAGTCAAGACATTGTCATATCCTAGTTTTACCAAAAATTAATGCCAACTTAAAACACTTACAAACTCCCCCTTTGGCAAATTTTTGGCTAAAACAAACTAAGCTATCAGAGACTTAATGCAGCAGAAATAAAATAACCAGTCTAAGCTAACCAAGCTAAATAACCAGAACCTAATAAAGATAAATTCTACCCACAATTGCCCATAAGTTCTTCTCCCCCTCTTTTTAGCCACAAAGAAGCCAAAGGAGCCAGTACAAATTCCCAAAGAAACAATTAATAAATAGTACCAGAAGAGTTAAAAGTTACATCCCAAGAATCCAAAACACATAGTACAAAATCCAACTGAAGCAAAAATAACAATTAGAACAACAAAAACAAACTCATGGACAACAACACAGGATTACAACTTAAGTGCTTTCTTCTCCTGAAGAAGCACTGTGGTATGTAGCATCTTCAGAACTGCTATCAGCACCAGTTGCTTGATCAACATCAGCATCTTCATCCAATTTTTCAGCAGAAACATCACCAGCTAATCCTTCATCCTCAACCTCTGTGTCTTTCTCCTTTTCCAGTTTAGAGATCAGCTCTTCAATGGTCTGCTTCCTTGCTTCAAGTTCCCTACAGGTCTCTTTTAGCACAACAATCACACTTTCCTTCTGAGAATTTGCCTTGACATTTAATGTCTCAGCAGATGTCATGACAATGTCTGGGACATGCTTCCCTTGAAATAGCTTGTAGTGAAAACCAAGGGCAGGAGCTCTTTTACACACTAAATCTCTATCAACCAGGATGTGAGGGTATTGATTAATTATGATACCACACGGGAGGGAGGGAAAGGCTATTGGTCCTTTGATTGCATAACTGTCAGCATGTTTTAAGGTTTGCTCAAATATGTATGTTCCATAATCAAACTTTGCTTTTGTACCAACAACAAAGATGAATCTGCCCAGACCAATGGAGATGGTGGACTTGTGGTTTGTTGGAACCCATTGGCGACCTATCTTGTGAAGAATAGCAAACTTAACACTCAGTTTGCTGGAAGTTAACTTTCCCTTCATTGGCCAATGTTTCACTTGCTTAGCAGTGATTGTTTGACAGACTTGGTTATCTGTTTCTTCAAGCTCAGGTTGAGCATCATCAGACCTTCCCAAATATTTGTTGATTACACTTGGGGAAAACTTCACCTTTCTTCCTCTTACAAAAACAGTCTTAAAATCTGTTGATCTTCCATCAGCATAGCCACTTGTCAGATTCACAATGAACTCCTTCACCAAAACATCATAACAATGAGAAAACTTGACCACAGTTTTCATTAGCCCAGCTTCCTTGATCAGGTCTATTACATCCTTGCATTCAAGCGCACTCCTGTTCAGTTCCCTTTCTAGAGAAATTCTTTTCAAACACACATATTTCCACCTGCTAGCACTCTCGGGGTGGTGGAAAGAGATGTTATGAATAGCCACTTCAGGGACTTTGGGCAGTTTTCCTAGAGAAGGTTTTTTCTTGGGTTGAATGTCTGAGACATTCTCTTCAACATTAAAATCTGAGTCTTGATCAGATTCTGAAGGTTCAGGGACCTTCCTTTTCTTGATAATTGGAGTTCTCTTGGGCCTAGAGATACTACCAACAGACTTCATTCTACCCTTTCCTTTAGAGGGTCCAGCTTTCTGATCCTTCCCAGATCTTTCTTCAGCCATGCCTTCAGCTCTGGGGGTCTTATGAACAGTTTCAGCCAGCTACCTTCTCCTTGATAGGACTCTGAGAGGCATTCTTCTTTCCTTTCCTATTCATCATCCTCTTAGCAATGCTAGGATTAACACTAGCAAGAAGGTCATTATCAGAGAATTATTCATCCAGATCAATGACAGGAGGTTCCACAACATTTTCAGAGTTTTTCACTAGAGAGTTTTCCAGGTTGTCATCAACTGGTTTCTCTGGGGATTCTTCAAGAATTCCATCAGAAATATCATCACCAGAAATCACAGGGGACTTATGAGTGGTGTCAGCAACACAATTTTCAGGGGATTTATCAGAGGGTTCATTATCAGGATTCTCAGGGGTTTTCCTAACATTGTCATCAGATGTCTTGACATTCTGTGTGACATCTGGATCAGTTGCTAAACTAGGGCTAGCAGATTCTTGATTTAATGGAACAGAAACCCCAGGAACAAAATGATTCTCATTCAGAATCCTAGTGACTATTCTAGCTATGGCTTGATGAACATATCTAGAACCTTCCCTGTTTTCTATTTCAGGAGGAACAGAGGAAGTTGGTTCAGTGGTGTTACCAGAAGGAGATGCTTGAGACCTTCTTGCATGTCTGGTGCGAAGTTTCTTGACCCTCCCAGGATCAGTTGCCATGGCATGTAGAGGAGTAACCTCAAGAATCTCAAGTTGCATTGCTTCTGCGTTTTCCCTAAAACCAGAATCAGTGGGAGATGGAGAACCAGCTTCCCTTGATGATGAAGACGAGGATGACATGCTTTGTTGAGACATCTTGTGGAAATGAGAAAATAATTGACAGGGAGTTTGAGCGTATCTGTAGAAGGAATGGAGTGTGATGCATTCAAATGAACAAATTGAAATATATGTCTCTTCCTATTCTTGGACTTTTGAAAAGTAAGAGGGAAATAATTAATTAGCCCACTTAGAATTAAATGAAATAAAAAGTCTCTTCCATTCCTTGTTGTAAGCAATGTTAATTGCTACAACTCTTCATATTGGCAAATACCCAACTTGCCCCTTAAATTCTCAAAATGACTAGCATCAAGAGCTTTAGTAAAAATGTCAGCCAGTTGGAGTTCAGTGGCTACATGCTCTAATTTAATCACTTTTTCTTCCACAAGATCTCTGATGAAGTGATGTCTAATGTCAATGTGCTTAGTCCTGTTGTGCTGTATATGATTCTTTGAAATATTAATAGCACTCGAGTTGTCACAAGACAATGTCATGACATCCTGTGACATTGTACTCGATCAAGATCCGCTTCATCCAGACCATTTGAGAACAACTGCTACCTGCAGCTATGTATTCAGCTTCAGCAGTGGATAAAGACACACAGTTTTGCTTCTTGCTGAACCAAGAAACAAAATTGTTCCCCAAAAAGAAGCATCCTCCATAAGTGCTTTTTCTATCATCAGACTACCAAATCAAGATCACAATAGCGATGAAATTGGTTCACATCCATGAGAATACAGCATACCATAATTGTAAGTTCCACTCATATACTTCAGAATTCTTTTCACCTGATTGATGTGACTCACTTTAGGTTCAACCTGATATCTTGCACAAACTCCAACAGCAAAGGCAATGTCAGGTCTGCTGGCTGTTAAGTACAACAGACTTCCTATCATGCTTCTATACAAGATTTGATCTACATTTGTCCCACTTGTGTCTTTGGACAACTTTAGATGAGTAGGAGCAGGAGTCCTTTTATGACTGGAATTTTCCATCCCAAATTTCTTGACAATATTCTTTGCATACTTGCTTTGAGAAAGGAAAGTTGAGTCTTCCATCTGTGTGACTTGTAGTCCAAGAAAGTAAGTCAATTCTCCCATGAGGCTCATTTCAAACTCAGCTTGCATTTGGTTGGCAAAATGTCTTACCATTTTATCTGACATTCCTCCAAACACTATGTGATCAACATAAATTTGAGCTACCATTATCTTTCCTCCTTCATTCTTGACAAAGAGAGTTTTGTCCAAACCTCCTTTCCTGTAACCTTTATCAGTAAGGAACTTTGTCAACCTTTCATACCAAGCTCTAGGAGCTTGTTTCAGACCATATAAAGCTTTCCTCAATTTGTAAACATGATCAGGAAAGTTAGGATCCACAAATCCTTTAGGTTGTTCTTCATATACCTCCTCATTTAAGTAGCCATTTAGGAAGGCACTTTTCACATCCATCTGAAACAGCTTGAATTTCAGGATGCAAGCAACTCCTAACAGTAATCTGATTGATTCCAGCCTAGCCACAGGAGCAAAAGTCTCATCAAAATCAATCCCTTCAACTTGAGTGTATCCCTAAGCAACAAGTCTTGCTTTATTTCTGGTGACAACCCCTTCTGCATCAGACTTGTTCTTGTAGATCCACTTTGTGCCAATGATGTTTGTTCCTTCTGGTCTAGGAACTAACTCCCACACTTCATGTTGTTTGAACTGGTTCAATTCATCTTGCATTGATCCAATCCAGTATTCATCAGTTAGAGCCTCTTTGACATTATTTGTCTCAATTTTAGACACAAAACAAGAGTTTGAGATAATTTCTCTGGATCTTGTGATGACTCCACAGTTAGGATCTCCAATGATGAGTTCCTTTGGATGATCTTTCTGAATTCTGATGGAAGGATCTTTGTTAGCTTCCTCTGGTTCAGACTTTGGTGAAGTAGGGACAGGCACATCATCCTTATCAGACACTTGTGGTGATGTCTCAAACAATGTCTCAACATCATATGGGACATTGTTTTCCTCATGGTGATCATCAACTATGACATTAATAGACTCCATCATAACTTTTGTCCTGGAGTTGAATACCCTATATGCTCTGCTGTTTGTAGAGTATCCTAGAAAAATTCCTTCATCACTTTTAGAGTCCATCTTTCTCCTTTGATCACGATCTGTGAGAATATAACATTTGCTACCAAATACATGGAAATATTTCACAGTAGGTTTTCTTCCCTTCCACATATCATAAAGGGTGGAGGATGTTCCCTTTCTCAAGGTGACCCCTGTTGTGAACATAGCAGGCTGTATTCATAGCTTCAGCCCAAAAATGAATAGGAAGTTTCTTAGCATGAATCATTGCTCTGGCATATTCCTGTATAGTCCTGTTTTTCCTTTCCACAACTCCATTTTGTTGAGGCTTTATAGGAGAAGAGAACTCATGATTGATTCCTTATGAGGAACAGAATTCATCAAACTTGTTATTCTAAAATTCCTTTCCATGATCACTTCTGATTCTGACAACGCAGCCTTCCTTTTCTCTTTGAAGTCTTTTGCATAATTCTTTAAAGACATCAAACACATCAGATTTTTCCCTGATGAAGTTTATCCAGGTGAATCTGGAAAATTCATCCACAACAACATAAGCATATCTTTTTCCACCAAGGCTTTCAACCTGCATAGGGCCCATCAGATCCATGTGCAGCAGCTCCAACACCTTGGAGGTGGTCAGATGTCTTGACATTGGATGTGACATTCTGGTTTGCTTTCCAACCTGACATTCACCACAGACTCTCCCTTCATCAATATGAAGTCTTGGAATCCCTCTGACAGCCTCCATGGATATGATCTTTTTCATCCCTCTAAGATGCAAATGACCAAGTTTTTGGTGCAACAGCTTCACCTCCTTTTCATCTTTGGCTGTAGAGCACACAGAAGAAAAGTTAGTGTCCTCAGGCTCCCATAGGTAACAGTTGTCCTTTGATCTGACTCCTCTCATAACCACTTCTTGTTTTTCATTGATTACAAGGCATTCAGACCTGGTGAAGTCTGACCTTGAATCCCATATCACATAGTTGACTTATGCTTATGAGATTGGCAGTCAAACCTTTTACCAGCAACACTCCATTTAGGTTTGGAACTCCAGAACAGTCTAAGTTTCCAATACCTTTGATTTCTCCTTTAGCTTCATCTCCAAAAGTAACAAAACTAGTAGTATGAGGTTTGACATCATTCAGAAGGTTCTTGATTCCAGTCATATGCTTAGAGCATCCACTGCAAAGTACCAGTCTTCCTTGGCAGAAACTCTAAGGGAGGTGTGAGCTATCAGAGCTGCAGTCTTCTTCTTCCACTGTTGAGTGTATGATACCTTGTTGGTCTTAGGCTTGACATAAGGAGCCTGATTAGGATATCCATGTAGTCTATAGCAAAAAGGCTTTATGTGTCCAAACCTTCCACAATAATGACATCTCCATCTTTGAAACTTTTTCTTCATGTTTCTCTGATCTTGATGTTGAACCCAATGTTGTGACATCTGCTTTGACACTGGTTTATTAGGTTTGTTCTTCTTCTTGTTATCAACAAATTTCTTTGCAGTCACATATCCTGAACCAGACACATTTCCTGCCTTATGTTGTGACATCTGCTTTGACATTGGTTTGCCAGGCCTGTTCTTCTTCTTGTCACTAGCGGGTTTCTTTGCAGCCACATATCCTAGACCATGCATATTTCCTGCATTTTGTCCAGACTGAAGGATTTCTTCCAACTTATCAGTTCCAGTTGTCAGCATCTTGACAGACTTGGTCATCTGATCAAGTTTGGAGTTCAACACTATAATTTCACTATTGAGATGACTTATAGTAGTAGTGTTTTCCTTCTTCTCAGCCTCCAACTTCACAATTAGCTTTTTCTGTTTCTCATTTTGCTGACATACTTCACTTCTGATACACAGCTTCTTGTATGTTTCAGCAAGTTCTTCAAATGTCACTTCCTCATCACTAGAATTATTATCAGAGTTACAAACTCCAGAGAGAGCAGTAACAAGTTTGGCAGCTTGTTCTTCAGAGTCACTTCCTAAGTCACCATCAGACCAAGTGACAGCCATTCCTTTCTTTTGTTTCTTTAGAAAGGTAGGACATTCAGCTCTAATATGCCCATATCCTTCACATCCATGACACTGGATTCCTCTGCTTTGACTTCCCTTTTCTTCAGACTTGGGTCTTCTGTTGGAGTCATAGGTTCTGCTAATGTCAGATGGAATGTTCTTGACATTGGACCTTGACTTTGGATCAATTCTCTTGATGAGCTTGTTGAACTGTCTTCCAAGCATAGCTATTGCTTCAGATATCTTCTCTTCATCCTCCTCCTTGCATTCCTCTTCAGTATTGGATACAAGGGCTATGCTCTTGTTCTTCTTGTCAACATTGTCACTGATCCCCATCTCAAATGTCTGAAGTGACCCAATAAGTTCATCAACCTTCAAGGTGCAGATATCCTGAGCTTCCTCTATAGCAGTCACTTTCATTGCAAACCTTTTAGGCAAGGATCTGAGAATCTTTCTCACCAGCTTTTCTTCTGACATCTTTTCTCCCAATGCTCCAGAGGTGTTGGAAATCTCCAAGATGTTCATGTGAAACTCATGAATGGTCTCATCTTCCTTCATCTTTAGATTCTCAAATTTGGTAGTGAGCATCTGAAGTCTTGACATTTTCACCTTGGATGTACCCTCATGAGTGGTTTTGAGAGTGTCCCAAACATCCTTGGCCAGTTCACACTGATGTACTAGTCTGAAGATATTTTTGTCAATTTCATTGAATAAGGCATTCAATGCTTTAGAGTTGCCCAGTGCTAGCTCTTCTTCTTCTTTGCTCCATTCTTCCTCAGGTTTCAGACTAGTAGTCCCATCTTTCTCAAGCTTGGTTGGATGTTTCCATCCTCCGCAGCCTCCAAGCTTTAATGTCCAGTGACTTCAAAAAGGCAACCATACGAGGTTTCCAGTAATCATAGTTAGATCCATCCAGAATGGTTGGTCTACTTCCAAATCCTCCTTCCTTGTCCATAACGCCAGAAACAATTATCCCTAGATCTCACCGAAATAACGTGTGCCCTAATGCCAATTGAAATTCACGGCAGATCGTGATGTCACAGAGAATGTTATGACACAGTATCTGACACTATGTTAACAATTCACACAGTTAATTTAAACAGTAGTAAAGAACACAATCAATTGTTTACCCAATTCAGTGTGTAACTACACCTATATCTGGGGGCTACCAAGCCAGGGAGGAAATTCACTATTAGTAGGATTAATTCAGGAATAAACCAACCAGTTTATCTCCTTCACTTAAGACCTACCCAATGCAACTTCAATCTAAGTCCTACTTAGACCTGAGTTCCTATTCACTCCCCCTCAATCACAGCAGTGATATCAACCTATTGATTAATTGAATTGTGAAGACACTCTTCAATAAACATACTTGATTTTGCTTCAAAGCTTTAATCAAGAGACACAACACTCATGCTTCAAAGCTTTGAGTGATAAACAACCCTTACAACCAAATCCTAGTCCAAGGCACTTATCAATTGATAATTGCTTGGCTCACAAGAGTAACTAGAATACACAATTAACAAATTTCTAAATCTTCAATACAGTCCAAGAGGCGCAGCAGCAAAGTAAGGGTTCTTTTCCTATTATAGAAGCAGTCCTGTAACTTCAGTTTTGGGCTTCCATTATAATAGCTAGGGTTCACTTAATTTAACCTAAAGACTTGGTCTTTTTAACAAACCAATTTATGGTTAACTAAGATTAACCACATAGCCATGTGAGCATGTGATTCAATTACATAAATCATAATAAAAACAGCTCAAGAGAATTCCTGGAAAGTCTCAGGAAAAGAGAATCTGCAGAACAGCAAATGTCACACAGAATGTCATAACATCGGTTGTGACATCAGTCAATCTTCTGCAGAATTCCAGCACAACAGTTAGCTTCCAGTCTGAGCTGTACTTGAATCATTCTTCTTATGAAGAATTTATCTTCAAACTCTGAATGTCATGACATCAGTCAAGACATTGTCATATCCTAGTTTTACCAAAAATTAATGCCAACTTAAAACACTTACACTATATCAATATGGTTTCTTTTATGTGTGGCTTGTTGTCATGTATTTAAACTATCATCCTGTATGCCTAATTTCACCGTTATTACATGTAAATGTATTCTCACCCCTTTTCTATTTCTTTGTTGTTGTTATCCTTCTGTAATACAGGTGATCAGCAGGAGTGATATCATCGTGAGTACGGCATGATGACGTTTTTTTCCGATTTATTTTAGAGGAATAAAATGCTTTGAACTGTAACACTATGGGTTTTGGGGCGCTTGTGTTTATTTTTATGTATTGGATCACAATCCTCATATGGATTTGTTTTATTTTTTTATGTTATAATTTTATGTTCATCTTTAATTTCGATGAGTTTCGATGTCTTTAATTTCCATAAAGACAAGGTTTCCATTCATCAGAGCAAATCTTCGATAAACTACCTTCCATAAAGAGAAGGTTTCCATTCATCGGAACAACAAATCATCGATAAGCTACCTTCCATAAAGACAAGGTTGCCATTCATCGGAACAAATCTTTTATAAACTACCTTCCATAAAGACAAGGTTGCCATTCATAGAACAAATCTTCGATAAACTACCTTCCATAAAGATAAGGTCGCCATTTATCGGAACAACGAATCTTTGACAAACTACCTTCCATAAAGACAAGGTTTCCATTCAACGGAACAACAAATCTTCGATAAACTACCTTTCATAAAGACAAGGCTGCCATTCATCGAAGCAACAAATCTTCGATAAACTACCTTCCATAAAGACAAGGTTACCATTCATCGGAACAAATCTTCGATAAACTACCTTCCATAAAAACAAGGTTTCCATTCATCAGAACAACAAATCTTCGATAAACTACCTTCCATAAAGACAAGGTTTCCATTCATCAGAACAAATCTTCGATAAACTACCTTCCATAAAGATAGGATAACCATTCATCGGAACAAATCTTCGATAAACTACCTTTCATAAAGACAAGGTTGCCATAACAATAAATCTTCAACTTGCTGGAGAAATACGGTAAATCCATAGCGAGATATTCCTCGCTGGGTTGCCAAAAGGAGGCCAAAATAGCATTGACAGACTTGTTGGGGAAAATCATCCGTTGGCGGGAAGAGACTATCACCTGTTGTTAGGAAAATATTGTAACAACTACTGGAGAATGAAAGTGAATTATCTTGGATTCTCTTTTCTCGGATAGATGAGATCGTCTTGACCTAACTGTGCTTTCCAATTAGAACTCATAGTTTAGGAAGAGCAAGGTAATAATGTCGCTTGGAGGCCGGAGTTTAAACCACAATCAAGCTGGGGCAGGGTGATCTGAACAATCACAGAAGCTTATAAAGAGGGTTGAGGCCCTATTCTTCCACGAGAGATAACTTCGTGGGGAAAGCGAAAAGATGAAATTTTTTCTACTTAAAGCTGACATTCTATTGGAAAGATGAAACATACCCTAGATATCAACATATGTAAATGAAGTTTAGCTATGCATAATGTATGAATGAATGTACGTGAGATGCATGTGGACATTTTATTGAGGATCAACATGGGAGGTTGACTAATGCATGGACAACACTCGACCAAAATGAACTCTTCACAAACCATCAACCAAAGGGTAGCTCTTCATCGCATCAAATTTCAAAAGAAGCTGTAGGCACATCATAAACATTCCCAGGTTCCTTCTGACGGAGGCATCCCATGGGGTTGTCACCATGTCTTATTAGAGCGCTACTCTTAACAACTCTTCTGGGGAAAATGGAACATTCTATGGGAACAATCCGCTTTGCACTTATATCTCATATTCGAACGAAAAATGTTATAGAGGTCCTAGTGGTACCAACTTCAACATTATCAATCTTGTTTGTTATTAGGACAATGCCATCTTATCCCTTTGCTTCACATCCGAACTAAACACACTTAAATTGCAAAGTTTTCGCAAGTATGTTCTAACAAATCAGTTTGTTTTGAAATGCATTTTCAATAATAAAAGAATATTATTATAAACTGAATAGAAATGAGATTGCAAAGGAATTGGATAAAGGCTCAAATTTTATTGATACAATGGTAGTATGCCAATAGCATGACTCCATAGATGATTACAAAGTTTTCAAAAATGGTAAATACATGGAAAAAGTACATCGAAGAACAATGAACATTATTCTCCCTAACAACTTTGAACTCATGTATTGTAGTCTTTAGTTGAGGTATGAAGATAATCCATGCATATTGTTGTTTCTATGATCAAGTCTTGTCTGATGTAGTTACTTGCCATATAAGTCCCTAAATTTTGCCTAGACTACCCTTGCGGGTTTTCAGCCTACCAGAAAATTTATTCCATTTATGTCTCTAATTTTTTCCTAGACCACCCTTTCGGGTTTTCAGTCTACCGAGACACTTTTTTTGCCTAAGTCGCCCTTTCGGGTTTTCAACTTAGCGAGTTGTTCTTTTATTTATTTAGGCAAAGTATTTCTTGACTACATCAACATTCAGAGGATGTGTGAATTCCTCGCCATCCATAGTTTCAAGAATCAATGCACCGCCAGAGAAGGCTTTCTTGACAATGTATGGGCCTTCATAATTGGGAGTCCACTTGCCTCTGGAATTAGAGTTTAAAGAAATGATCTTTCTGAGCACGAGGTCACCTTCTCTGAATACACGAGGTTTGACCTTTTTATCAAAACCTTTCTTCATTCTTTTCTGGTATAACTGACTATGACATAAAGCATTCATTCTCTTCTCTTCAATCAAATTCAACTGGTCAAACCGATTCTGAACCCATTCAGCATCAGATAATTTAGCTTCCATTATTACACGTAAAGATGGAATCTCAACTTCAATGGGGAGTACTGCTTCCATCCCATAAACAAGAGAGGAAGGAGTGGCCCCTGTTGAAGTACGAACCAAAGTCCAATACCCATGCAAAGCAAAAGGCAACATTTCATGTCAGTCTTTGTAGGTGACGACCATCTTCTGGATGATCTTCTTGATATTCTTGTTTGCAGCTTCAACTTCCCCTTTTATCTTGGGTCTGTAAGGAGAAGATTTGTGATGAACAATCTTGAATTCTTCACAAAGTTCCAACATCATCTTATTATTCAAATTTAAGTCGTTGTTAGTAATGATTCTGCTAGGTGTCATACCCCAAAATTTGCCCTCCTACTTCTCAAGACATTCCATACATCCATGCTCAAGGATTCCTCAAGGGTTGATCAGACAAACCCTCTCCTAGACAATCAACCCAAACTAGGGTTTGGAAATTCTCAGATCAAGATGGGTTTCCAACATCTCCAGTGATCATCATGCCTCCTCATATGCTTCAAAGAATCTCCATGACAAGTTTCAAGCCTTACAAGTCAAGTTTCCTCAAACAATTGCTCAGATGATTGAAAATCAATTGTATTGGACAAAACGTCAACTGTGGTCAACATACATTCAAACTTCATGATTTTTGGTCAACATCCTCATTTTGAAGTCACATTCATCATTTGATCAAGGGTTGATCATGATTCATCAAGAAAACTCAAGATTTGCTCAAAAGTCAAACTTTCCAAATTAGGGTTTTCTAGAGAAAAGTCAACTGAACTTTGACTGAGCATAACTTCCTCATACTTTATCAAAAAATTTTCCACCACCTCTAATTTTGAAGGAAATTCAATTCTCTACACTTCATGTCTCACAAGCATGGTCAGAAAATGCTTCATTTTGAAGATATGGATCAAAACATTACAGGTCCTTTTCAAAGTCAACAAAAAGTCAACTTTTTGTAATGAAGTTTTATTGAGCATGGAAACTCCAATTGAGATGAAACCAAAGAGGTTGTTTATAGGACATCTAGAGCATTCTAAAAAGTCCAATAACACTCAAAAATGTTGAAAATTGAGCAAGATACACCTTGTACAAGTTGGGTATTTTTGAACAATTGCACAAAGAAAGATACTTGTCAAAATCCAATTTTTTTTCAAATGGGCCTATAATTTTATGATCCAAACTTGATCATAATATTATTTGTGACCTCTTGATGCCTTGCCACGACCTCTTTCTATTTTTTTGATTTATTTTTGGATTTAAAAGCATTTAATTCAAATTTAAATTAAATAAAATATGAAAACAAGGTATAATTTAAGTTGGGTTGGCTTTTTATCAAGCTTGAGGACCAAGGAAGCCCATACAACTTGCCAATTTCGTGCTAGCTCATGCATGGAAGGAAAAATCAAATTTTGAAAAGATTTGATTTGATTTGAAAGAGAAATTATTTTGCATTCAATGGCATATCTTTTTTCTTTCTTTTTGCTTCAATATTACACTTTATAAATACCCAACACATTGACAAAGACCAGGGACGAAACCCTAGCCCTTGGAAGCAACCCTAAAATTCCAAAAAATTCTTCAAAGTTGGCAAATTCGTGTTCTTATTTCCAGCCACTTCCAGCCATTTTCATTCATCCTATTGTGTTCCTGAGGTAATTTGGAGTAAGTACACACCATTATCCATGGTTAAAACAGCCTGAATCGAGCCATACATGAACACACATATTCATACTTTTCTTGAATTTGAATTTTTAATATCTGCTTGTTTTAATCAAAACTAATCATTCTAATGTGTTCATGAGATGCCATAGGAAGGATCTGGGTCATCGTTCTCAAGCTTGAACGTCCAGAACTCGATTTGCCATAGTTAGGGTTTTTCAAACTGTTTGCTTCGAACCGGCTTGTACAGGCGTTTTCAATCCAAACGGACACCACCATTGAATTTGCAAGGGTCGATTTAGGGGGGTAGGGTATCCCTTTGCTTTTTATTTTGCGTATTTTGCAGGTTTCGAAATTTGTTTGGTCGGAGAAGACGACCGGAGCTAGGGCTCCGGCGTCGTTGACCTTGGCTGACTCCGGCGTGGCTTGCGTGGCGCATCCTGGCTTTCTGATTCGTCCATCCAATCCAGCTGGGGTCCACGCGTGTTGACTGTGTTTGAATTCAAATTCATGACACGTTTTCACTTATAATCCAACGTTTCCAGATTTCAAACACCAAAGACAGCTAGCTCAGATGGCAACGCGTGTGTGGATTTCCTCAGAGGGCGTGGGTTCGAATCCTGCCATGGCAATTTTCTTTTTACAGTTTGCAAACTAACTTTTTCTATTTCTTTTTTCTTTTAATATTTTCATGTTAATTTAATTAATCTTTAAACATTTTTTTCATGCATTTAAAAAATCACAAAAAATATTTCTTTTTGCATTATTATCAGAAAAATGTTTATTTAATTTTTAATATTAAAATTAATATTTTTGCATGCATATTTTAATTAATTTCTAATTAACCATTTAATTGACTTTTAATTGTTTTTAATTATCGAAATCGATTCAGAAAATTACCCAAAAATTATGTTATCATCTTATTGTCATTACTAACTTAAAACTTTTTTCCCCATTCAAAAATCATGTTTTTACTAACCTTTTTCCTCTTATGCAATTTTCTCGTATTTTCCGATTATGTATCTGCTCACAGGTTGTAACGTTTCAGACGATTTTTCTTACTTTTCTTTGTCATATTATGTAACTGCTTATGGGATGTAATAGTTTAATTAGGAATTTTACTTTCCGCACTCCTATTATGTAACTGCCCCAAATCCATGTAATAGCGTAGGACTTTTACATTCCGCACTTTACTTTCCGCATTTTACTTTCCGCACCCTATAAACTGCTAGTAATTAGGCGTGTATGGAAAGATAAAATTGGACATAGATCACTCATAATTTCAAGATAAAACATATCTGAATTTGACACACTCTCTTCACACACGTACCCCTTAGGGTAATTCTCTCTCGTTGCCTTACGAATACAAATGGTCAAGTCCCTCGAACGTAGAGGTATCCTAGCACTGTTGCCTACGAAATATATCATCATAGTCCCTTCGATACAAATATCATAGACCCACGATGTCGCCTACGAATACATGATCTTGACCCTCGATTGTTGCCTAAGAAGAGTGATGATCGTCCCTTCGAATGTGCTGGGATACTCCTACAAGTTGCCTTCTATGATCATCCGATGTCCCTTCGAATGTCCCTTTTACATCCAACGAATAGGGTTACCTACCAACTAATGGTACGGATAGCACTATTCTAAAGGAAAGTAAAACAACATGAAAATGACCATTCTGAGTAGGTAATAAGACTTTTAGTTGCTTGCTCAAACAAAATACTTTTCACACCACACACTTTTGTCAAAGTTCAAACTCTTTTTCAAAAACGAAACATTTCCGAACACTTTGTATACATTCCTACATGAATCATTACAAAGTCAAAGCGAAATGCCTTTTTCAAAACATTTTTGTCAAACACGCAGAAAGCAATTTTTTTAAAGTGATCTAAGAGCAACTAAGAGCCCATACATAACTACGGATGGAAAGGGGTGCTAATACCTTCCCTTTTCATAACCTTCTCCCTTACTCAGAATCTAACGAAGGTCTTTTCTTGTTCTTTTCACCTTCCCTTAATTGGATAAAAGAAAATTCGGTGGCGACTCTTGCTATCCGCACATTTGCGATACAAAAATCTCAAAGTCAGTTCACCGTATTACACTAGGCACACCATACCGATAAATGAGATTGTTATTGATGAATCGGACCACCACTTGCTTGGTAACATTGGCATAAGTAGTTGCGTCAACCCATTTGGTGAAGTAATCAATTGCTACCAAAACGAAATAATATCCATTAGAAGCCTTGGGTTCAATCATCCCAATCATGTCAATACCCCATATAGAGAAAGGCCATTGGGAAGAAATAACATTGAGAAGTGTGTGAGGCACATGAATCTTATCAGCATAAATATGACACTTATGACACTTCTTCGCAAATTTGTAACAATCAGATTCCATTGTCAGCCAATAATATCCTGCCCTTAGCATCTTCTTAGCCATAGAGTATCCATTGGCATGGGTACCAAAAGAACCCACATGAATCTCATGCACCAACATGTCTGCTTCGTGTCTATCCATGCATCCGAGCAAGACCATGTCATGATTTATTTTGTATAACACACCTTCATTGAGAAAAAACTACCAGCCAATCTCCTTAAGTTCTTTCTATCTTTGCTTGTCGCATCAATCGGATACTCTCGAGTCATTAGGAAGTGCTTAATGTCATGATACCATGGTTTATCATCCTTTGCCACCTTCATGGAGAATATATAAGTTGGCCTCTCAAGGCGCTCAACAGTGATCTGAGGTACATCATTCCACTGGTTCACTTTATACATAGAAGCTAAAGTTGCCACGGCATCTGCCATCTAATTTTCATCTCGAGGAATATGGTGAAACTCTACTTTGTTGAAGAAGGTCAAAAGTCTCCTCGCATAATCTTTGTAAGGGATTAAGCCAGGGTGACGAGTCTCCCAATCTCATTTAATATGATTTATTACTAAAGCTGAATCACCGTACACATCAAGAATTTTGATTCCGAGGTCGATGGCTTCTTCAAGACCCATGATACAAGATTCATATTCCGCCATGTTATTTGTACAATCAAACGTCAATCTTGTTGTGAAAGGGATGTGAGCTCCTTGAGGAGTGATGATCACATCACTGATTCCTTTTCCACAAGCATTCACAGCTCCATCAAACACCATTCCCCATCGGAATTCCGGATCTGGACCTTCTTCAAGTAAAGGTTCATCACAATCTTTCATTTTCAAATACATTACATCCTCATCGGGAAAGCCAAATTCAACAGATTGGTTATCCTCAACCAGATGATGAGCTAGGTATTCTGCCAATACACTACTTTTAATAACTTTCTGGGTACGGTATTCAATGTCATATTCAGATAACAACATCTGCCAACGAGCAATTCTTCTCGTAAGAGCAGGATTTTCAAAGATGTACTTGATTGAATCCATTCGAGAGATCAACCAAGTAGTATGATTCAACATATATTGTCGTAGACGCTTCGCAGCCCAGGATAAAGCATAACAATTCTTCTCCAACATAGAATACCGGGACTCACAATCAGTAAACTTCTTGCTCAAGTAATAAATGGCATATTCTTTCTTTCTTGTTTCATTTTGCTGTCCCAAAATACAACCCATGGAGATTTCCAACACAGTCAGATATAGAAACAATGGTCTTCCCTCAATGCGAGGGAGCATGATAGAAGGCTCAAGAAAATACTCTTTGATACTTTCAAATGCCTTTTGGCAATCGTCTTTCCATACGCACCATTGATCTTTCTTCAACAGCTTGAAGAATTGTTCACATGTCGCGGTCATATGGGAATTGAATATAGAAATGTAATTCAAACGTCTGAGGAAACCTCTGGCTTGATTTTTAGTTCTTGGTGTTGGCATCCCTTGAATTACCCTAACTTTACCAGGACCAACTTCAATTCCTTTTTGGTTGATGCCGAATGCGCTATCGAGAAATTCTGATATATATCGACACAGAAAAAATGAAGTCGCCACCGAGATTTATTTATTCCAAGAAGGAAAGGGGAAATATCGAATAAAACCCACGAGAGTAAAGAATAAGATGGTCTACGAGACTAAGAGATGTAGGTTCAGGAGTTGGTTATGCAAGGGGAAGGTATTAGCACCCCTCACATCCATCGTACTCGATGGTACCCATTTAGTTAAAAGTGCGTTCGTGTGTTAGTGTGAAAATTTACGATCTTCTAAGATGGAAAGGAGAAAGAAAGAGAGAAAAAAATTTTTTATTATTTTTGCTCGCCTTTGGTCGTAAGACTTAGTGCCTACGTACTCCCTCGAGCAATGCGAAAGTCAGAGCGCTGCAGTTCGGCTAGAAAATGATTGTTTGTTGATTGATTTTAAATGAAAAGACAAGTCGTCATTTTTTAAAGGAGAAGACTCATATAACGCCCACAAGGTGTGATAATGAATAAAGGACTACGCACCAACATGAGGGAGGGTTTGAGAACACCTCTAGTACGCAAGTGGAGAAGTCGAAAACCTTGGGAATAGAGGAAGAAACATCTCGATTATAAATGAATCATGTCTAATCTTGAAAAGGGTTTGAAGGTAAAAGGTGCTTGGTGTACCACGGTGAACTGACTTTGTAGGATTTTGTATCGCAAATGTGCGGATAGCAAGAGTCGCCACCGACTTTTCTTTTATCCAATTAAGGGAAGGTAAAAAGTACAGAAAAAGACCTTCGTTAGATTCTGAGTAAGGGAGAAGGTTATGAAAAGGGAAGGTATTAGCACCCCTTTCCATCCGTAGTTATCTACGGGCTCTTAGTTGCTCTTAGATCACTTTAAAATTGCTTTCTGTGTGTTTGACAAAAATGTTTTGAAAAGGCATTTCGCTTTGACTTTGTAATGATTCATGTAGGAATGTATACAAAGTGTTCGGAAATGTATAGTTTTTGAAAAGAGTTTGAACTTTGACAAAAGTGTGAGGTGAAAAAAAAAGTATTTTGTTTGAGCAAGCAACTAAAAGTCTTATTACTTACTCAGAATTGGTCGTTTTCGTGTTATTTTACGTTCCTTTAGAATAGTGCTATCCATACCATTAGTTGGTAGGTAACTCTATTTGTTGGATGTAAACGGGACATTCGAAGGGACATCGGATGGTCATAGAAAGCAACTTGTAGGAAGTATCCTAGCACCTTCGAAGGGACTATCATCATTTTTCGTAGGCGACAATCGAGGGTCAAGATCATGTATTCGGAGGCGACATCGTGGGTCTTATGATCTTTGTATCGAAGGGACTATGATGATTTGTTTTGAAGGCAACGGTGCTAGAATACCTCTACGTTCGAGGGACATGACCATTTGAATTCGTAAAGGCAACGAGAGAGAATTACCCTAAGGGGTGCATGTGTGAAAAGAGTGTGTTGATTCAGATTCATGTTATCTTGAAAATTAGATTGAGCTATGTTCAATTTTAGTCTTGCCATACACGCCTAATTCCTAACAGTTTATAAGGTGCAGAAATTAAAATGCGGAAGTATAAAGTGCGGAAAGATAAATCCTACGCTATTACATGGCTTTGGGGCAGATACATAATTTAAGAATGCGGAAAATAAAAGCCCTAATTATACTATTACATCCCATAAGCAATTACATAATTGGAAAAAAGAAAACGATAAAAAGAAATCGTCCGAGACGGGATAACCTGCGAAAAGATGAGAAATCGGAAAATACGAGGAAATCGATCAAGAGGGAAATGTTAGCAAAAATAATAATTTTTAAATGAGAAAAATATTTCATGCTGGAAATAAATTAATATGCTAAAATAATTTTTTGGGATTTTTTGGAGTTAATTAAATAATTAAAAATCAATTAAATGTGATTTAAATGATAAATTAACAATTAAATTAAATATGCATGCAAAAATAATATTTTTAATTTTATAAATTAAATAAACATTTTCTGGAAATAATGCAAAAAGGAAAATATTTTTTGGTGTTTTTTAATGCATGATAAAAATTATGGAAATAAATTAAAATGAATGCAAAATATTAAAAATAAATAGAAAATAGAAAATATGAGAAAAGTTGAGTTTGTAAAAAGAAAATGCAAAACTGGTCCTGATGAGGCTCGAACCCATGGCCATGAGGGGAATCTCCAACAGCTAGCGCCTTAACCACTGGGACAAGTGACACTTGGTGTTTGTAAAGCTGAAAACAATTGGATTTGAATGTAAACGTGTCACTGATATTTGAAAATCAAACACAGTCAGCGCGCGGGCCCCAGTTAATTCAAATGAGCGAATCAGAGAACGCCATCGTGCCACGCTAGCCACGCCGGAGTCAAATCCAGTCAGCGACGCCGGAGCCCTAGCTCCGGTCGTCTTCTCCGACCATGCCAATCTCAAAACCTGCAAAACACGTAGAATCAAAGCAAAAGAAAGACCTATTCCCCCTAATTCGACCCTTCTGAGTTCAATGGTGCCATTAGTTTTGACTAAAAACGGCTGTATCGTGTGTTTCGAAGAAGAGAGCAAAACTGCCCTAACAATGGCACGTTCTTATTTCGGTGCTGAATCTTGCATGTTATACGTCAAACACACTCTGATAGGTACCCTGAACTCAAATAAACAAGCAAGAGCAGTTAAAGATGCATGGATTATGAAAATCGAAATTGTGAAAAGTAGCAAACCGGTGAGAGCTAGATGGCTCGATTCAGGATGATTTGGCTTCGAGCAAGAGTCGATTTCGATTGCTGGGATATCAAGGAACACAATGGAAGGCTTAGAATTCTTTGAAACTTGCTGCAAATTGAAATTCGATTTTTCCAACTTTGAGAAAAAATTTGGCAAAATAAGGGTTGTGTATGGGGCTAGGGTTTCGTGTCTCTTGCTTGTCATATTGCTGGCTATTTATAGAGTGAATTAGGAGAGAAAAAACAAGGAAAAAAGATTTGGTTTTGAATGTGCATTGAATAATTTTCAAATAAAATCAAATTTTGGAGAAAATTTGATTTTCTCTTTAATGAAGGATCAAGCACGAAATTGGCATGTATCATGGGCTTCCTTGGACCTCAAGTTTGATATAAAATCACTCCTTTTGAAAAAATATCTTATTTTCATATTTTATATAATTTAATTTTGAATTAAATGGTTTTAAATCCAAAAATAAATTAATAAAATAGAAAATTGCCATGGCCAAGCATTAATGGGTCACAAATAACATCATGAACAAGTTTGGATCATAAGATTATAGGCCCATTTGGAAAATTTTGCATTTTGACCAATATCTCCTTTTGTGTAATTGTCCAAAATTGCCCAACTTCTGAATAGTGTATCTTGCTCAATTTTCCACATTTTTGAGTGTTCTTGGACTTTTTGGAAAGCTCTAAGAGTCCTCTAACCAACCTCTTTGGTTTCATCTCAATTGGAGTTTCCATGCTCAATATATCTTCAAAACAAAAGTTGACATTTTGTTGACTTTGAAAAGGACCTGTAATGTTTTGATCCATACCTCTCAAATGAAGCATTTTTTGAACATTCTTGTGAGAAATGAAGTTGTAGACAATTGAATTTCCTTCAAAACAAGAGGTGGTGGAAAAATTTCTGAGAAAGTATGAAGAAGTTATGCTCAGTCAAAGTTTGGTTGACTTTTCACTGAGAAACCCTAATTTAGAAAGTTTGACTTTTGAGCAAATCTTGAGTTTTCTTGATGAATCATGATCAACCCTTGATCAAATGATGAATGTAACTTCAAAATGAGGATGTTGACCAAAAATTATGAAGTTTGACTGTATGTTGACCACAGTTGACTTTTTGTCCAATACAACTGATTTTCAAACATCTGAGCAATTGTCTGAGGAAACTTGACTTGTGAGGCTTGGAACTTGACATGGAGAATCTTTGAAGCATATGAGGAGGCATGAAGACCATTGGAGATGTTGGAAGTCCATCTTGATCTGAGAATTGTCAAACCCTAGTTTGGGTTGATTGTCTAGGAGAAGGTTTGTCTGATCATCCTTTGAAGAATCCTTGAGTATGAGGTATGAAATGTCTTGAGATGGTGGAGGGCAAATTTTGGGGTATGACACTTGGATGCACAATAAAAGTTTGAATGAGTTAAGATTGATTTTAAGTTGTGGATGACAAGTATTAAAACATTAGGCTATCATCTAATGATTCAAATACTAGAAATTGGCGAGTGAACTCAACCAAACATCTCTCATCCCAAAAAATTTATTATGAAATAAGTGTTTCGAGTGAGATAAAATATTTAAACTATTGGGCTATCATCCAACAATCTAAAGATTTTAAATTCGATTAAACCGTTGGGCTATCATCCAACAATCTAAATAAATGTCACTCTAATATTTTAATGCGGATAGAAGTATTTAGCCTATTGGGCTATTGTAACACCCCAATATTACCCAAAGTTTAATATGCATAAATCAGAGTAATTTAAAATTTCATAAATTAAATACTGAGGCGTCACACCTTCAAAACCATATCACTTTAAACAATTCTATTTAAAGTATAAATCCCAGATACATAGCCTCGTCGCAAATCATAAATTGATTCCTAAAAATGAAACATCTCCTTTATTAAACTTCCTCATCAAAATCATGTTTTTTATAAATTATGATTCTTATTTACAAAGGAAAACAACAAAAGAACAACAACAAGACAACATAATAATTCCCCCCGAGTGCTACGTATCAGAGCGGCACCGACTCGACTAATAGCAGCTATGTACTCCGTCTTCATAACCTGCACGTTGCCAATAATATAGGTAACGAAGAAACAAGTAAAGGGTGAGATACTCCAAAACATATAATTAAAGGCATGATAAATATATATATATATATATATATAGTTTGGAATTATAAGCGATATAGATTAGCAAGTGCATTCCACCGCATATCTAAATCTCACCTACTTTTATCGCTATTCTAAAGTGTTTAATCTACACTTAATCACCTAAGCCTCATCGGCGCAATTCATCACAACAACACATACACCTCCGTCACCATGAGATCGTCACAAGCTAGTACATCGCTAGTTAACACGGCAATCATAAACAACAACATCAACCAACAACATTAAACAATGCTAACAACATGAGCAACATAAACAATCATCACAAATTGGCTAAAGCCCATCGTCGCTTTTGGCATAAAGCCCATCATCACTAACATCATCACAAACATCATCACATCCTATTTGCATTAAGCATTTCATCAAGTTAAATCATCGCAAAACTCATCATTTATATTCATCGCATAGTTATCATGAAATTATCAATTCATATTCATTTCATGTTCATCATAAAGATCATCACCAAACAAAGCATCATATATCATCGCAATCCAACATCATTCATCAATTAAAAACTCAACGCCAAACAACTCAAACATAAACATAACTGACTCCATGAGACACGACTATGTTATGCATGTGGTACCTGTCGCTTTGTCCATAAATAGGAACACTTGGCATAAAAGCCTCGTCGCTTGGCATAAAAGCCTCATCGCTTGGCATAAAAGTCCATCGTCGCCAATGCAATGTATGTAACTCGACAATAAACAACACAACCCAAAACATCATCGTCGCTTATCAAAATTGGCATAAAGCCCACATCGCCATAATTTATCCAAATCAAGATAAATATATCATCGCATTTTAATTGCATTATGCAAAATATCACATATAATTCATCATCATCAAAATCATGCATTCACAAATCGGAAGCATTTATTAATAACATCAATATAATCATCACATTATCATGTACAAAGACATATAACCTCGCATCGCATAATCAACAAGTATTCACCAACTACTACTTCGTCGCAAACATTATGTTTAATAACTCAACCTCATTATCGATTCGTTCCCTAAATTCTACATATGGAAAGATAGTTAAACACCTATCATCATCGCAAAAACCATCCCTAATAACCGACATTTCTCCTAATCGTCAACATCGCAATCAGATTGTTCATACGTGTCATAAATCCACTAAAACGAAATCCGATTCAATTTAACCGTAATTAAGCCTATTTTGGGTCATCTCTTAAAAACTCGCAATTTCTAAAAACTAACCTCACCACTACGTTCTACATGTCAAACTTAGCTAGCACGACAATTTTCGTTGAATACGGATCAACTTGCTCCGTCGTCGAATTTACCAAAATCGAAAAGTCGGAACATAATCGGGTTCTAAATTTAATCGGCTATCTTATCCCCTAATTATATTTTATGGATACCAAATGTTACTTGGTGGAATTGGATTTTTAGAGAGAAACAGAATGTATTTGCAAAGGAAAATTATGCAGGTAGTTATTTGACAGAAAACAGAAAAACCAATTTACAGAAACTGGAAAACTGAGAAAAATTTGGTTTCCCTTCTCCTTAACAGGGACGCACGTCCCATTGTCCTTAACAAAGAGGAGGCGGGTGCCTCATAGGGGGACGGTCGCCCCACTTGTGGAGGTGGGCGTCTCCCCCTCCTTGCTCTTCCCATTCTCTTCGTTTCAAATTCCCTGCATTTTTTCTGTTCACAGTTTCTTACAGTTTAATATTTTCTGGTTTTGCATATTTGTTGTTTATGTTTTTCTTTCCTATTTCTATCTCCATTTCCATTACATAATATACCATATTACTAACAACAACACTCATATTCTCTACACCAAATTCAACTCTTCTAAACATTTCAACAATCACTCAACAAAACCCTATACACCATCTATCAATTTTTCCCCAATCCAAACTATCACTAACAAACCCTAACTATATGAGATAGAAATCAAACCCCTTACCTAGCAAGTTTTGAGTGTTCTTGATGATTCCTCAACCAAGCAACCAAGCCTTGCTCTTCTTCTTGCTCTCTTCTTCTTCCTCAACCAAAACCCTAGCTTTTCTCCAACTTTTTGATGTTGTGTTAGGAAAATGGGTGGAGGAAATGTTTTTATATGTAATATGTCTTACTAGCCAAACTTAAGTAAATTGCTCACATATCCCTCTTCTATTCTTAATATACTAAATATATCCTCTAATTATATCATTAATTAAATTTATTAATAAAATTCCGGGGAATTAAATATCGGTCCGAATAATATTTTACCGAACCGAACGGATCGTCGCCAAATATATTAATAGATATACCGATTAATATAATTATTTTCGTCGCCAAAACAATCGTCAAACAATAATTCAAAAATATTAACATAATATAATATTAAATAAAAACGGGCGTTTCAACTCTCTCCCACTTAAAAAGTTTCGTCCTCGAAATTACGACCAAAACGAACAATTCAGGACATGCCTACGCATTCGGCCACTCAATCCTCGCGTCAATTAAACCACATACAAAATACACCAAACACAAGGGTATCTCCCTAACCACAACGTCCAAACAAGAACAACCATGCCGATATGCAAAGCCCATACAATGCACTCGGAAACCAAATAACACCCAACAACTAATCAAGTCGCAGACACACCGGTTCACTCGAGAACCAAACAAATTAGATCGATACTATTCTAACGTCTCAACCATAGATTTAGTCATACACTCGAACCGACGCCTCGGAAACGAGTCACCAAAGATAGGAACATAAAGTCCTACGACACAACACCGACACCATCGCTAAAACGAAAACAACAAAATGGTTATACAAACCAAAACTGAAACAATCAGAAAAGGATAAAACCACGTGTGCTACTGTAATACGGTGAACTGACTTTGAGATTTTGTTTTGCTTTTTATCGCAAATGTTGCGGATAGCAAGAGTCGCCATCGACTTTTCTTTTATCCAATTAAGGGAAGGTGAAAATAACAGGAAAAGACCTTCGTTAGATTCTGAGTAAGGGAGAAGGTTATGAAAAGGGAAGGTATTAGCACCCCTTTCCATCTGTAGTTATTACATGCTCTTAGTTGCTCTTAGATCATTTTCAAAAAAAGTGCTTTCTGTGTGTTTGACAAAAAAATGTTTTGAAAAGGCATGTCGCTTTGACTTTGTAATGATTCATGTAGGAATGTATACAAAGTGTTCAAAATGTTTCGTTTTTGAAAAGAGTTTGAACTTTGACAAAAGTGTGTGGTGTGAAAAGTATTTTGTTTGAGCAAGCAACTAAAAGTCTTATTACCTACTCAGAATGGTCATTTTCGTGTTGTTTTACATTCCTTTAGAATAGTGCTATCCATACCATTAGTTAGTAGGTAACCCCATTCGTTGGATGTAGAAGGGACATTCGAAGGGACATCGGATGGTCATAGAAGGAAACTTGTAGGAAGTATCCTAGCACATTCGAAGGGACGATCATCAGTTTTTGTAGGCAACAATCGAGGGACGAGATCATGTATTCGTAGGCGACATCGTGGGTCTATGATCTTTGTATCGAAGGGACTATGATGATATATTTCGTAGGCAACAGTGCTAGGATACCTCTATGTTCGAGGGACTTGACCATTTATATCGAAAGGCAACGAGAGAGAATTACCCTAAGGGGTGCATGTGTGAAAAGAGTGTGTTGAATTCAGATATGTTATCTTGCAAATTAGAAGTGATCTAGGTCCATTTTTATCTTGCCATACACGCCTAATTACTAGCAGTTTATAGGGTGCGGAAAATAAATTGCGGAAAGTAAAGTGTGGAAGAATAAAGTCCTACGCTATTACATGGCTTTGGGGCAGTTACATAATAGGAGTGCGGAAAGTAAAAGTCCTAATTAGTCTATTACATCCCATAGGCAGTTACATAATATTGAAAAGAAAAGCGAGAAAAATCGTCCGAAACGTTACAACCTGTAAGCAGATACATAATCGGAAAATACGAGAAAATTGCGTAAGAGAAAAATGTTAGTAAAAATATGATTTTTAAATGAGGAAAAATGTTTTAGGTTAGTAATGACAACAAGATGATAAGATAACTTTTTGGTAATTTTCTGAATCGATTTCGACAATTAAAAGCAATTAAAAGTCAATTTAATGGTTAATTAACAATTAATTAAAATATGCATGCAAAAATATTAATTTTAATGTAAAAAATTAAATAAACATTTTTCTGATTAAAATGCAAAAGGAAAATATTTTTGGTGTTTTTTAAATGCATGAAAACAATGTTTAAAGATAAATTAAATTAAAAGGAAAATATTAAGAAAAAATAAGAAATAGAAAAAGTTAGTTTGCAAAGCAGTAAAAAGAAATGTTGGAGCCAGGATTCGAACTCACGCCCTTTGCAGAAATTACTCAACACGTTGCCAACTGTTGCCAACTGAGCTAGGCTGCCTTGGTGTTTTGAAATTGCAATCAGTGGTTTATAAGCGCAAACGTGTCATGATTATATAATTCAAACACAGTCAACACGCGTGGACCCCAGTTGGAACGGATGGACGAATCAGAACGCGTCATTGCGCCACGCCAGCCTTCGCCTGAGTCAACTGGTCCACGACGCCGGAGCCCTAGCTCTGGTCGTCTTCTCAGGCGACCTTCAACCTGAAACCTACAAATTTAACCAAAATAAAAGGCAAAGGGATACCCTACCCCCTAATTCGACCCCTGCGAATTCAATGGTGCCATCGTTTTGGCCTGAAAACACCTGTATCGACCGGTTCGAAGCAAAAAAGTTCCAAATGCCCTAACAATGGTGGTTTATGTTTTCTACGTCTAAGCTCACATGAGATGCATCATTCATGATCTAGTGAATGCCCAAATCGGAGTGAGCTATGTAGCACGATCTAGGATGATCTGGCTTTGTGTAAAGGCTGGGAATGGTTGCTGGGATATCCAGGAATAGAAATGAGTGCTTGAAACAACTTGAAACTTGCTAAAAATCCAAAATCGAAATTGCCAACTTTGTGAAAAAATTTGGAATTTTAGGGTTGCTTCAAGAGGCTAGGGTTTCGTCCTTTGGTCTTGTGGATGTGTTGTGTATTTATAGAGTGAAAGATTGAAGCAAAAAGAATGAAAAAAGATATCCTCTTCAATGCAAAAATATTTTCTCTTTAAATTCAAATCAAATCTTTTCAAAATTTGATTTTTCCTTCCTTGCATGAGCTAGCACGAATTTGGCAAGTTGTGTGGGCTTCCTTGGTCCTCAAGCTTGATAAAAAACCAACCCAACTTAAATTATACCTTGTTTTCATATTTTATTTAATTTAAATTTGGAGTAAATGCTTTTAAATCCAAAAATAAATCAAAAAAATAGAAAGAGGTCGTGGCAAGGCATCAAGTGGTCACAAATAACATTATGATCAAGTTTGGATCATAAAATTATAGGCCCATTTGGAAAAAATTGGATTTTGTCAGATATCTCTCTTTGTATAATTCTTCAAAAATGCCCAACTTGTGCAAGGTGTATTTTGCTCAATTTTTAACATTTTTGAGTATTCTTGGACTTTTTAGAAATCTATAGATGTCCTCTAATCAACCTCTTTGGTTTCATCTCAATTGGAGTTTCCATGCTCAATAA
Source organism: Vicia sativa (assembly GCA_021764765.1). Classification (NCBI taxonomy): domain Eukaryota; kingdom Viridiplantae; phylum Streptophyta; class Magnoliopsida; order Fabales; family Fabaceae; genus Vicia; species Vicia sativa. The sequence continues at coordinate 142,215,548 of CM038793.1, read as the reverse complement.
CACTTCTTTACAAAAAAAGTTGACTTTTTGTTGACTTTGAAAAGGACCTGTAATGTTTTGATCCATATCTTCAAAATGAAGCATTTTTTGACCATGCTTGAGAGACATGAAGTTGTAGAGAATTGAATTCTCTTCAAAATAAGAGGTGGTGGGAAAATTTCTGATAAAGTATGAGAAAGTTATGCTCAGTCAAAGTTCAGTTGACTTTTCTCTAGAAAACCCTAATTTTGAAAGTTTGACTTTTGATCAAATCGTGAGTTTTCTTGATGAATCATGATCAACCATTGATCAAATGATGAATGTTACTTCAAAATATGGATGTTGACCAAAAATCATGAAGTTTGACTGTATGTTGACCACAATTGAGTTTTTGTCCAATACAACTGATTTTCAACCATCTGAGCAATTGTCTGAGGAAACTTGACTTGTAAGGCTTGAAACTTGACATGGAGATTCTTTGAAGCATATGAGGAGGCATGATGACCCTTGGAGATGTTGGAAGTCCATTTTGATCTGAGAATTGACAAACCCTAGTTTGGGTTGATTGTCTAGGAGAGGATTTGTCTGATCAACCCTTGAGGAATCCTTGAGTATGGATGTATGAAATGTCTTGAGAAGTGGGAGGGCAAATTTTGGGGTATGACAGCTATGCAAACACGAAAAGATTCCTTCATTCACGCATAAGTACGAATTCAAGAATTACACTTGCAGTTATTCGCCTTTATTCCAGGAAATCACAAGGTCACATCATCCTTGTAGATTACCAACGTACCACCCTTGAACGATAACAAGCTACCCAAACATAACTGAACTGCGATACACCACTCATCCTCGGGCATATACTGACGACTTGCGACTATAACTCACTAGCCCAAATCCAACAATCCCGCATACTCGCTAAAACTCAATGCTCGATATCTAAACCATGATGCGTCACTTTAATGCATAAGATGCCAACCGTAAGACAACTTGGCTAATCCTCAACTTCTCAATTACTCAAAATGGATACGTTCAAAGCGTACACCCATCAAGACACCTCGCAACATCAGCTTCATCAACTCGAAGAATCACTCTTTCATTCTTGATTGATCAACGTCCATTGGTCCTCTAAATACATGACATAGTTTGACCTTTTCAAATATTGTCCAAATATCCACTTGTGAAACTTCGAAGTATATACTTGACTTCAACGAAGTCCTCCCTCATACCAACTCAATTCCCAGCATTTGTAATAAGTAATCACCATCATCGCATCGTCGCAACAATCAATACACAGGTTTCTTATTTGAAACACCTTTCACAACTTTCAACCTTCCGAAGTGGAAATTCAAATCAAAACACTCTCTCAAGAACTCAACCCATCAACGTCGTCTCATACTCCTGACCTACAACTCAGGTCGGACTTAGAACCATAACATCAATTTCTATGGAACCCAACCAGAACACCGTCGCGACCGACTTCAGTCCCAAATAGAATACTTTCTTTTATAAAACATCAATCATCTTAAGGTACCTGTGGCTACCAACCCGTCACAAAATTCTTTATCGCCAACACTTATTTTAGTCGTAATATAATAACCCACCGCGACTATTAATATCCGACGAAATCCATATGTTAGTGGTGAACAAATCCTTAATAACCTTCTGAGCTTAATCTCAACAAGCGTCTCGAAACAAACATGCGACATTCTTCAAAATAATAAATCCCAAATCAGATATTCTTGGGTTATCCTCAATATCAACTTACTAAACTCATCACCAGACGAAGTCTCTTTATATATCGTACCCGACTTGAATTGTCTTCAACAATTCCAATCTACTCGTCGTTAACATCTGCACCTATAAGGTTCCAATGAGCACAACCGCATCAAAATCTAACTCACGTCTCCGACAATTTTTCCTTATGAAAACAAATCGTTCCAAGGTAGTAATACACTTTTCCAACTCTATGTCGAAATACATCTTAAGTCCAAAATGAAATATCACCATACGCCGCACAAGGTTCTCTAGTACAAAACAAAACTAAAATCAAAGCATTCGCTAAACTTTCCAATGGCTCCAACCAATTCGCTTCCCATTGCAAAATCCCAAATAATGACTCGACCATCTCAAGTCAAAGTACCCACGATCAACACCATCTTATAAAAAGATCTTCCATCAAACTCACAAATTCAACCATCCAAAATAAGGAATTTCTAAGCTCTGAAATAACCCCCTTGAAGTCTTCTACAAGACACAAAATAAATCTTCACGGAATTGTCCAAAATACCACCGTCTAAGTTGCTTACTTAAGGCACTCTCGTCCAACAGTTCAAATTCTATCTTTAGATTACTCGACATACACCAGTCTAAATTCTCTACCAACAATGCAAAGTTTGGATGCTTGCTACGATTCCTCAACTTGGTGTGATCCAAATAAGATCCATGAACATGAAACAACTCTGCAGCTACTCATGAGAGTACTGTCCAAACATCCCAAAATCATACCTGACGCATTAGTCACACTAATGACATCAACAATTACTCGCCAGGACCATACACTATCTTGAAAAGCATTGTCTAAGCATCTTCCGCTCTCACACTAACCCGTAGACAACCAGACTTCACATCGATATCACTAAACACATAAACTCCAAATGACTGATTCATCCAAATATCAATCCTCGGAAGTAGACACTTGTCCTCAATATACACTTCGTTCCTTTGTCCGAAAACGAAACATCAACTTAAGCGACCTTCGCTCTTCTCAAACAACACAACGGTAGCACTCCACGGTGACCCTCTTGAATAAACAAACTCTGCTCAAACCAATCCTCAAGTTGACTCTTCCACTCTAATTCAGAAGCAAACATCCCTTAAGGATAGTTCGGATCACAACTAGTTCCAGAAACTAAATCCATCAAAAACTTCACCTCGCACTACGGCGGTACTTCACCCACATCTTCACAAAAGGCTTCGGAAGAATCACAACAAGAATCTCTCTTGCCCAAAATCTTGATCCTCACCAAAATCCAAATTCGTCCACAACTCAAGTAACCATGCAGCGCCTTGCGCCAACTCGTTTGCTTCACACACTATTAAGCTGGCAAGACAATATATCCCAACCAACACAAATCCCGACTACTATCAACAAGAGATTAAGGATGATCAGTCCCTCAATTTTTCAATAGACAATTGACAATCATGATGGTGACATAAACCATCTCTACCACACTACAATAGCGTCTTCAAACTTACTCTACAAGTTACCAAAGCGTAACACTGCTTGAGGCCCCATCCTAAGCCACAAGCGCCACCAAGAAGTAAAACTTCTCCCCTACTTGTTTCAAACTCATCTCTCCAGACAAACAATTTGAAACAAACAAGTACCGACAGTGTTTTACACACATGTCGCATACAAAAGGGTTAAACACACTAATAACCTGGTCGACAGACCGACCTGCTCTGATACCACTAATGTAACACCCCAATATTACCCAAAGTTTAATATGCATAAATAAGAGTAATTTAAAATTTCATAAATTAAATACTGAGGCGTCACACCTTCAAAACCATATCACTTTAAACAATTCTATTTAAAGTATAAATCTCAGATACATAGCCTCGTCGCAAATCATAAATTGATTCCTAAAAATGAAACATCTCCTTTATTAAACTTCCTCATCAAAATCATGTTTTTTATAAATTATGATTCTTATTTACAAAGGAAAACAACAAATAACAACAACAAGACAACATAATAATTCCCCACGAGTGCTACGTATCAGAGCGACACCGACTCGACTAATAGCAGCTATATACTCCATCTTCATAACCTGCACGTTGCCAATATATAGGTAACGGCGAAACAAGTAAAGGGTGAGATACTCCAAAACATATAATTAAAGGCATGATAAATATATATATATATATATAGTTTGGAATTATAAGCGATATAGATTAGCAAGTGCATTCCACCATATATCTAAATCTCACCTACTTTTATCGCTATTCTAAAGTGTTTAATCTACACTTAATCGCCTAAGCCTCATCGGCACAATTCATCACAATAACACATACACCTCCGTCACCACGAGATCGTCACAAGCTAGTACATCGCTAGTTAACACGACAATCATAAACAACAACATCAACCAACAACATCAAACAATGCTAACAACATGAGCAACATAAACAATCATCACAAATTGGCTAAAGCCCATCATCGCTTTTGGCATAAAGCCCATCATCACTAACATCATCACAAACATCATCACATCCTATTTGCATTAAGCATTTCATCAAGTTAAATCATCGCAAAACTTATCATTTATATTCATCGCATAGTTATCATGAAATTATCAATTCATATTCATTTCATGTTCATCATAAAGATCATCACCAAACAAAGCATCATATATCATCGCGATCCAACATCATTCATCAATTAAAAACTCAACACCAAACAACTCAAACATAAACACAACCGACTCCATGAGACACGACTATGTTATGCATGTGGTACCCGTCGCTTTGTCCATAAATAGGAACACTTGGCATAAAAGCCTCGTCGCTTGGCATAAAAGCCTCGTCGCTTGGTGTAAAAGCCTCGTCGCTTGGTATAAAAGCCCATCGTCGCCAATGCAATGTATGTGACTCGACAATAAACAACACAACCCAAAACATCATCGTTGCTTATCAAAATTGGCATAAAGCCCACATCGCCATAATTTATCCAAATCAAGATAAATATATCATCGCATTTTAATTGCATTATGCAAAATGTCACATATAATTCATCATCATCAAAATCATGCATTCACAAATCGGAAGCATTTATTAATAACATCAATATAATCATCACATTATCATGTACAAAGACATATAACCTCGCATCGCATAATCAACAAGTATTCACCAACTACTACGTCGTCGCAAACATTATGTTTAATCACTCTACCTCATTATCGATTCGTTCCCTAAATTCTACATATGGAAAGATAGTTAAACACCTATCATCGTCGCAAAAACCATCCCTAATAACCAGCATTTCTCCTAATCGTCAACATCACAATCGGATTGTTCATACGTGTCATAAATCCACTAAAACGAAATCCGATTCAATTTAACCGTAATTAAGCCTATTTCAGGTCATCTCTTAAAAACTCGCAATTTCTAAAAACTAACCTCACCACTACGTTCTACACGTCAAACTTAGCTAGCACGTCAATTTTCATTGAATTCGGATCAACTTGCTCCGTCGTCGAATTTACCGAAATCGGAAAGTCGAAACATAATTGGGTTCTAAATTTAATCGGCTTTCTTATCCCCTAATTATATTTTATGGATACCAAATGTTACTAGGTGGAATTGGATTTTTAGAGAGAAACATAATGTATTTGCAAAGGAAAATTATGCAGGTAGTTATTTGACAGAAAATAGAAAAACCAATTTACAGAAACTAGAAAACAGAGAAAAATTCGGTTTCCCTTCTCCTTAACAGGGACGCACGTCCCATTGTCCTTAACAAAGAGGAGGCGGGTGCCTCATAGGGGGACGGTCGCCCCACTTGTGGAGGTGGGCGCCTCCCCCTCCTTGCTCTTTCCATTCTCTTCGTTTCAAATTCCCTGCATTTTTTCTGTTCACAGTTTCTTACAGTTTAATATTTTCTGGTTTTGCATATTTGTTGTTCATGTTTTTCTTTCCTATTTCTATCTCCATTTCCATTACATAATATACCATATTACTAACAACAACACTCATATTCTCTACACCAAATTCAACTCTTCTAAACATTTCAACAATCACTCAACAAAACCCTATACACCATCTATCAATTTTCCCCCAATCCAAACTATCACTAACAAACCCTAACTATATGAGATAGAAATCAAACCCCTTACCTAGCAAGTTTTGAGTGTTCTTGATGATTCGTCAACCAAGCAACCAAGCCTTGCTCTTCTTCTTGCTCTCTTCTTCTTCCTCAACCAAAACCCTAGCTTTTCTCCAAACTTCTAAACTTTGTGTTTTTTATGTTGTGTTAGGAAAATGGGTGGAGGAAATGTTTTTATATGTAATATGTCTTACTAGCCAAACTTAAGTAAATTGCTCACATACCCCTCTTCTATTCTTAATATACTAAATATATCCTCTAATTATATCATTAATTTAATTTATTAATAAAACTCAGGGGAATTAAATATTGGTCCGAATAATATTTTACCGAACCGAACCGAACGTCGCCAAATATATTAATAGATATACCGATTAATATAATTATTTTCGTCGCCAAAACAATCGTCAAACAATAATTCAAAAATATTAATATAATATAATATTAAATAAAAACGGGCGTTACAGCTATCATCCAACAACCTAAAGACTCCCAATTCGATTAAACCGTTGGGCTATCATCCAACAATTTAAACGAATACCGCTCTAGCTTTTTGACATGGATAGAAGTTTTATCTTATTGGTCTATCATCCAAAAATCTAAAGACTTCAAATTTATTTAAACCATTAGGCTACCATCTAACAATTTAAACAAACATCATCCAAGTTTATTATAAAAACATTTTGAAAACAACTTGACGTTGGATCGAGGTTTGAGAAGAAGACTCGACATTGGATCGAGTTTTATTGAAAGTGTTTTAAATGCTTGGTGAATGGAGAAAGAAAGAAGCAGGTTATGATCAATCAAGCCATGAAACTTGATAAATCTCGAGAGAATAGCCAAGCCTATTCCCTTACTATGGAACCCTTATGGAAATGAGAAGCTTGGTATATGGACCAAGGCGCGAGAGATGGAAGAGGATCGAAATAATTGTAAATAACAAATAAAGTCGATAAAGCCCATACAAGGTGGCCAACACAAGTATAAAAGCGATTAAATTAAATGTGTACTAGCAAAGTGGGCTAGTATACTATAACGACTAATTGGAACAATTAATCGAAATAGGCTTATTGTAAGAAGGCCCAGAATCAAGCGTACATGTGTGCATGTATGGTCATCGTGATGCTTCTAAGCTTTGTCGACTTACGGGTTTAAAAATGATTTACAATTATTAGTTTAAAAATGATATTTTTGATTTTGTGTAAGTGACAATTAAATTAAAATAAAATAAGTGCGAACTAGATAATTATTACAAGATTTGTTTTTAGGAGAGGGATACATCAATTACAAATGAGGATTTAAACGATAAAATAAAATAGAAAGCGGTAAATTATTTACAATGCAACAAGGGGATTGGGATACATTTTTTCTGAATGGGGATGACAATAAAATAAAGAGACAATGATAGATCGATTACAACCGGATACAAATAAAAATTAATGCGAAGAGGCTTAGTATCGATTATTGACCATTTGTATTTTAATAGATTAATCAGGATAGAATAGATTTATAGAAATCAATTCTAAGAAGGCAACCAATATATTATAGTATAATTTCATTTACAAATGATAAAGTATAAAATCAAGAATAATGAGTATAATTATATTTACAATGAATTTAGTAAAGCATATAAATAAAAGTAGTATGTATATAATATATTTACAATACTAAATATAAGAATAAAAAATAATACTAAGTATAATTAAATTTACAGTATTAAATATAAAAAATAAAAATACTAAGTATATCTATACATATATTACAAAACGTTGAATCAAAACAGTAACATAATTATAGATAACAGTATATATATATATATAAAAAATGTATATAGATGCACTAATAGAAAATGTATATTTGAACCACCCTCGGATATCTTCACAAGTAACAAATACATTAGTAGCATAGTGTGGAATAAAATTGAAATGTAATGGCAATAAGATAAACATGGTTAATAAGCAAGATCTTAAAATTGGATGCAACTTATATGAATGAATGAACAATTCAAGAATCAAGAATTTATTCATGATTATCGATTCACAAATGGACTAACTAAAGAACTTATGCTATTAATCAATCGAAAAATGAAGAATTAATTACAAAGCAAGCTAACATTAAACATGACAAAACCGGGCAGCCACTACATGAACTTGATAATTCTCAAAAATTCATCTCAAAAAAGTATTCAAAACAAATTAAAAATGCAACGATAGAAAACAAACGGCTGCTCCATAGTTTCTCGGTTAGATGTACACGCTAAATAACGCGGTATTATCATTAAACCATCATCGAAACTAAACAAATACATCTTTACTCACAAACTTCAATCGAAATAAAAATGAGAGAAATACGATATCTTAATGGTTTATCGGTTAGTTTCTACGCGAATAAACACGGAAACAAAATCACCTTCACCGAAACCACTCCTAAATATCATTCAACCATAAATTCTACTCGAAATTTAAATTGGAGTAAAATATTTACACGGTGTCCAAACGATTTCTCGGTTAAATCTTACGCGAATAAACGCGACATCGATATCAAACCATCATCGAAACTACATCACGGATATCACTTCACAACTTCAATTGAAATCTACATAAAAACAAAACCACAAACATGGAGTCGAATAATTTCACGGTGTTCCGACATACTCAGGATTATCATCAAAATTCAGCCAAATTTAAACACAGATTTTACAGTAGCACAACATTTAAATGTGTTAAAACAAAATAGCATAATAGTTTAATGTGAAACTAAATTTCACCACAGTTTTTTTGATACTTTTGTAAAACAGATCAAACTTTAAACTTATTAACACATACTATACACTTCAAGATTTCAACACAACTTCAAACAATCAAATTAGTTTCATATTTAAATGTTCCAAACCAAAATGCCAAGACAAAAAACTCTATGCCTATGCCATAAAAAAATGAAACCGACTTGTATCGAGACAGCTTTTATCAATCAGATTCTACATAAAATGCAAACAGTATAACACTTAACTAAACAAAGAAGATGAAGGCGATTCAGACTTACCTCAATTGGAGTCGGCAGCGGAGTGACTGCAAGGTAATGAGATGAACAGAGCAAGTAGCACTTCAGTTTCAGAGCATCCTGTTCCTGTGAGTTCTGCGATGGATGTTGTTGCTGTTGTGTTGAACAAAGGGAGGCACCAATGACGATTGGCTACGACAGAACACTACTGTCTATTGACAGATAAAGATGAGGAAGAGTTGAGTTGAAGATGCTGGTGAGAGGAGGTGGCGAGGTGTTCACGGTGGTGAAATAGAGGCGGCGATGGAGCAAACGACAAGATGAAGAAGGCTGAAGGGACGGTGGTGATGAAGAGCAATTGATGGAGAAGATGAATGTTGGATGAAGAAGATTGGTGATGGAAGTTTAGTGTGGTTTCACAGTGGTGTTTGGAAGATGGATTGAAGGGTGGACGGAGTTGTATATGGTTTTATGGTGATAGATGGAGCGACAGTTTGACGAGTGAATGAGACAGTGTTGGGGTTTGAAGAGGAAGAAGAGTTAAGCGGAGGGAATGACAGAAGGAGAATGAAGGGCTAGAGAACAGGCGATGAACAGAGAGGGAGTTTTATAGAGGGTTGGCCAGAGTGATGGGTTGTATGTGATGAAACGGCGGCTGGGAGTGAAGAAACGGAAGAAGTTAATGAATGGAGGAAGAAACAGGGATGTTACGGCGGCAGTTTATGGCGATGGAAGGAGTAGCAGTGAGTATTGGATGGTAGGTTGAGAGGAACGTGAAGGTAAGACCGAGGGATATGTGGGAGGAGTTTTCGGCGGACAGTGAGGGTGATGGGAAGAAGAGGTTACAGTGGTGGTTGTAGGAAGAAGAGAGACGAGACACGTTTTTTCCGTTTCTGATAGCCTCTATTTATTTACTTCTCCAGTAGCTTAACAATTATATCAACATATATATTAAAAAAATTAGGTTTAAGTTATTTTTCAAAATGCCAAAAATACCCTTTTGACAAAATGGGCCACAAAATAGGGTCACTTAAAAAATAACAAGCCCTAAAGTATTTTCGTTTGATTTTTTTAAGATAAAAATTGGACAACTAAAATTATTACAAATGGGAAAAGTTCGGACAATAAATTATCCAAAAAAATAAAATGAGCACATTAACATAAACTACGGGTCTCATAGATTAAAGAAAAATTATTGAAATGGTTAAAATCAAAATAAAATGATAATAAAGAATATCCGGTTTTAAAACGCTTACGGTTAAAAAGGAGACTTCGAAACGTATCGAAAAATTAGAGAGAACACATTTTCATGATCTATGTGACACGTAGGTTCATAAAGGAGTGAGTTAAAGGCAAAAACTTGAAATATTTTCCCGCTAATTTTCCGCACAGTGTCGAATCGCTTTTAACAGTCTGTTTATAAAACCGAAATATTGATATCATCGACATATAAATAATTTAAAACAATGCAATAAATAGGTAGAGAGGTAAAAATAAATGAAGTGGAATAACAGGTATTTTACAATTATAAAACGATGCAAACATCGATTTAAACTGACTTTTGGTTAATTTAAATACGACGTAATGATGTAAATGCAATGAGTGAATGACTGTTTTTTTATATAAACAAAATGCGAGTAGAAACATATCAGGGTAAAAATTGGGGTGCAACAGCTGACAATGAAACCCAATAGTTTTCCAGAATGAACACCGAATGTACATTTATTAGGATTCAAACGGAGGCGATACTTCCTCAAATGCTGAAATAATTTCAACAAGTATTCCAAATGATCTTCCTCATTTTGGGACTTAGCAATCATATCATCAACATACACTTCAATTTCTTTATGCATCAGATCATGGAATAAGGTCGTCATGGCCCTCTGGTACGTTGCACCAGCGTTCTTCAACCCGAAGGGCATAAATCTGTAACAGAATGTTCCCTAGGGTGTGATAAACGTTGTTTTTTCCATGTCCTCAGGAGCCCTCCTAATTTGATTGCATCTGGAAAATCCATCCATGAACGAGAACATTTTTCATTTTGCAGTATTGTCCACCAACATATCAATGTGTGGCAAAGGAAAATCAACTTTCGAACTAGCCCTGTTCAGATCTCGATAATCAACACTCGTGCGAACTTTTCCATCTTTCTTTGGTACTCGCACAATATTGGCAATCCATTGAGGATAGACTGATGTCACAAGGAAACATGTGTCAATTTGATTTAAAACCTCCTCTTTAATCTTTATTTCCATATCAGGATGAGTTCTTCTTAACTTCTGCTTGATTGGCGGACACTCAGACTTTAGCGTTAAATAATGCTCCACAATATCAATATCTAACCCTGACATATCTTGATATGACCAAGAAAAGATATCTACATATTCTTTCAGCATTACAATCAAATGAATCTTCACCTCAGGATGTAGCAATGCTCCAATCTTGACTTCTTTCACATTTTCCTTAGAACCTAAGTTATTGAGTTCCAACGGCTCTTTGTACGGTTGAATGGTGTTTTCCTCGCGCTCAAGCAACTTAGAAACCCCTTCAGGGATATCATCAAATTCCTGTTCTTCAGCCACATATACAGGATGTTCAAAGTTGGAAGAGGGCGCAAGGTCATTGTTTTCGACGGTTTTATGAATTAATCTGCACATATGTTTATGATCGATTTTAGAAACTGACACATGTGACAAGTGATTATGCATATTCAATTCAATTATGTTTTTTGTGAAAGGTTTTTTTTCGATTACCATTTTTCAAGAAAAAGAAGAAAATAAAAGACACAATTTGGAATGAAAAACAAACATTTATCAATGATCTTAAATTTCAAAACAAACAGATTTTACCCATACATCATCTGTGAAGCTGTTTGGAGAATATTTTCTTTTGATATTAATTATAGAGAGTCATTAGTGGAACAACTCACTTTTAATTTACAGGATGAGCAACATGTGATCTATGACGATTATGCTGACATTCAAGATGTTATCAACACAAAATATATTCATTGTACAAAATTTTTGGCATGGATGGAGGCCAACAAAATACATCCTGCAACAAGAAATTTAACATACTGTCAATTTCCAACAAAGTTTGTGTGGAAAGCTAAAGAATATAAATGGGCTCCACGAAAACAAGGTTTTGCAATTGGAAGACTTCATTTTGTGCCCCCTGGATCTGGTGAGATATTTTATTTAAGGACTTTGTTGAATTATGTGAAGGGTCCTACATCTTTCGAAGAAATAAAAATAGTTAATAATGACACGAAGAAGACTTTTAAGGAGGCTTGCTATGCATTGGGATTTCTAGATGATGATAAGGAATACATAGATGCAATTGTAGAGGCAAGTCAATAGGGAACATAAGAATATTTGCGCCTATTGTTTACAACTTTATTACTGTCAAAGCAAATATGTCACCCAGATTTTGTTTGGAATATCACTTGGGAGAATTTTTGTGATGATATTTTACATAAGCAAAGACGCCTTTTACAAGTTCAAGGTAATATGCAGACTAATTTAAATTTTATTATTTTATTTTTGTATGTATTATGTTTTGTTATTAACAATTAATTAATTTGAATTAATTGCATATTCCATTCAAATTTTAGATCTGGTCTTGACTCCCGATCAACTGAAAAGTTATGCTTTGGCTGAAATAGAGACGTTCTTGCAAAGTAATAACAAGAGTTTGGAAGGTTATCTTGAAATACCTCAAGCAGACGAATCATTAATACCCAAGAGAAATAATAGATTTATTTATGATGAATTGTACTATGACAGACAATCTTTGGTTGATGAGCATCGTAGATTGATGTCAACAATGACTGTTAAGCAAAAAGGAATATATGATCTTATCATGAAAAGGGTAAATGAAAATAAACTAGGAATTTTTTCCTTTACGGCTATGCAGGAACTGGAAAGACTTATATTTGGAGATGAATAATAGTAGCATTAAGATCAAAGGATGAAATTATTTTAACAATATCTTCAAGTGGGATAGTTGCATTGGTTAATCCAGGAGGGAGAACTGCACACTCCATTTCAATTCCTATAAATGTTTATGAATGCTCAATGTGCGAAATAACTTCAAAAAGTGATTTGGCAGAGTTAATAGCCAAGGCAAAGATGATCATATGGGATGAAGCACCAATGATGCATAAGCATTATTTTGAAGCTGTTGATCGCACTTTAAGGGATATTCTTCGATCTTATAATAATGGAAGTTTAGATATCCCATTTGGTGGAAAAGTATTTGTTTTTGGTGGAGATTTTCGGAAAATCCTTCCTGTCATACCTAAAGGAAGTAGACAAGACGTTGTTCATGCTACTATAAATTCTTCCTATCTTTGGAATTTTTGTGAAGTTCTTACATTAACTACAAACATGAGACTTCTAACTGGAACTTCAACGTCTGACATTGAAGAAAGAAAAGTATTTTCTCAATGGATTTTAGGAATTGGTGATATCACAATTGGAGAAATTAATGATGTAGACATCACCGTTAATATACCTCACGATTTGCTCATTCCAAGTTTTGGTGATCCTCTTGCTGCTATTGTTCAGGAAACATATCCAAATCTTATTCATAATATGACCGACCATTCATTTTTTCAAGATAGGGCTATATTAACCCCTAAAAATACAATAGTTGACTCAATCAATGATTATATGCTGGATTTAATAAGTGAAAAAGAAATAATATATTTGAGTTTTGATTATCCACATTATAGAAACTCAAATGTTGACATCCCCGATGATGTACACACTCCTGAATTTTTAAACACAATAGTTTCTTCTGGACTTCAAAATCACAAATTAAGATTGAAAGTTGGAGTACCATTAATGTTGTTGAGAAATATCGAACAATATTTAGGTTTGTGTAATGGAACAAGGTTAATAATTACAAAACTAGAAAAATACATCATTGAGGCAAAGGTCATATCAGGAAGCAGTATTGGTCAAAAAGTTTATATACCGAGGTTTTCATTGACACCTTCTGATAAAAGAATCCCTTTCAAATTTCAACGTCGCCAATTTCCTTTGGTTGTTTCATTTGCAATGACTATCAATAAAAGTCTAGGACAATCACTCAAATATGTTGGAGTATATCTACCACAGCCAATTTTCTCTCATGGACAACTATATGTTGCTGTATCAAGGGTTACTTCGAGAAAAAGGTTGAAGTTATTGGTGACTAATGATGACTGTGAAGATATAAAAACAACATCAAATATAGTTTACAAAGAAGTATTTAATAATAATATTTAATTAATTATTTATTTTCTTCATATTTACAAAAACATAGTATTTTTTCCAAATTTGTTTTGTCTTTTGCATTAAAAAATTTATCATTCAATAAAAATATTAAATATAACTTATTATAAAAAAAACAATTGATTTAAATTTCTAATATACCCGTGCGAAGAACAGGTCCGCGATCTAGTTTAATATAGTAGTTAAAACTATAAGAAATATTATTATGTAATGTAGAAACTTCTCTGAATATCAATTCTAGTATTAATGTTATAAATTTGTAAGAAAAATAACGTTAAAAACATTTAAAAATACAATTTTTTTAATTAGAAGGTGGACCACTACCACCACAAAAAATATATTATAAAAAAAGGATGAAGGTACAAAGATAAAATAGGGGGCAACCAAAATCCCTTAGAAAGATACTCTATAATAAGGAAGACCTATGGATTTCTAGCAAAATCCATTAGAATATCCCTATGAACAACATCCCACCAAGTAAAATCATGTACATGTAATTCTATGTTAGCTACTTTATCCGCGCAATGATTACCTTCTCTAAAGATACAAGTGACCAAAAAATTAATAGATCTCGTATGATGCAAGACATTCTCCCATCTTATCCGGAGAGACCAAGGAACAATACATGGTTTTTTGAATGCTAAGACCACCAACTTCGAGTCTAATTCGAGCCAAAGATTAGACCAGTTTTTTTCCTTCGGTATCTCAATGGCCAAAATGGCTCCAAATAACTCTGCCATGAAAGCTTTACCCGATCCAATAAACTTGGAAAAACTCCCCAAGTGATTGCCATTGTGATCCCGAAAATACCTCCACAAGCGGCCAAGCTTAGCACACCTGTATCCACCCCGTCAGAGTTAGAGTTACAAAAAAAACAAAAGAAAAGTAATATAATATAAAAGTTTCTAATTAATTTTTAACATCATATATTTTTTCATGTATAGAAAATAATCAAATTTCTCATAATAATGACTTTTTTTCTCTTAGTAATGGTATATCATCAATAATTTAGTAGACCATGTCTTTTTTCTATTAGACAATGTAAAATATGAATTTGTAATTTTCTCACAATTTATATTATAAGTGATCAACCATAACAAAACTTTTAGAAACATGGTCAAATATTTTAGCAACAACAAAACATTTAAAAAAGTATAATTTAATAAAAGATTTTGAAAGTATAGAACCTGAAATGGTGCAACAACTTCAATCATGATCAATCATGAAAAGAAAATCCTTCAGCCTTATTTGTGTATGATTGGTTCACGAGATCTATTTTCCTTCTTTCGAAAATTGATAAAATAAATCCTTAAGATTGTTGAATAAATTAGAATCTCATTGACACTGGATCACATCTTTTAGTAATCACAAATATTAATCTTGCAAAACAAATACATAAATATGGCGTGTAGGTACACTGTCTTTAAGGATTTATCCGCCTCATAAGCGCAAATCCCCTAGAATTCAACAGATTCTTCTCATATTCTCAATGAGACCATGACGCATCAAAACAACAATAAATTCTTTGAAATGGCAGAACGATGTAACCATGAACCAAAGGAACAAAGAAGAAAACGAAATATAAAACTAATTCAACTCATTTGTTCACTATCTTCACATTAATTCAAAAGTAGAAGAGTCGTTTATATAAGAAAGAGAAAGAAATAAGTTTCAATGACTTTGACTAAGTCAAGTCAATATTAGAATAAAATTATTATTAAACAAATTAAATATTGTTATAAATTTTAAATAAATTAAATAATAATAATAATAATTTTTTTAAAAATATTTGTCACTTAAAATTAAAAGTAAACTTATATAAAACTTTTGAAATATAATAAAAATTAAGATATTAAAGCAAAAATGTTTCTCTCGTGAACAGATGTGATAACCTACTGTTATATGACCTGTCCTATTTTAACAATCTAAGGGTTTTCAATTACAAAATGACCCGGGTCGAAAAGATAACCCAGACCCAATAAAAAGACCCAAAAATATTCTAAAGGTAGAAACTTCAACCAATTTTTCAATACTGATGCACTTCGAATCAGCTCTTGACTTAAAAACAAATGTTATAGCTCTCTGTCTTTTAGCTTTCCAGAAAGTATTAGAACGCCTCAATCTAATTCCCGAAACTCCAGTTATGAATTTTTTAGTGAAAACTGCTAATGCTGAAAATAAAATACAAAAATTAATTAAGTGCAAAAATAAATTGAATTATAAAAATACACTAAAATAGAAAAATAAACAAATAAACAAAAAAAAATATAAGTATAATAATAGGACAATGTGCACAAAGATGCACTGATCACCCACATTATACATAGTCTAAGGTGGCATATTGCTTGTATTTGAATTCGTTTGGTCCTATGTTTGGTTAGTGCCTGAATTGCATTTGTAAGACACGAGCACTTCTTGTGCGCTTTTATATTATTGTATTTGGTCTCTTTAAAAAAAATAGTGGCGGAATTGTTGATAATCAAGTGTGAGAAAAAAGTCTCACATTGATTAAAAAATGGAAGATTTAACATTTTATAAGAAAATTCACACATCTATAATCTTAATGTTTTAGATGAATATATGATGTGTCTCTCACAAAAAAATTATGTCTCAAATGTAAAATGTTTCCTCCTCAAAAATTCCTCCAACAGAAATCAGGGCAAATTTTTTGGGAGTATCAATAAAATAAATTACAAATTATACATAAATAAGTAAATTATACTTGTATAAAAAAATTAAATTATAATATAATATAATATAAAATCAATAAAAATATTATCATATATGTATAACAATTTTGACAATAATATCAATTTTTTTATCTAACGTGCTACAATTGATAATGATATAGCAACACTAAATAAATATAAACAGTATAGTTTTAACTTTAAAATAAAACCCTCAAATTAGAAAATACATATTTTCAACAACAAAATAAAAATGCACATGTAAATTAGATAAACTTCCAAAACAAAAGTAAAAAAATAGAGATAGAGTAGTGTTGTTGCAATGGAAGATATTATTCATTATTTATAAAAATAGTGGTTTTAAAATTAAAAAAAAATCAATATAATATTATTTGCATCATTTTACAATTAATATCTTACTATATTAACCTCTTACCTCTTTAAAATATTTTAGCCATTTTTATCTTATTAGCAATCATAACCCTTCAAAATATATTATATTAGTCATTTTTATCTTATTAACAACAACAAAAATCAAAAGTTAAATTTATCGTTAATTAAACAAAAATGATTAACTATTAGGTTTTGAAGAGAGAAAAAAAATATGAATATTTTTTAAAATTATATACGAAATTAAAAATTAATATTTTTAAAATGGGGCTAATTATCAAACTGATAAAGGTAGTAAATCACTTACTCATTGATTGAACTTGTGAATTACACATAACAAAACTGAATTAAATCAAATAATTCATTTGAATAAATTAATAATTATAACAAAAATATATAATTATTAAATCGATTGAATTAATATAAATTATATAAATTATTTTTTAAAAAATAGTTAATAAAGTTTTATAAATTTGTCTTATGATTATAAATATTGTCAAATTATAATTAATTTACTTGAGTATGGTATGTGGTAGCCTAGGTAGCCCAACATATAATATGCGTGACCATGACATTACAGCTAATTAAAAATATATTTCTTTAATAACTTATAAGTAAAATTAATTTTTAATATATTTAATAATTAATTATAATTCAGATATATAATAAATATATTAGTTGTGCAATATTATTATTAAATTATTTGTGTCATGTTTTCGCACATAATATTATAAAGAAAATCGTCACTCTTAACCTTGTTTATAATCGTGACAAATCACTTTTAAGAGGTAATTTGTGTCTAAATTAATTAAATCTGAACCAAATGTCAGATATGGTTAGAAGTAAAGGTCTTAGTTTTAAACAATAACACTGTAAAAAAATATAATATATTATTTATATGTAATACATGGTATTTCCCATCACTACAATACGACTGCTATTTCCCAATTTCACTGTTTACTTGAATCCCTCATTCAAGTCTGTAAACCACTCCTTATTTCCACTCATGTGATTGCTACATCCAGAGTCCAAGAACCATATTTCTTCTTTTGTTGCTTTCTTTTCTTCAACGTACGCCATGAGTAACAGCTCATCTTCATGCTCTAATTCAGCAAAGTTGGCCCTTCTTTCCAAATCTGGACATTCGTACTGGAAGTGTCCCTTTTTGTGACACTTGAAGCACTCTATTGCTGCTTTGTAAGCTGGTGATGGTCTCCCTCGACCCCGTCCTCGATATCCTCCAAACGTGCTTCTGCCTCTTCGTCTTCCGCTTCTCTCCTCTTGAGTCACTTTAAGCACCTGCTCTTCTTCATTGATCCTTCTTCGGAACTTCTGTTCATGGACAATGAGTGAACTTTGAAGTTCATCGACTGAGAGGCAGTTTATGTCATTTGATTCCTATATCTGGACAACTATGTAATTCAACCTCTCGGTGAGAGTCGGCAGAATTTTCTCCACAATTTGAATGTCTTGCATTGCCTCTTCATTATTGCGCATGTTGTTTGCCACCGTCATGGAGAAATATTCGACAATGGTTTCTCCTTCTTTCATTTCCAAGATTTCAAATTCTCTTTTGAGAGCTTGCAATTGGGCTCTTTGTACCCTATTACTTCCTTGATATTTCCTTCTCATTGATTCCCAAAGTTGTGCAGATGTGTCTTTCTGCAGGATTGTCTTCAGAATGCTCTTATCTATGGTTGCGAATAGATAATTTTTGACTTTCAGATCTTTTAGTTTCAGACCTGCTCTTGCCTTCTTCTCTGCATCACTCTCTACTGCATCTGCACCCAACTCGACATATACTAGATCAATGAGATGGCACCACTCCTTGGAACGAAGTAAATTCTCCATCAGCATACTCCAATGATCGTAATCACCATCAAACTTAGGAATACTCAACAAGTTTTGTCTTTCATTCGACATTTTTCTCTAGATCAGGCCTCTTGGTAAAGCTCTGATACCAATTATAAAAACTTGTGTTCACACACTAATAATACAGACTCAATATTTGCTGAGAGATGAAATCACTTCATGTTTTATTCAAGAAAAAACTTGGCTTAAATAGCCTTTACAAATGAAAAGGATCGTTAGGTTTTTTCACCCACTAGCAGTCTAACTAACAAAAATATCAGGACCTGAATAATAGGTCTCCTTGTTAACTAAACAGAGAAAAAAATAGCAACTATTAAATTAAAACTAATTTTACTGAAGAATAGGTCCATCAAGAATAAGTCCATCAAGTCTTATGTTGTTAGGGTTTATTTACAAAAATCGTTGGGATGGAAATTTGTAGATTTAGGGCAAAAAATCTGATTCGTTGTTTAGCTTCTGGTTTAAAATTATTATCTGTTCTAAAGCTCTTGGTTTTTTCGATTTTGTTTTTAGGGTTTTTGTTACAAGCTTTTAAATCTTAATGGCTGATAAAGAGTTCTCTCAACGGCAATTTCAGCTTCATCGGCACTAGCTATCGACGATTCACCTTCTCCCTCCAATCTTCCTTTAAACAATGCTTACTCTACTGTTGAGTTTCTCATTGGTATTATTCATCTTCCTAATGTTTTTTTATGTGCGATTTCGTGGTTGTAGATGTGTGTAGAGCTTCAAAGTTTCTGCATATATTTTGTTGAAACTCATGAAATGTATTTATCTCAAAGTTTAAATTTTTTATGTGATTGCTTTTATTTTTTCATATTATTAGATTAGGGTTTTTTCTGTGATTGCTATATCTTTGCAGATTAATGGATCTGTTTGGAGGAAAAGAGTGGGATTGCTTCTGTATGAGCTTCAGGTATGCGTTGAATTACAATGTAATGCAGTTATTTTTTCTGGAAAAAATGACAAAATATGACTGAAAAACATTGTAAAGCTTTTGAGAATTTATAATTGTTTGTTTTGATTTATTTATTAGATTATTTGGGATGAAGTTGGGGGAAGCTGCCTCTTTTACTCTGTAACATCTCCATATAGAAATAATCTTCACAACAATGAAAATGTCACCCATTGCCAATTTGCATTTACCACTACCAAGAGTGGGAGGTACGTTGCATGCTTTTGGATGGATAGAAAAAATGTATAGGGGTACCTCAACCAACTTTGATTGGAAAATTGGAATCTCTGCCACATATTGGGACTCTGTTGCAAAAAAAGAAAAAAATTGAGGTAATTACAAAATTGCACCCATTCTCTCTATCATTGCCTTTGTAAAATCTGTACATGATTTGTTTATATGGAAGTGTTTAATGAGATTCATTTCGGACAATGGCTAAAGAGAGGTGAACTCGAGCTAAGGAAACCTAATGGAGCATTGGAAGCCATTCATCAAAATCTAATATACTTAAAGAATAGGTAAAATCTCTTATGTTCATTATGATGATTGAACATACTTCGGTATGTGTTATCTCTTACTTTAAAATTTCATCGAGCCATAGTTTCTATTAAATATTGCAGCTAGAATCTTTGCATTCTTGTCCGCTGCACCTAATTATGTAGCTGAAATATTGGACACGAGAAAATGTGGCGAGAAATATGCAAGAAAGGAGGAGAATGTGGATTGTGTCTTTGCGATTAAGAAGTTATGTCCATCACTAATTTAGAGTTTTATACAATGATGTATTTTCCTGCTACTGTAGAAATAGAGTGCAAAAACATCAATAGACTGGAATTTTTTGTGGGAGCATGACAATCATATTTAAGGAAATGGAAAAGGTGCACATCCATTATCAGCGGACTGACATACACGTTGTTGTGCCTACAACGTATCAACAAGATTCCGGAGCAATCGATAATTTCATTTCAAGGTACACTAAATAAGAGTTATCTGTATATCACTAACCTTACATATATTTGACCACTGTTTTTTATGTTTGCTTTCTTTTTGATATAACATTCCAAATGAGTCTTTGCTTCAACTGTCGATCATCACAAGCAGAATCACATGTATCATTTTTGTCATAATCATCGCAAGGATTATTTTTGTAGAGATCAATCTCAGCTATAATAGATGCTCGGAGCGGACGCAGTTTGATTTTGTTTTGTAGTTAATGAAAAAATACTGGTAATATTTTGATAAATCATAAGCTGAATAAACCATTGGAGACAAAGATAATGATCTTGCGCCTGATCGAGATGATGCAGAAAAGTTAAATATACTTGATGTAATTTCTTATGACGAATTTATTTTGTTTATTACATGATGAACTTATATATGCAACCCTAGCCGCTACTTTGAAATTGCTGTGCTGAGCAGTTGTTCCTGGTGTTGTATTGAAATTGCTGAGTTGAAGTCATTATGCTATGTTAAAATTATTCTGCAACATCTTGAATGAATCTAATA
This sequence comes from Vicia sativa, assembly GCA_021764765.1. Taxonomy (NCBI): domain Eukaryota; kingdom Viridiplantae; phylum Streptophyta; class Magnoliopsida; order Fabales; family Fabaceae; genus Vicia; species Vicia sativa. The sequence goes on along the minus strand of CM038793.1, from coordinate 142,193,987 downwards.
AGCATTCGTTATACTAACTTGCAGCTTACATTTGGTGCAGAGTGAAAACATATCTATTCACGATATTTCAATTTATGGAGACTTGAATATACCAAACAATGAAGGAATTGACATTGAGGACTCAAACAACACGTTAATTGTTAGATGCAATAAGAATTCAATAGAAAACAACTAACAGTACTGGGAATGACTTGTTTATTCATTGTGAAATGCAGTAAAATAAATAGGGAACAAAATGAACGTGCAGTAACAAACTACAACTCACTTCTAGCTAAAAATAAGGAAACAAACTTGACTAAATCAATTCAACAAACAATCCTAAAAACTAGGTCTCTTATTTGACTAAAGACTTATCATTCCCTCCCTTGAACTAGACTGTATTTGCAGCTAGTTAACATGTGGTAGTTCACACACTCCAAGCCTCCTTCTTAGCTCCCGAAATAGCTCCAATTTGAGCGGTTTGGTGAAAATGTCGGCTATCTGCTGCCTTGTACCACAGAACTGTCTGCTGCCTTGTACCACAGAACTGAAGCTGCACAACTTCATCATTCACTAGCTCTCGTAAGAAATGGTAGCGCACATCAATGTGCTTGCTCCTACCGTGCATCACCGGATTTCTCGTCAACTTAATTGTTGAGCTATTGTCACAAAAGATGACAGTACTCTCACTGCCCATATAGCCAATCTTCTTTAGCACCCTTTGCATCCATATTGCTTGACAACAACTTCCTGCAGCTGCAATAAATTCAACTCTGGTTGTGCTTAGTGTTTCGATTGGTTGCTTTCGAGAAGACCAAGTCACAGCTGCTCCACTTGGCATAAAAACATAGCCTGAGGTGCTTCTTCTATCTTCCACTAATCCGGCATAATCGCTGTCAGTAAAGCCAATCAACTCATGACTTCCTCCCCTTCTGTAAAGAATGTCGAACGTTGTTGTACCTTGCAAGTAACGTAGAATTCTCTTGGCTGTCGAATGATGAAGTTCTGTAGGCCTTGACATATACCTGCTTAATAAGCTTGCTGCATACATTATATCCGGTCTCGTAGCGTTAAAGCACATCATGCTCCCAATCAGCTGTTTGAAGAATGAACCATCCATCTCAATACCATTTTCATCTTTGGAGATTTTGAATCCTGGAACCATTGGATTTTCAACATAATTGATATGCTCCATTCCAAAACATCTCAACACTTCCATCACATACTTCGCCTGACTGATGAATATACCACCATCAAATTGAACTACCTCAATACCAAGAAAATACTTCATCTTACCCAAGTCCGTCATATCAAATTCCTTCATCATGGACTCTTTGAATTCAACCATCATATTCTCATCATCTCTGATATAAATTAAATCATCAACATACAATCTAATGATTAAATGTTTACCTTGTTTGTTGACTTTCGTAAACAAGGTTTGCTCGCTGTCCTCCTTCCCAAAACCTTCCTTTCTAAAATATGATTCAATCCAGCTGAACCATGCTCGTGGTGCCTGCTTGAGTCCGTACAAAGCTTTGTTGAGATTATACACCTTATGTTCCTCATTCTTTATTTCATAACCTCTTGGCTGCTCCATGTACACGTTCTCAATTAACTTCCTGTGAAGGAAAGTTGATTTCACGTCCAGCTGAAACACACACCATCTTCTTTGTGCTACAAGTGCTAAAATCATCTGAACCGTGTCCATGCGAGCTACAGGAACATATACTTCTTCATAATCAACTCCGTATTCCTGAGCATACCCTTTTGCGACCAAGCGAGCCTTGTGTTTATCCACTTCTCCGAGCTCATTCAACTTTGTTTTGTACACCCATTTGACTCCTATTCTTTTAGCTCCTTTAGGAAGCTCAGTAAGATCTCATGTTTCATTCTTCTCAATTGATCTTATTTCGGCATCCATGGCTGATCTCCATTTCTCCTCCTTTACTGCTTCGTCAAACGAAATTGGATCAGAATGAACAGCACTAGCAAACAAGGCTAAGTGAGTTTGTACCTCTTCCCCTTCATTTGAAAGACCATCACCAGAGACAAAATCATTCAAATATGTTGGTGCTCTTCTAACTCGGGGTGTCATCGGAGGAGTTGCTTCATCTTCTTCATTTCCATCACTGGATTCATCCCTTGCCGACGAAGCTACATTTTCTTCTTCACTACCATCGTCGAAATCCTCCACCTCTTCACCGTTTCCATCTTCCCATTCCAGATCAAACCTTCTGTCATCTTCAGAGCTCCTCTCCCATTTCCATTGTTCTTCTTCTTCGAAGATGACATCTCGACTAATTATAATCCTCTTAGAGATAGGATTATACAGCCGATATGCCTTTGATTCTTCGCTTACCCCTAAAAGAACACAACAATGACTCTTATCCTCAAGCTTTGTTCTCCGAGCATCCGGTACATGAGCATGTGTTATACAACCAAAGACTCTCAAGTGCTCGACTGAAGGTTTCACCCCACACCAAGCTTCTTCTGGCGTCATTTTTTTCACTGATGATGTCGGACATCTATTAAGAACATAAAATGCCCAATTCACTGCTTCTGCCCAGAGTTTTCTTGGAACATTCTTCTCAACCAATAATCTCCTCACCATATTCATCACGGTTATATTTTTCCGCTCAGCAACTCCATTCTGCTGCGGTGTATATGCAGCAGTTAATTGCCTCTTGATCCCATTCCTTTCACAATATTCTTTGAACTCATTTGATGTGAATTCACCCCCACGATCTGTTCTGAGACATTTAATGGGCAAACCAGTTTCTTTTTCCACAAGAGCTTTGAATAACTTAAAGTAAGTGAATGCATCTGACTTAAAAGCAAGAAAATACACCCATGCCTTCCTACTATAGTCATCAATGAAGCAAATAAAATACCTCTTGCTTCCCTCTGAAACTGGAGATATTGGGCCACAAATATCAGCATGAACGAGCTCGAACTTTGATGATGTTCTCCATGTACTTTTCTTTGGGATTACATCTCTATGTTGTTTCCCTTTCAAATAATCGTTGCACTTAATCTCACCCTCGGGAAAACTTGGCAAGCCTCTCACCATGCCCTCTATTTGCAAAGTCTTCAATCCTTTGTAGCTGAGATGACCGAATCTTCGATGCCATAAATGAGCCACGTCTTGAGTGATTACTTGGAGACACTCTTCATCTCTTTCCTTTTTGACTGATCGACTATTTGATAGCAACACAAATATTCGATTGGCAGCCATGGTGGTTTTGAAAATCAATCCCTTTGTGTGGTGATAAATCAGGCACATATTTGACTGTATCAGTACAACCAAACCATTTTCTTGCAGCTGCCCAACACTGAGAAGATTATTTTTCAACCCCGGTACGTAATACACATCCCGTACAAGGTAATTCACTCCTTTTACAGTCAGTCGAACGCTTCCCTTTCCAACAACATTCATGCTTGCATAATTCCCCAATCTTACCACCTTGTAAAACCCTTTTTCTAAATCACAGAAGAGAGATGAATCACCACACATGTGGTTGCTACATCCAGAGTCAATAAACCATACGTCGTCTCGATCACCTCCAAGCGTATCGGTATACGCCATTAGCACAATCTCTTCGGATTCATCCAAATTTGCATAATTTGCTTGACACTCGTATTGAAAGTGTCCAAGCTTATGACACTTATAACACTCAATCATATCTTTGCTCCAGTTTAGGCGACCCCTACCTCTACCTTGTCCTCGGCCTCCTCTGAAAGCAACTTTCCCTCGTCCTCTTCCACCATAGCCCTCTTCATGAGTCACTTTCAAAGCATGTTCTTCTCCTCTATCTCCTTTGAACTTTTTCTCATGAACGAGCAAAGAACTTTGCAAGGCATCCACAGAGAGTTGATCTATGTCCTTTGCTTCCTCAATGGAACAAACAATGTAGTTCCATTTATCACTAAGTGTTCTCAAAATCTTCTCAACAATTTTGACATCACTCACATCCTCCCCATAATTCCTCATGTCATTTGCAACCGTCGTTACTCGACCAAAGTAATCATTTATCGATTCGCCCTGCTTCATTGCCAGAACCTCAAAGTCCCGGCGTAGACGATTGAGTTGTGCTCTCTTCACTCGAACATTACCTTGACACTTCATCTTCATAGAATCCCAGAGCTATTTGGATGTCTCCTTCTGCGTAATCGTCTTCAGAATTGACTTGTCAAGTGATTGAAACAAGTAATTCTTAGCTTTCAAATCCTTCAACTTCATCTCCTCTAGGTTCTGTTTTTGCGTTGTTGTCATCCCATCCATACTCGTTGGCTGGCTGTAGCCCGGTTCGACAACAACCCAGTACTCCTTGGATTGAAGAAGATTCTCCATGACCATGCTCCAATGATCGTAGTCACCGTCGAACTTTAGAATGGACGTTGAAACAAAATTTGCTTCTGAACCCATCTCTCTCAAGTCACGCTCTAGATACCAGATTGTTAGATGCAATAAGAATTCAATAGAAAACAACTAACAGTACTGGGAATGACTTGTTTGTTCATTGTGAAATGCAGTAAAATAAATAGGGAACAAAATGAACGTGCAGTAACAAACTACAACTCACTTCTAGCTAAAAATAAGAAAACAAACTTGACTAAATCAATTCAACAAACTATCCTAAAAACTAGATCTCTTATTTGACTAAAGACTTATCATTAATCACTCAATGCCACTTTGATACATGAGATGATGCTATCTGTCTGAAGTCATCCACTGGCCTGTTTACAATTTAATAGTCACCAATTCTTGGATTTGATCCAAATCTTTTGCAATCAAATTAGACAGTGTCAGCTGGTTTGATGAAAATATTTGAGTTAATTACAAATGCATGGTGAGTGAATGATCAAAATTATTGTGATGTAGTTTTGTTGGATTGTTGTTTGTACAAATGTTATGAAAAGATGTTATATTTTGTCTATTCATGTCACTTTTCCCAAAAGGGTCAACTATCTATATAGTGGTAAGTTAGTTTTTTTTTCTCTTTTATTACTACTTAATTCGTATTTTTGTATATGTACAAACATATATAATAATCTCTCTTTTGTTTAAACAAAATTCTATTCTTTTTAAATTTAACTTTAACAGTTCTTTTTGTTAAAAATATTTTTTAATAAAAAAGAAGACTTTAAGGGACACAGTTTTGGAGAAAAGTTTAGTGTTCATTTTGTCTAGAATATTTTGATATTAGTGTCTTTTGAATAATATTAGGTAATTTGTTGCAAATTAGTTACAGATCCGTGTTTCCGCACGGGTATATCTAGAGTAGATAGATAGATTATTTATAATATTGAATGATAAATATAATTATATAAAAAATTAATGATATTCATGAATTTGTATAGATTAAAATAATTTTGTATAGTAAATTTTTATTCAAATACATATTGAAAGTAATATTTATCAAAAATAATTTTGCGTGAATTTAACTGGTCGTGTCCCTAATAAATTTATTTAATACGATATAGGTTTTATCTAAATATACATGTACATTTGAAATGAGTTATTTAATTATAAAATGAATAATAATAATTTAAATTTAATTTAAATATTAGAAAAAAGTAGATTTTGTGTCTCAAATAAAAAAATATTAATTAAAATAAAATGATAGTGTCCCGTGAGAAAAATAAAAAAAATTGAATTTTGTGTCTCAAATAAGTAATAATGTTAACTAAAATTTGAAGAGGAGTCAGAAGTTGCAACGTCTGAAGAGGAGTCAGAAGTTGCAACTTCTGAAGAGGAGTCAGGAGTTGTAACTTCTAAAGAGAAGTCAGAAGTTGAGACTTCTGAAGTGGACTCAGAAGTCTCAACTTCTGAAGTGGAGTCAGAAGTTGAGACTTCTGAAAAGGAGTCAGAAGTTGGGACTTCTGGAGAAGAGTCAGAAGTTGAAACTTCTAAAGAGGAGTCAGAAATTGCAACTTCTGAAGAGGAGTCCGAAGTTACAACGTCTGAAGGGAAGAGGAAAGATTTGAAAAATAGAGGCACACGTGTCTTTTGATTGTGGAAGGAATGAATAAAATGTTAGTGAAGTGTGTGTTTGTATAGAGAGCATGATAATGAAAAGTGACGGACAAGTATTTTGTTTTGAGTTGCTAAGAAGTGAAAATAATCAGTGACTTTATGAATAGATAAATTAACCCTTTTTAACATATAATTTTCAAAATAGAAAAGAGTATTTTTGGTGTAATGGTGGTATCTTTGTTTAATGGCTAGATAGTAGATGAATGCTAATTATTGGGCTATTTTATTTTAGGTTCATACCTTTGGAAATACTGTGGAGAAATAGCAAATTAAAGCTCCCACAAATGGAACTCATTACTCCACAGTCAATAAACCACTCCAAAACTACACAGAATAAAACACAAAATAACAAACCAAACCCTTCATAATGCTTGCAAACACATAATCCCCAAATCACAGGTCAAACCATACCAATGAAATAGTACAATGAGATCAATAATAAACTTAGAGCATCTCTAATGGTGCAACTCAATTTTGGGTTCTTTGCGGGACCCATTAAGCCACGTCAGCTTGAAGCAACCCAACTAATTTTTCATTCCAATGGTGCAACTCTAAAGAACTCATAATGGGTCCCACAACTTTACTTTATATATTAAGATTTTATTCATATTAAATTCTATATCATTTAAAATAATAATTTTAATTATTTAAATTAAAATTTATATAAAATAAATAAAATTCAAATTAAACTTATAATTTAAAATGTTAATTAAAATTAATTTCAAATACATTACATATAATTAAAAACAATAAAAATAAATAACATCACATAAATTAATCAAACTTAAATTTCATCATCTTCATGTCCAAAACGTTCTCAAATATACTCGACTAGATCTCCTTGAAGTTGACGATGAACTTGTTTTTCACGAATATTTGCTCTTCTTTGTAGTCTTGTTGCAAGATTCGGATGAGGAGCGCTAAATATTTCAGTTGTTGAGTGATTGTTATCCACATTATCATAAGAGTAATCAAAATTACCTCCATATGTATGTCGTTCATCTTCAACAATCATGTTGTGCAATATGATGCACGCATATATGGTATGTTTGAGGGTGTCCATGTGCGTGCACGCTACTGGCCACGATAATTGCAAATCGAGATTGAAGCAAAATGCCCTCTCCACATCTTTTCTAGCTGATTCTTGATGTTGAGCAAATAATTTTTTCTTCTCTCCTTGTGGCATTGAAATGGTCTTCACAAATGTAGCCCACTCAAGATATATACCATCGGCTAAATAATACCCCATATTATATGGTGTTCCATTGATTGTATATTGCACATTGGGAGCATGTCCTTCCAAAATATCGTTAAACACGTTGGATTGGTTTAACACATTAATGTCATTGTTTGAACCAGCAATACCAAAAAAAGCATGCCAAATCCATAAGTCCTGTGATGCCACTGCTTCAAGCATGATTGTGGGCTTTCCATGATCACCTCGACAAAATTGTCCTTTCCATGCAACAAGACAATTTTTCCACTCCCAATGCATACAATCAATGGAACCCAACATACCTGGAAAGCCACGTGACTCTCCCATTTGTAAAAGATGTTCAACATCAGTGTTGTTAGGCTTTCTCAAATACTCAGCCCCAAATACAGCATTCACGCCCCGAACGAATCTTTGTAAGCACTCAATTGAAGTGCTTTCACCTATTCGAACATATTCGTCTACAACGTCAGCAGGAGACCCATACGCCAACATACGAATAGCATATGTACATTTCTGCAATGGTGAAAGACCCATTTTACCAGTTGCATCAACCCTCATTTGGAAATATTCATCATGATTTCCAAGGGCATCTACAATTCGAAGAAATACATGCCTATGCATTCTGAACCTTCTTCAGAATTGAACATCTGTGTATACTGGGTTTTCCGAGAAGTAGTCATTGAATAATCGATTGTGCCCTTCTTCACGACTACGATCTACCATTGTTCTTCTCTTTGGCATATATGAACTTCCATATTGACGTTCATTTTCAAGCAATTGTTCTTCATCACTATCGTCGATAAATTCTTCTTCAATCAACTCCCAAAATTCTTGGTCGAAATCATCTGAATTGTCTGAATCCATTTTAGTGAATTAAGAATGATAGAAAAATGAGAGAAGAATTAGAGAAGTATGATAGAAATAAGATGAGAATGGGAAAACAATGACATAAGTGATAGTATATATAATGGTTTGAATAACGGCTAGTTTGAATAACGGCTAGTTTGAATAAAGGATAGTTTGAATAACGGCTAGTTTGAATAACGGCTAGTTTGAATAAAGGATAGTTTGAATAACGGCTAGTTTGAATAAAGGATAGTTTGAATAACGGCTAGTTTGAATAACATAATATTTACTATAATTTAAAGTGGTACTAATGACCATTTTACATAGGTGTTGATAATTTAAAGTGGTACTGATGACCATTTTACATAGGTGTTGATAAATTAAAGTGGTACTAATGTCCATTTTACATAAGTGATACTAACTACAATCCATTTTTTTTTTCATCTTATTATAATATTTTTCATGAATATGTCGTTGACTATCACTCATAGTAGAAGTGTCTTTCATGATGATTTGCATTGCCTTTAATTTTAGCTCGTCCTCCTTACTTTGAGCTAGTCTTTCCATTGCTGCTGCTCTTTTATTCCTTGCATCTTGTGTTGCATTTGGAATTTCCTTTGCCTTACCCTTCCTTTTTGCTGCTTTTTGTCCCATTGGACGCTCCATTGGTGATGATGAATTAAACTCGTAACTTGAAGGTGTATCTGAGTTAGCCGATGATGCCCCACTAGCAGAAGTCTTTGTTACTTTTGAAGAATTTCCAATCGATTCTCCCATCCATTTAGGTTCATCTTTTAACAATCGCCATGCGTACTCAAGATTGAATGTTGTACCTTCATCCTGAGCAAAAAAAGCATGTGCAGAGGCCATGATATCGTTATCTGATGTCCCACTTTTCTTTCCATTAACAGCTTGTTTGTAACACCCAACAAATTTTTGAACCAAACCATTTATTCTATGCCATCGGCATTTTAATTGTCCCCCTGACTTTTCCCGCGATTGCCCACGATACTGGTTATAATTGGCAGCTATTCTTAACCAAAAACTCTCAGCCTTTTGATCAACTCCCACAATTGGATCCTTTGAAACAGTGAGCCATAAGAAGTATATCCTCATCCCTTGTAAATTGCTCTCGAGATTTTTTTTAACGACTTGAGTACCAACTTGAGTAGAAAATGGTGGAACTTGGGTAGAAAATCCCATACTATTAGAATTCATTTGAGGTATATGATACATATTTGGATTGTTTGGTGATGGAAAAAATATGGCGGGGTTTGTTGGCATCGATGGAATTTGAGAATTTTGAGGATTATGATTTTGATAATTTTGCATCAAATTGAACATAGTTTGTTGATAATGAAATTGATTAGGATCCATTTGTCCAAATGAGAATAAATAGTTGAAAAAAAATTTTTAAGTTGAAGAGTAAAATAATAAAATTGTTAGAGAGGAATTTGAAATTTAAGAGAAAGTAGAAGTAAAAAAAATGTTGTGTTGGTAAAATAATTTGAAACTTATATTTATAAAAAAAAAAAATAAAAAAAGTTTTTAAAAAAAAAAAGTAACTAGCCAACGGCTAGTTTTAATTTTATAATATAAAAAATTAAAAAGTAACTGTTGCTTAGTATTGCAACGTTGGACAGGTGGGGAACTTCAATGGAAAGAAAAGGCAGATGTTACGTCAAACTGTTCCATGCATCTCCCGTTGGAGATGCTCTTACTCCCTCCAATTGTTATTGGTGTGAGATTTAATGCTGCATTGGAAAAGTAAAGCGACATTTAGTTTAGGCAAATTTTTTAGGCTAAAAAACACTTATTTTAAGGCAGTAATAAACAATTGATTCTTATTACATTTCATTAAAATTCAATAGCAGACTACAATAGATATTTGCATTGTAATTTAATATAGGTGCCATTCACTAACACCAGGAACAAGAACAACCCAATAGAGCCTGGAGATTGTTTACAATTCTTTATTCTTTAATTATTTCTAATATAAAACAAAAGCAACAACTATCTATAGGCATTCCTTTTTTCTTCTACTGTGTTCCATCTTTTCCTTCTATGTTCTTTCTTTGGCCTTTTCTATTGTGTGTTCCTCGTTATATTCCTCTTTTACTTCTACTGTGTGTTTCTTTGCAACAAACAAGCAAACAAAACCAAGGCCACCTAAACCAGTAACTACCATTCTTACACCTCAAATTAATAGATATATAGATCAGTGTTATTGATTAGTACTGCAACACCGCTGCTATTGATTAGTACCGCAACACCGTCGCTATTGATTAGTACTGCAACACCGCCGAAGAGATTAAAGCCAACAATACTCAACCAGAAGCACCCAAAGCTCATATCTGATAAAAACACCATCGGATACAAGAGACAGGCGATTCAGTAAGAAGAGTCGAAACAATAATGCTTAGCTATGACAGGTCAGGGAGAAACGACTATTTCCAAGCTGGAACCTCTACACCACTGAATCGACCGATACTAAGTATTAAGCTGAAAATGAAAAATGAAGCCTCCGACAACAATAACAAAATGTTTCAAATATGATCAGACAGTGAATCGAACACATTCGACTCTAAAAATGATTGAGAAGCGGCTGGGATCATAGTAGTTTGGGGATGAACCAAATCCAATTTGTTGGGAAAAAATTAGGGATTGAGTGAGAAATTTTTACACAAGTAGTTTGATAAAATAGAACGAAATTAGGGTTTGAGTACAGTGGAAAGTAAAAATTATAGAGGAAATAGTTAAAATAATCTTAGCCATTGATATTATTTTATGCTACGTGTCATGCAATTAGAGAAATATTTGTTGATTCTCATTTCTTTAGGAAAATAGAGAAGAGCTAGACTCACTAAAATCAGTCAGAATATGACAACTTTCAATGGTTTGAAGATGGTTTCCATGCTCAGCTTATCTTTAAATGCCAACAAACAATTTTTATAGCTAGGCAAATCAGTTTTACACCAGGTATATTTATTGTATCCAATGGATATAAAACCGGTTTCATGGTGTGACAAATCGATTTTGCATAAGGTATATTTTATGTATCCAATAAATATAACATATCATTTCTGCTGGTTTCAAGGTTATACATAATCATCATTTTTTAATGTATGTGTTTAAAAGCAGCATTTGGATTCTAATTTCTTTTGGTAACAGTATTATTTAATGTAATTTATAATTGGTTATAATGGAGCAACCGATTAATTGATTTAATATCAATTAAAAGAAAAATACATTGACTAAAAATAAAAAATAATAAATCAAGTTTATTACTTTTTATAAAATTTGTTATCTATTTTTTTAATATCATTCACTTATAATTACAGATCTTATTACATAATAAAAAATAATAATTAATATTAAATTTTATATTTATAGCAAAAAAAATTGTTTAATTCTTACGATTTATAAGTACAATTATGATTATAATACTAATTAATTTTTATGTATCAACTTTATAAATTAATTTTTTTTTAAACATCCAAAAGGCAAGTTTTTAAATTTTATTTTAACTATATTGTCTTATTTAATTAGCTTGACAATGTTATGTTAGCTTATGAGAATATATGGAAAAAAATTATTATTGATCCATATATTTTTATATATAATTATTAATTATTAATTCAAATATTTTTGTATAAGATACCTAAATGATATTTTTTTGAAAGAAATAAATTTTATTCAATCAAAAACAATGCAAGTACAAGGCGATAAAATCCAGCCCAGCCAAAAACCCTAAGCACTATGTTAAAAATGATCTACGAAAGCGTTTTTTTTGGGCTTTAAAAGCGCAGAGGTGGCGCGCTTTTAGCGCTTTTGTTCGAAAAACGCTCTTTTATGAAAGCGCTTTTGACCCAAAAGCGCTTCAAGAAAGCTTTTTAAAAGCTTTCATATTCAGAATGCATTACAGGCATTCTAAAGTAGACCTAAGGAAGCACTTTTTCGAAAAGCTCAGTCCTTTATGAGAGCGCTTTTGGGTCAAAAGCGCTTTCATAGGTAGGCTACGAGCAACAAAAGCTCATAGGTGAAAGCGCTTTTAACCCAAAAGCGCTTTCATAGCCATATATGAGGCTTTTGGTTAAAAGCGCTTTCATAGGTTTTCTGAAAATCAAATATTTAAAATTTTCTAAACCTGCATTTTTTGCAAAGAAACTAATTCCTAAACCGGTATTTTACAATCTTATATAGAAATACCAATATATATCAGTTTTAATCCAAATACCAAATGAAAATATTATATACAAATACCATTATATATCATTCATATCCAAAAAATATATACACCATGGTAATTCAATTAACATGTTTTTAAACCTAAAAAATACACCCTAACAAATCAGCTATATAACACTAAGTAAATCAATCCTAATATACATATATATCCAAGGTCCTGATTCTGCAAGATATGAACATAATAACACGGTCAGTGTTGTATACACAAAACAATGTATTCATAATTAACCATTTTCACACAACAATGTATTCGTACCTTATGAACATAATAACACGGTCAGTGTTGTATACACAAAACAATGTATTCATAATTAACCATTTTCACACAACAATGTATTCGTACCTTATAAGATTCTTTGCTCAATAAAATATTGGCACAACTCCTCTTTGAGTTCTTCCAATTGAAGTGGCGAGTAATATGGACACTTGTATTGATCAAAATACTACATTACAAAACAAAAAATATGCATGATTTAGTTAAATATAATAAATTATATGCAAAATCCGATAAGTAATAAAACAAAGTATAAATCCATAATAAGTTATAAATCCATACCGTGATTGGAATCTCGAATTCATTCATTTGAATAATTTCTTTGATAAACTTCAAAACGAAGTATCCGCAATCTATCTCGTTTTGTTGTTGAGGGAACTACATAGAAAAACAAATAAGATTATATACATGTATTGTTTTATCAAGTAGCATAAATATTATAAGCAAAATTGTTGAAATTTATATACCTGTACTTTGATCCAATTAATGTTGTTTGATTTAGACCGTGGTACCCGTGCTTCCCTTTGACATCAGAATACTTGTATTGAACTGACAAAATTAAAATATTTATTTAGAACAATGACATAGAAATAGTTAAATATATAAACACAAACGAATATTTAGAATAATGTCACTTACGTATCAATCATTAGCTTCATTTTCGGATAATTTGTCCAATCACTGTCAACCGAATTCAGGTAATAGACCACTTCTTTTATGGCATTGATAGCAAGCAACAACCAGAGACATCTATAAATTAAAGCAACAATTTAGAAGCGAATTTTAATGTAAAAAATACAAATATTAAAAGGAACTTAGAATGAAAATCTAACCCTGTATTATACGGCAAAAGATACAAGCTTTCTGTACTAGCAGTTGTCATGAATATTTCGACCAAGTGTTCTCTTACTGAATCCGGTTCCCTAGAAATTGTTGCTCACCGACACGGAGGAAGACACGAAGAATCTATTTGACAATTGATTCCGCATCAATTTGTCAAATAACATCCTTAAATAAAAACATAATTAATATTAGACTATTTCAATTAAATGTTTTAAAAAAATGTTCAACCAATTAAATAATATATTGATCGGGTTACCGGATGTACGAGTGCATCACATTGATGCCTAACTCTCAATGATGAAAGATTTGTTCCATGTCCTCTAGTCCAATTGTTTCGGTACATGGAAAATTAAAGACACATGCATCCATATCGATTTGACGAATTCCATCATTCATCAAATCTGATGTGCCAACTAGTGTCTCCAGACACTGCCGATATCTAGGCACAAATTTACGGACAGAAACCCTATTCTTAGGTGGAACCCTACCAACTTTTTGGCTCACCTGCTGTGACTGATCTTGAAAAGGTACCTAAAAATCATATAGAATTATGTAAGATACAAAGTTATGCAGTTTTTTTATTCTGATCATAAATGAAACACTTTAAAAGTACCTCTCTTTGTGATGCAATAGACTCGTCGCGTTGTAAAATCTCTTTATCCTTAGATGCGGGTCTTGTACGAGTCTAAAATTACCATGTAAAAAATTCAGGTCAGAACTGTCAGTTGAATACTTAAAGATTCATAATGGTTTTCAACATACCTGATCATCTATGAAGATGAGGTCTGATGGTCATGCCACAAAAGATCCTACTGCATCTCGCAACAATGTGGTCTCCGCAACAATGTCAGGTACCGGTAGCAATGCATTCATATCTAAAACAACATTAACCGATACCTTCATGTGGCCATCCGGGAGCGGTCTATGGTGAATTAAATCTCCCGAGGTGTTGTGCATTTTTCCCTTGCCAACTACCCGATAAGTCGGAGACGATAGATACAGCTGACAACATGAAATGCCCTAAACCAATAATAACCGTTAGACTTCCTTTAATGTTGACAATAATAACCGTTATAATTATACTTTCTCTAATATAATGGATTATCATCTTAATTACCTCGGGAAATTTATGTTGACAGTTGATACTAGCCTTGTCACTAGTTTCTTTCAGCTGTGAACTGCTCCTTTCCGCCATATATATCTCTTTGTCCCTCTGCAGTTCACGGACTTGTGCTTGTAAATCCTGCAATGTTTGCATCACTTTTGCATTGCTAGGATTTCTTTTTCTTGGATTGTTATACAGAGAGGTAGGAGTCACACCATGACCTTTACCCCTCACCCGTCCCGGATACTCAGCAACACATAGTGCTCGACTGAGTACGCTCCTGATATTCGGGTCATCACTTGTGGATACCGATTGCGATATAGTCTCCTGTAATTCATTTAAATATCGATAATTAAAGACACAATATTAATTATATATTAATAAACATTTAATATAATTTAATTAAAGACATAATGGTATACTTACACACTCATCATAAACATGTTGCAGATCGGGATTAACAACTCGATCTCTGCCAACACGAGCTTCCTTCCACAAAGACATGTGCGGTAGTGATGTTTCACTTTTGCCTCTTCCAACTAAGCATTGTTACAAATAATAAAATCATCAATACACATTGTTACAAATAATACACATTGAGAGAATAAATAATAAGATCGTAGAATTGAGATTTACTTACAATTTTTTCCTGTAAGCGTGCATATCCCAAACGACCTTTTTTATATGGATATGCGGGTTTTGACGCTCTCTCGCGATTTACGACACTCACTTTCTTGAAATTCTCGTCTCTTCTTTGGCCCACAAAAGCAACCCATTCTTCGGGTAATGAAGTTCTCATATTTCTTTGGACGTTCAGGATCCTCTTCAACAAAATTTCCTTCATCATCTTTAAGAAACTTATTTGTCAAAAAAGTTCTCCACCCTCTATGTCTTTTTCCGGCCAAGCCCATTATATACTTTTTGCGGGCATCTTCAATGTTAAAGGACCTCTACAAAAAAACATACGCATAGAGGGTGTTAGTATATGTAATTTAAAAACAATATTATCGTCAATATAAAGCAAATAACAACAACCATATATGATACCTTTATCTCGGTCCAAATTTTTTCTTTAGCCTCGTCCAACTCTTTTTTTTTCCATCTAGGAGTGGTGATCGGAATGTGCATACGAACAAGTGTACCGATGTAGCTTGTCAGCTTTGCAGAATTAGACTCAATTAGTTGGTCATCATTATTCCAATCTACATTATATGTAATACCTCTATCTCTATCACGGATGATTCCCCGCATGATAGTTATGCCTCGTGTGATATCCTTATCTGAAGTATCGTGTGGAACATTATCTTGTGGAACATCTCCTTGTGGAACATTTTTTGAATTATCTTGATTACTAGCTATTTGACCTGTAATAAAGAAAAATAAAATAAAATAAAATGACATGTATAAAATTCCATAGTCATACATAATATAAAGTAAAAAAATAAAATGACGTATATTTAAATTTTATTGGATGATATAGGCTATATATATTATACTATAATGAAAAAAATGAAATGATATAGGCTATATATATATATTATACTATAATGAAAAAAAATAAAATGACATATATATAAATTTTATTGAATGATATTGTCTATAATTATATATACTATTACCTTTTTCACTAACATCTCTTTCTTTTCTTGGTAGGAATATGTTCTACTCGTCTCTTAACAACGCAGACGGTTGGATTAATCCAAATACCCTCATTATGATCATTTCTAATGCATGATTCATTCTCATTTTGATCATTTCTGGTAAAAGATTCAATGTCAACACAAGTATCGCCTTGATCTCCAATCTTTTCATCAATTACTTTGTTAGAAAAAAGCACTATAGACCATTTCGTACTTGTCGGATCAGTGACATAGAACACTTGTTTAGCTTGAGAGGCTAGAATGAAAGGCTCATCTTTGTACCCCGCCCTGTTAAGATCCACTTGCAAAAATCGTGACTCGTCCATCCGTATACCATTCTCGTAGTCTTTCGACAATCGATTGGAATACATCCATGTCTTATCCATATCAACTAATTAGTGCACAAAAAAGATATCGCGTTTCACCAAACGCAGTATACATGAATGGATCCGTATCAAGAAAACGCAACATACGAAAGACAATTTAAGACAAATTCATCACAATACCAGTAATTTGAGGAAGAAATTTACCTCGGATTTATCGAAATCTAAGAAACGCGGAGAATGAACGTCGTACGTCGAACTAGGCCAGGAAACGCTGCTAATTCAAAGAAAAGAAAACATATATTGTAAAAATTAAATAGGATGAATGTACATGAACATTTCACTAAACGACATGAATGAATGTAAACTATCATGATAAACCAACGGCAGTTACCAAAACTATGCTACAACCGATTTAAATTATCAAAACTATCATGATAAACCAACAACACATCTATTGAAATTATCAGAGCTACTTGTTATCAAATAATAATTTAAACTAAACTTATTTGATAACTTCATTCATGTATCTTACAAAGTCGCTTATAGCATCGGATTTTTCACAACCATACTACAGTTGTTAAGGAGGAACCAATATGGAATGCTAAGCAAGGTTAAGGAGGACCCAATATCACCAACTGAAACTACTTCTGCACAAGTTTTGTTTCCCGAAATCAATACTTCTTTAAATAAAGTCAAAAAAGAGAAAGATGTGGGAGAACCTTCCAATGTGAACAAAAGTGGTAGAGTCTTGGAGAAATAGGCATCTTGAATTAGAGAAATCACCAAATTAGACAAGAGAGGGAACCAAGTGTTTGTAATGAACATCACTTACTCTTTGTTTCAATGCAGAAGTATGTTTATAGCATCAGATTTTTCACAACCATACTACAGTTGTTTATAGCATCAGATTTTTCACTAACAACATACTAACACCAGCATACTAACACCATAGAAGAAGAAGAAACCTTTCTCAAATTGTCCCATGGTAAGACAATTTACTTTTAGTGGGGAATTTTCCCATGGTAAGACAATTTTTACAGCATGTGTTGCAAATGAATTTCTAAGTTAAATCAGTTCATAATGCAAACCTTAATGTAAACTTTCTTCCACCATACAACTACTCTCAAGATCCAAAAGCACATCAATGGAATACTCAGAGAATGCAGGTAAGTATAAATGAATGATGGTAAGTATAAACAAAGAAGAAGAAATCCCTTTATCTATCCCTAGAAATCGGAACAGGTTGCATGCATATGTAACTAAACGGTCAAGAGACGGACAGAGAATGGAAGAAGAAGAATCTTACCAAGCTGGACAAGAACGTAGTGACGGAGGAGACGACTGAAGAAGAAGGCAGAACGACGGCGACGGTGGAAGAAGAAGGCAGCAGTGAACGAACGCAACAATGAGATTCTGGAAACGTAACAATGGGATTCTGGAAACGCAGAAGAATGGGATTCTGGAAAAGAAACCGCTTTTAGGGTTATTATTTTAATTTTCAAATAATCTACGAAAGCGCTTTTAAAAGCGCTTTCATAGGCCTAGGTATAAGAGCGCTTTTGGAGACAAAAGCGCTTTCGTATGATAGGCTTATGAAAGCGCTTTCGTAGGGCCACCTTTTAGAGCGCTTTTCAAAAGCGCTTTTATATGGCCACCTATAAGAGCGCTTTTCAAAAGCGCTTTCGTAGGTTAGATATTTTAAATACCTATGAAAGCGCTTTCTGGAAAGCGCTTTTTTAAGCGAATTTTTTTTTAAAGGCTACGAAAGCGCTTTTTCTTAAAAGCGCTTTCATAGATGCGCTGACATTTTTTTTTTTTTTGTAGTGAAGGCATTACAAGCGTGCTAATGTATTCTCTATACCTAGGCCTCATCCAACACCTATTGATAATATTCTCAAAAATTTATTATTGATCCAAATATTTTTATAAACGATATTTACAAAAAATAATATTCGTATACAAAATTTTTTTTTATTATTGATCTAAATATTTTTATATACAAAAAATAGAATTTATGATCTAACTATTTTTTATTCAAAAATGATAAACGGGAAAAATCTATTATTGATCTAAATATTTTTATATATAAAAATTTACTATTGATCCAAATATTTTTGTAAATAGATACTTAAATAATATTTCTATACGGCATAAAATCTATTAATAATTTAAATATTTTTATATACAAAAAATAGTATTTATGATT
Source organism: Vicia sativa (assembly GCA_021764765.1). Classification (NCBI taxonomy): domain Eukaryota; kingdom Viridiplantae; phylum Streptophyta; class Magnoliopsida; order Fabales; family Fabaceae; genus Vicia; species Vicia sativa. The sequence goes on along the minus strand of CM038793.1, from coordinate 142,175,264 downwards.
CAAATATTTTTTTATTCAAAAATGGTATAGGGAGAAAATATTATTGATCTAATTATTTCACATACAAAAATTTATTATTGATTCAAATATGTTTTTAAACAATACCTAAACAAAAATAATATTTGTATACGAGAAAAAATCTATTATTATCTAAATATTTTTATTTATGAAAAATGATATTTATCATCTAAATATTTTTATTTATATACAAAAATTTGAAATTGACCCAAATATTTTTATATATGAAAAAATTTATTATTGACCTAAATATTTTTATATAAAAAAAAATTTATTATTAATTTAAATATTTTTATATACAAATTTTTTTTATTAATAATTTTAATATATATATATTTTTAATCTCCTATTTAAAATAAATATATTATAATAAATAAATATGTGTATGATATGAGATATGCGCGGATGCACGCGTTTATTACTAGAAATATAAAAAGTCCGCGTGCTATAATGGTTGATGTAGACACTGTACCTTAAAATAACAAACTTTATTCATTACAATCAAATGGACCCCACATCATCCCATGTCACACAAGCCATGTCCGAGTGGAAACTACCACGAGGATCATTTATGTGGATTTCAAATTTTATCAATATCATAAGAAAATTTTTATATAGACCAAAAACTTATTTATTCAGAAGTTCACATATCAACTAAGTTGAGTTAAATCACTAAACAAAATTCACTCACAAATGTTATTAAATTTCAGATCATCTAAGTTGGGTTAAATTTCCCAACTTTTTTAGAGGTAAATAATAATTCACCTCATTGGTATCCTCTTTTCAACGACCATAACACTCTTCTAATCTTATTAGACTAATCAAACCCAAATTACAGTTAGGGTTTATCCACTCATGTAGTTACCATGTGTTTAATAAATAGTACTCGTATCATATGAGAGAAATGCTATTGTTCTCTTAATCATTTCTCCCATCCCATAGATCGCTATCACACATAACTAACATGGACACCGACAGTCAACCAAAGAAAAACCCACCCAAAAGGCAGATCTTTATACTCTCCGGTCAAAGCAACATGGCCGGTCGCGGCGGTGTAATCAAGAAGCCCCACCACACTCCCAACAAGCGATGGAACGGTATCGTTCCTCCGGAGTGCAGTCCCGACCCTTCCATCCTCCGTTTCAGCGCCACCCTTAATTGGGAACAAGCACACGAGCCCCTCCATGTTGACATTGACACCAAGAAAGCCTGCGGCATAGGTCCAGGCATGGTGTTCGCCAACGCAATACGGAAGCATGTAGCCAGCGAGATAGGTCTCGTCCCTTGCGCTGTTGGTGGCACTGCGATAAAGGAATGGGCACGCGGGGAGGAGCTGTACGAAAACATGGTGAAGAGAGTCAAAGAAAGCGTAAAGGGAGACGAAAAGGCAGAGATCAAAGCGTTGTTGTGGTTCCAAGGGGAAAGTGACACATCGAGTGAACATGACGCAGAGGCTTACAAACTCAACATGAAGAATCTCATCCACAATGTTCGTCAAGATCTAGATTTGCCATCGCTTCCAATAATTCAGGTTTCGTAAATAACTATGTTTTTGTTTATTTATATTATAGAATAACATGAAACAGAACAAAACAATCTTAGGATTATGGTGATGTTTGTTATTAGGTTGCATTAGCATCAGGGTTTGAATACCTTGAGAAAGTGAGAGAAGCGCAGAAAGGGATTAATATTCAGAATGTGGTTTGTGTTGATGCAAAGGGATTGCAATTGAAGGAAGATAATCTTCACTTGAACACAGAAGCTCAGATTAAATTGGGACACATGCTGGCTGAGAGTTTTATTACGGTTTTTCAGAAAGATCAAGCTGAGCTTTTGGAATAGTTGGTTTCAAACTGGATCTGCGAAAAACATTGGGATCTACTAGAGTTGGAGATTTGTTATTATATATTGATGGATCTTGTTTGTTTGTTTGTTTGCTTGCTGTCAGTGTGCATCTTAACACACATATGTGTAGTATGGTCGCCTTAAAGCTTTCACGATTTCCGTATGTACGTGTGTTGCAATATTAATTGCGGTCGTCGCAGTGTGAGTTTATCACAACTTGTTCTTTATCATAAACGCGGTGAATAAAGGTATTTGTATCTTCCGATACTGTTTTGTCGCGGCCGTTTATGCAGTATCGGAGCGTTTTTTAAGACCTTGTTACATGTTTAAGTTGTCTGCTTGTTGTGTTATAATGAGATATGATTGGATATCCATGAAAAACATACTTATGTTGTTGCACTTACACATTAATCTTTTTAGATTGTGTGTCATTGATATTGAATTGCTCCTTTGTTAACCTAGTACGTAGTACTTGTAGTTTTCATGAAGTTATCTGTTTCTGGATTTGTAAGCTTTTTGTTGTGTTGTAACTCAAAACTTTATGAGTAGCAGTTTTAGTAGTATTCTGGAGAGAGTGAGTTGGTTTCCTCAAGTTTTTTTTTTTTTTTGTATTGCCTTGTTCCTTTCGACATCATAATCACGAGTTGTTGGGAACAAATATTGTTGAATCATGATTTTGCTAATGCTGTCTTGGTTATTTCTTTCTGTGGGGTGACAGAGTTTGGGCAGAGTAATGGTTTTATTAAGACTATGTTGTGTTCATGTGATATTCTGTTCCGCATGTGATAGAGACTTGAACAATGGGCCTGATGCAATTCCAGATGTGGGCCTTATTACTGGAAGAAAGAAAAGGTGGGGGAAGGAGAGAGAAAAGGGTAGGTTGGTGGGGTGGACAAAAACCGAAATCCACCCGAAACCAAAAACACCGAGTCTATAAAAAATTAAACGGGTGGGTCGGATCGGTCATCGGATCATCGGCTGAATATTATCGGTTTCACATGAGTATGAATGGTCGGACTCGGATGTTAAAAATACATCCATATATATGAAACTGTATTCGACCGAATCTTATCTACTACATACATATATTTCAATTTTTTAATCAAAATAGTAAAGGGATAATATATTACTAAGTGATGGCATAGCTATCGTGAGACCTGTCTTTTGGAAAAGGGGGAATAGAATAATATATTTAAGTACTTTTATAATAAAAACAAACTAGTACTCTATGTGATGTGAACATTTACTTTTATAATAAACAAACTAGTGGTTTATGTGACGTGAACACATCTTATCTCAATTTCTATAAACACAATTGACAAAAATGTTGTGACTATAGATACATTGCATCAAGGAGACTAGAGTGTTCAAGATAATAAAAAGTCGCGTGGTGTAATATGTATACTATTGAGTAAGGTAAAATTGACGAAAATTATGGTTTAACTGATATGTATATCTGCTGTATTTTAAAATTTACCCTCTTCATTTTTATTTTAATTGGCTTATACTTAATCATCGCACGCACATGCATTCATATCATTTATGATTTAGGGTTGGATGTGACCCCCAGTGGGTTTTCTTTGAGCATAGAAGATGTTGTGTTTTCAATCAATCCAAGAGGTTTGCGAATAGCGAGGGTTTGACAGTGAATCTTATTTTCTCACATCCATGGACTTTTTGCGCTGATTGCTAAAGTGTGTGACGTTTATCTTGACGAGTTTCTAGAGCATTATTATTTTGAGTTTTGTCTCAATACATATTCAAATCAACTAAGGATCATCAAGAAATTAGGACTCTCGCTTCAAGGATATTCTTTCTTTTCCATCAAGATTTGTAGAGGTTCATGTTCATAATAAGAGAATTATCATTGGAGTTTGATTATCCTCAGTTGTTTTTGATTAATGATACAAGTTTGGTTGACACTTGAATTACGTTAACGGTTTCGTTGGAATGATATGAGCATTGGGTTTTGGCCCTTAAGATTTGAATTTATGGGATGGTATGCATTCAAATTTTTAAAGATGTTTAGTGAGGCTCGATTATTTGGGATCTTCTAGAAGTACAAGTTAAATTTGGATTTGATAATTAAAGATCTGGACTCATTGTTGTCTACTTGATGCATTACATTTGATTTGTTCAAAAACATATATGCTTATAATGGATAGAGCCATTTTCAAGCGAGGAACCATATTATGTTTCAAGAGAAACCTAGATTTCAAGTCAATTTCTATTCAAGTAAATTTCAATTCAATGCTTTCAAATTTCAAGATTCCAAAATATGCAAGTTACGATCTTTCTAAAATCGTTTCTTTTCATTCATACTCAAGAGTTCCAAATTACTTGAAGTTTATTTGTTATCCAAGTTTACAAGAACAGGTTTGAATACATGTATTTCTAACTTCACTACCAATTACAAATTGTCAATCCTCGAGTGCAAATTACAAGTTTGAACTACAATGTTCTCCTAATTGGTACAAGTTTGTTCTAAACTACATGGGGAGGTTCTTTTAAACTTCAAAAGTTCCCTAAGCCCTTCAAGATTTTCCATGGATCTTGGCTCGCCTTTGTGTTTCTCAAGCTTTCCTACCATCAATCACCAACGAAATTCATGCCAAGAAAACAAAGAAAAAAGTGGTTAGCAAGCAATTGGCAGCAATGAATATACAAGGTCTTACACAAATTCTCTTAGGATCTCATCATTAGGGATTATGGCAAAAATCAGAGTATAGGGAGAATTTTCAAATCATGTTCAAGCAACAAATAAAGCCTCAAACAATTGGAATTGCACTTTAATTCATGGGCATATCACCTTGTTAATTAGAAATTCATATATACGTTTAAGAGCATGTGTCAAAGGCAAACATCCCTACAAGTTAGGGGCTGATCCTGAACGAATATAGTTTCCTTAGGAGAATTCATAAAACCAAGTTAGAAATGTCAGAAAGAAGTGTGTCGACCATGAAAGTGAACCAAGAAATCGATCGAGTCGACCAAAGTGTCAAATGAACCCAAAAAAGGCAAGATTGGCAGTTAGAAGGAATAAACACAACATAAATGTGTCGAAAATGAACCGCATCGACTGGAGGAACAAACAAATTGTTGTTGGTCGATTTGCCATATTATGGGCTAAGCGAAAGAATTGGCTGAAGTTCAGATGATGTTGTCGAAGGCATAGTTTAGGGGACTTAGAGAAATATTATTTTTCCTGAGATGCATTGAAACTAGGAGCGGTTAACCCTTTTGAAATCACAAGCGGGAAATAGTCAAAATATGGAGATCGTGGGTAGTTATCTCAAAAGGTCATGGCTGTTAGGCGCTAAATAGATGACGAAATCTTGTGTAGCAATTGCGTTTTAGTTTCATTTCATCCGTTGATTGCTTTCAGCAGTTATCTTGTAGAGTACTATAAATAAGTCGCTCCATTGTAATTTTTAGGTGTGTTCACTTGTATTCTCAAATTTCTTACCAACACTCTGCCCAATTCTGCGCTTAAGAAAGAAAGAGTCACTAAGCTTTTGATGTACGTGAATCACCATCTTTATTATTAATGCAATCAGTTTATCTTTCAATTTTATCTCTTTAATGTCTTTACTTTTCATATTCATTTTGTTTCAAACAACTTTGCATGAACCTTTCAACATGACTTGTTGGTCACGAGTCACCAACCAGTTAGTTCGTTGAGTCTTGTTTCGTCCGGAACCTACTGTCAGTTAGTCAGGTGGTCGAAACTTTTGTGTGGAAAGCTGTTGTACTGCTTCCCTTGGTCTTAGAAAATCGTTTATTAACCAAGGTATATTTTGACAGAGTCGGTATAACATACAAAATCTTAGCACGCATCTTAAGATCAACTGGTCGATCTTGCGAGTAACCCTTAGTTTTAGGACATAGGAAGGACCAACGCTTGTTTACCATTTTCCATAGTAAACAAATTGGCACACCCAGTGGGACCAAGTGCTAAGCTTTGAGGTTTGTTAGTAGATGTCATAACTGTATGAGACTTAGAAGTGGGAATTCAACCAATAAGAAACCACCTATTAGAAAACGCACACCTAAGATGATAAACACTTCTTCCGCGCTGAACGTGGATGAGATTCCATCACGAACTCTGGGTACGTCTGACCCAGTCATTATGCAACTTGCACCATTTCCCTCATTAAACAGCACAACTATCTCAGGGCCAACTACGTCAGTATCAGTCCATATTCCCCAGACCACACCAGTGAGTCTAGGGCCTGTGGTGGCCACGAGCTCCATTCTGAGCACAAAGATACCTCGATTTGATACTGCTAGGAATCCCCCTTATGGAATGCCGTATTCCTTAATGACGGGATATCAGTCAACCTCAAGCGCAGCAATGATGTCTGATAATACACAAAACACGAATGCCCCTTTGCAAGGTTCTGCAACGAGGGAACTAGGGCAATGCTTGTACAACACTTAAACAATACGTCTGTGGCAGTGTTAAGGCAACAAATGAACGATAACAACCACGAGTTGGTTAATATGTTAAATAACCAAATGGGTAATGTGTTTAACCATATAGTACGAGAATTGTTTGAGACTAATAGGCAGTCCGCCAAAACAAACCGACAGGTAATTGCATAGTTAACACGTTTGTGTAACTTCTTAGGTGTTCCCCAAGATGCCGCCCGACAAGGGCCACCGGTCCGATAAGCCATACTTGATTCATGGGGACATGTGGGCAGTAAAAGAAGAGACTGTATACCAAGGTCAAGCTGCAATGCCTCAAAGAAACGTTGTTGTCGATCTACCTAGGGTATTGGTTCATAGACAACAAGAGGTTGACCAGGTTCTCGACCAAATTCGACAAGAGGAATTAGTTTTTGAAAACAACTTGACCAATATTATCGAGAGAATTATGGCCAGAAATGGTATGAATACCACACTGCAAAGGCCAACATATTCCTCCTCATTATTTGAGTATATTTTGCAAACTAAAAACCCTAGAGGGTGGAAAATTCCTAAATATACTAAGTTTGGGGGAGAAACGGGTGAATCGACAGTCGAGCACATCGCAAGATACTTGACTGAGTCGGGGGACATGGCGAATAATGAAGGCCTGAGGGTAAAACATTTCTCTTCGTCCCTCACTAAAGCCGCCTTTACATGGTTTACTACCTTGCCCCCTGATTCTATTGATTCATGGTCGAAGTTAGAGAAACTTTTCCATGAACAATTTTATGAGGGGCATTCAAAAATTAGTTTGGTCGAGTTATCAAACATTAAGAGAAAATTTGCTGAAATAATAGATGACTACCTAAATAGGTTTAGGTCGTTAAAAGCAAGGTGATTTACCCAAGTACCTGAACACGAACTTGCTCAAATGGCTGCTTGAGGTCTAGACTACTCCATTAGGAAGAAAATAGACCCAACCTTTGTCAAAAGTATGTCACAGCTGGCTGACAGGGTTCGACACCTTGAGCGTCTTCGACTAGAAAAAGTTAGACATAATAAAGCTATGGCTAAGAATGAGAAGGTAGCCTATGTCGACTATGATGACACAGATCCCATATATGAAGCAGATTAGATTTCTCCGACTGAGGAAGATGTAGATATGGATGAATTAAAATCAGGGCCTGCATATGAATGCAAGTCATTGTTTCCCGCCAAAGGGAAAATCCCTGCTGTCGAAACTACTTCAAAAATCCCTGCAAAAACTTATACTTTTGATGTTAGTAAATGCGATGAGATTTTTGATTTATTAGTTAAAGATGGTCAAATTTTAGTACCCCCAAATGCTAAGTTACCACCATTAGAACAAAGACAGAAAAGAGGTTTTTGCAAATATCATAATTATCTTGGTCACACAACCTCTCAATATTTTCTTTTCAGGGATTTGGTTTAAAAATCACTCCAGGAGGGTCGCCTAAAGTTCTCTGCGAGGAGGCAGAAAATCGACACTGACCCTTTAAGACAAAAAGAGGCTTTATTTGCTGAGCCTGCCGACATCAACATGGTAGATATCACTAAAGTGCCTGACAATAACATGCTTAAGGAAACGATGAAGCTAGCTGATGTCTACCAAGGAGACGATGAAGATCTGCTGGGATTTATTTATCGATGCAAGAATAAGGGTGCCCAAGTCGGTTTGTGCCCCAGATGCAATTCTTTGACTAATAGAGTTGCTGTTGAGAATTTCCAGAGGTTGCAGCTGGAGAGAGGGAGGGTCCAGTGGAATAAAAGGGATCCTAGGAAGGTATTTCAGGGCAAGCCAAAAATTTTCATTTCGTCGGCTGCAGCACCAAGAGAGACTTGGATTAATCCCCAAATGGCCGCGGGGCCATCGAATGTTGCAGGTGTTGTGAGAGATGTGAAAGGAAAAGCGATTATGAGCTACTGACCCAAAGTGCGTTATGAGAAGAAGAGCCATGTGTCTGAAAATTACATGGGAAAAAATCCTATGAGTCAAACTCAATGGAGGCGATTCCAAAGGAAGAAGCAGGCTGAAAGACAAGCCGCTGCTGTTGCTAAGTAAACTGCCATCGACAAAGATAAGAATCAACGGCAGTACAAGGCAAAGGTCGACTCTGATGTCAAGCAACAGATTAAAGGGCTTGTCAATAAACCAATCACAAACGATTCTGATGAGGCGAATGACGATTTTGCCTCCGACTCAGAAGAAAGCCTTAACATTCTAGTCAATGTTGTGCCCATACTCCTTGAGGAGTACAATATCTCGACAAAAGTGGAAAACACTGATGATGTCGATGCTGCTGAAATGAAATTGCACAAGCCAACTTGTTACTTCGTGATGAACAATGGCTCCATTGAGAGCTAAGATGCATTTTTGAGAGGTCTGACATGGCTATGAGGAGCCATCTGAAGCCTTTACTGATTAGGGAGAAAGTCGAAGAAATTGCAATTAACAAAGTGTTAGTGGATTGTGGCGCTATAGTCAATATAATGCCACATCACATACTGAAGAAAATCGGCAAATTTGACACCGATATCAGATCTCACAACGTGGTCCTGTCGGACTACGAAGGCACAACCAAGACTACCATGGGAGTGATCCAGGTAGATATAACATTCGGCTCAGTCACCAGGCCGATAATATGTATGGTTATCCAAGGTAAGCCAAGTTACAATCTGCTGGTAGGAAGAGAATGGATACATGGAATTGATTCTGTGCCATCTTCCATGCATCAACGCCTAATAATTTGGCGAGAAGACGACATTGTGGAAAACATCGAGGCCAAACAAGGTTACTTTATGGCAGATGTTAATAATGTCGGCCATAATCACTTTGATAGGAAACTGGCTAATATTGCTCCTTGTCAACCAGCTGAGGAAGTATATGCCAACTTAAATGAGACATTTGTTTCCCTAAAACTACACGATAACCATGGTTTTGTGTGGGACGTGGAGCCTCTAGAGGATCCATATGCAGAGGAACCCGCGCCGACAGGCTGGGGAAACGACCACGACAATGATGTTTGAGCTAGAGGCTTTGAGAAGGATTTTAGTGTATATTTCCGAAAACAAGATCAACTCGGCCCTAGAAGATGAAGAGAACATGGGTATAGAAGCCAATAAACTTCCAATTCTAGAGGAAGTCATTTTGGCTGTCGAGCCAAAATCACTAGACAAAAGCAAACTTGTCAAAGAAGACGTCGATGAGCAGCGTTTGGATTGCATATACGACGATGAGCCTTTAGGTTTTGAAAAGGATCCCATGGAACCAGAAAAGATGCAGCCACAAGATCCTTTAGAAGAAATCGACCTTGGTGCAGAGGGTGATAAGTCACCAACTTATATTAGCGCCAACATCGACCAAAAACTCAAATCTGAGGTGATATCTTTATTGAAAGAGTTTAAAGATTGTTTTGCTTGGGACTATAACGAAATGTCGGGTTTAAACAGAGAATTGGTCGAGCTGAGGTTACCAATAAAAGCTGGGAGAAATCCAGTGAAACAAACACCTCGATGTTTTGCACCAGCATTTATGTCGAAGATCAAGGAGGAAATATAAATACTCCTCAAAAGCAAGTTCATCAAAACTGCAAGGTATGTCGAATGGTTGGCCAATATTATGCCAATACTTAAGAAAAATGGTAAACTTCGAGTGTGCATTGATTTTAGAGACTTAAATGCTGCCACTCCTAAAGATGAATACGTTATGCCTGTGGTTGAAATGCTAGTCGACTCGACTGCTGGCTTTGAATATTTAAGTATGCTTAATGGTTATGTTGGTTATAACCAAATTTTTATTGCAGATGATGATGTGCCGAAGATGGTGTTTCGTTGCCCAGGGGCATTAGGCACCTATGAATGGGTGGTCATGCCATTCGGCTTGAAGAATGTTGGAGCAACATACCAAAGGGTAATGAATTCTATGTTCCATGACTTTATTGAAGATTTTATGCAGGTTTACATCGACGATATTTGTGACACCCCAAATTAATTCAATTATTAAATAATTAGAAATTTAATTAAAGGTTTAATTATTGGCATTTTTGAATTAAAAGATTTAATTGATTAATTAAATAATGGAAGTGTTGGGGGTGTGAAGTTAAATTGTAGGGTGTATGGAGTAAAAAGCTCTACTTAATCCTAATTAATTTATTTCTATTATTTGGAAAATAAAAAGGAATAAATAAAGGAACAAAAGGAAACAAGTGAGAAGAGGAATTAGGATTGCATTCTACGTGAGATTGGTGAAGAGAAGAGAAAAGAGGAGAAAAATCCAAACGCCGAGAATTCGAAAATTCATCGCGAGGTAAGGGGGGATTGATCTGATTATTATGCCTTATAGGTTTTGATGATCAATAAAATAATTCAATCCGTTAGGAATCTCGAATTAGGATTTTAGGTTGTGCCCTAACGTTATGATCCGACGTAATAATTTAATTGGAATTGATAAGAATGATTAATTTATGTAGAATGATTGTAGGCTAATTAGAAAACATGATTCCATGGTCAATTGGATGTGAAAACCATAAATTAATCTTGTTTTGTGATAATATGAAGTTTGGTAATGAATGAAATCAATGGGAATTGGAATACAGTGAAAAAAGGATCTGGTTTTGTGAAAATCACGTGTTATGCATCGACCCATAGGGTTATGCATCGATGCAAGCAGTCAAAATTTGGAAAAACAGAAACTGGAATAAGCTATGCATCGACCCATAACTCTATGCATCGACTCATAGGGAGAAAATCAAAGCTATGCATCGACACATACGTGTTATGCATCGATGCATACTGAACCAAATTTGAAAAATACAGAATTTTTAATTGTATGCATCGACGTATACGATGCATGTGTCGACACATGCTGTTTATGTATTGATGCATAGGCTTATGCATCGATGCATACTGTGCTAGAACAGAAGGGAACTTTTTGAAAACGGTTTTGGTCATATCTTTGCGACCGTAACTCCGATTTAGGCATAGTTGGTATCGTTGGAAAGCTTAGAATGAGTACTATCTATTAAAAACATTTTCAAAACAAGTAATTGATATCTTGAAGGATTGTTTTGGCTTCCGTAGGAAGAATCCGTTGTAATTCGTGATTGTTCCATTAACTTTGAGTATACTTGCTGTATGTTAATTCAATATATGGTAATTAACGTTATATGTTCATGAATTGCTGTTATCATGTGTTGTTGTTGTTATTGGTTATGAATGGAATAATGCTGTGTGATCATATTCCGTATTTGGATCGTTGCATGCTTTTGATGTGCATGCATGAGCATTTTGGTAATGGTTCATTCCCAATGTATGGAATTGAACTTGCAGGGCCAATAACCGTACTCAATGGATAGTGGTGGTGAGGCTAGATTCTTGACCCAGTGGTGTATGGGCGAATCATTGATTGACGCTGTTTTCCGAAGTGTAAGCGAAACAGGGTGTGGACTTGGTTCACGTTTGGTACCACATGCATTTTGAGTCTGCATTGCATATGTAATTATAACATGTTAGGATGGTTTCTAGTGTTATACTTGCATTGATTGTTGTTGTATGCATAATGATCTATGTGAATTGTATTTGTGAATCGTATTCTGATGATGCTAATAAGGGTGGAATAATGAATTGTTTGTTTTATTGTTTTAAAGAAACGTATAATGCATTGTAATCTTGATGAAATCTCACCCTTACTTTAATGATTTTAGATTAAAGTGATTAGCTGCTCAGGAATTGGTGAGGATGGCTTATAGAGCTGTACTATTTAGATAGTCCGCGTGTCAGTGTCATGCTCTGGTAGTTGTAACACTGGGGAATGATTGTTTTGGGATCAACGAATTAACTTGTTTCTTTTGGTTTATGTTTTGGAGTAATTATGATTTGAATTATTCCGGATTTTTATGTTATTTCCGCTGTGTAAAATATAATCTTTGGTTTTGAATTATTTAATGAAGTTTTTCAGTAAAAGCATGATTACTGTGTGTAATACGGTGAACTGACTTTGAGATTTGTTTTTGCTTTTGATCGCAAATGTTGCGGATAGCAAGAGTCGCCACCGACTTTTCTTTTATCCAATTAAGGGAAGGTGAAAAGAACAGAAAAAGACCTTCGTTAGATTCTGAGTAAGGGAGAAGGTTATGAAAAGGGAAGGTATTAGCACCCTTTTCCATCCGTAGTTATCTACGGGCTCTTAGTTGCGTTTAGCTCACATTAAAAATTGCTTTCTGTGTGTTTGACAAAAATGTTTTGAAAAGGCATTTCGTTTTGACTTTGTAATGATTCATGTAGGAATATATACAAAGTGTTCGGAAGTGTTTTGTTTTGAAAAGTATTTGAACTTTGAGAAAAGTGTGAGGTGTGAAAAGTATTTTGATAGAGCAAGCAACTAAAAGTCTTATTACCTACTCAGAATGGTCGTTTTCGTGTTGTTTTACGTTCCTTTAGAATAGCGCTATCCTTACCATTAGTTGGTAGGTAACCCTATTCGTTGGATGTAGAGGGACATTCGAAGGGACATTGGATGGTCATAGAAGGCAACTTGTAGGAAGTATCCTAGCACATTCGAAGGGACGATCATCACTTTTCGTAGGCAACAATCGAGGGACGAGATCATGTATTCGTAGGCGACATCGTGGGTCTATGATCTTTGTATCGAAGGGACTGTGATGATATGTTTCGTAGGCAACGGTGCTAGGATACCTCTACGTTTGAGGGGCTTGACCATTCATTCGAAAGGCAACGAGAGAGAAATACCCTAAGGGGTGCATGTGTGAGAAAAGTGTGTTAATTTCAGATATACTATCTTGGAATTAGAAGTGATCTATGTTCGTTTTTATCTTTCCATACACGCCTAATTACTAGCAGTTTATAGGGTGCAGAAAATAAATTGCGGAAAGTTAAGTGCGGAAAGTAAATCCAACGCTATTACATGGCTTTGGGGCAGTTACATAATATAGGAGTGCGGAAAGTAAAATCCTAATTAAACTATTTTATCCCATGAGCAGTTACATAATATTGGAAAAGAATCTGAGAAAATAAATCCTAACTATTACAACCTGTAAGCAGATACATAATAATCGAAAAATATAAGAAAATTCGCATAAGAGAAAATACGTTAGTAAAAGAAAGTTTTGAATGAAGAAAAATATTTTTGGGTTGGTAATGATAATTATATGATAGAATAATTTTTTGGGAATTTTCTGGATCGATTTTGATAAGGAAAAGCAATTAAAAGTCAATTTAATGGTTAATTAACAGTTAATTAAAATATGCATGCAAAAATATTAATTTTTATGTCAAAAATTAAATAAACATTTTTCTGATTAAAATGCAAAAAGAAAATATTTTTTGGTGATTTTTAAATGCATGAGAAAATTGTTTAAAAAGAAAATAAAGTAAGAAAGAAAAATAAGAAAAGAACTAGAAAATTGGTTAGTATGCAAAAGTGTTAAAAAATATTGTGGCAGCCAAGGTTCGAACCCATGACGTCTGGGTTATACGCGCGCTACCCTTGCCACTGAGCCAACCTGCGTTTGGTGTTAGAATAATGAAACAAAAACATTTTAAGGGAATTAGTTTTCTGGAAATCCAAAACACGCGCAAAGATCTTCATCTTCTTCGTTTGAATTTTCAAACAGATATCATCGATCTGGTTCGACGCTAAGGCCCCTGCAAATTTCTAAAATCACACACAAGCAATATAAATAAATACATTATGAGTACATGGTTCGATTGGAAACTTCATTCTAAACACGATGGTGGTCTTAGTTTCGTCCAATTTTGCCTAGAATGCAAAGCCCTAAATCGGACCTATGAACCCTAACCATGGCATCTCGTGATTCCTGTACTCAAAACACAATTAAACGATGCAGATAGCTTCGAAACTCCATTCTAAACACAAAACAAACATCAAAACATGTTAAATATGCATGGAAATCCAAAATCGAAATTGAGTTATAATGAACAAACCAAACTGAATTCGTGATTCGGATGTTTGGGTGGCATGAGTATCTGGATCGATTCAGGGGACCTCCAGGAATGTATTGGAATCCTTAGAATCGATTGAAACCACCTGAAACTAGGGCTGCAAGTTGCTTGAAATACAAGTGTTTTTTGAAGTTGGTAAGGGTTCTTGGAGGCAGAATTTTTGTCCTTTTTCATGTGTATGCATTGTGTATATATAGTAGATGAATTTAGGTCAAGAATCATGAAGAAATAATGTATCAATCAATGAGAAAATATTTGATTTGGTATAAAACCAAATATTGCCCTTTTGATCAAATTTCAATCAATTCTCTCGCCAATCAATGCCAATTTCGAATTTGCCAGCGTGGGAGGTTTGCTTGGACCTCAAGAATGAGAGAAAAATCCAATTTGCATTTAATTATGATTTTCTACCTTTTATTTTAATTTAATTGGCTTTTAAATGATTAAAATCCAAAATAAATAGAAAATAAAAGATAAAATTCGTGGCCTTGGGCTTGGAGGTTCCAAATTAGCTGAGGAACAAGTTGAATCAAGAAAAGTTAGGCCCATTTGCAAAATTTTGGATTTTGACAAGTATTTCTCTTTGTGCACCTTTTCAAAAATGCTCAACTTGTGCAAGGTGTATATTGTTCAATATTTAACATTTTTGGGTGTTCTTGGACTTTTTAGAAAGCTTTAGATGTCTTCTAAAAAACCTCTTTGGTTTCATCTCAATTGAAGTTTCCATGCTGAATAACACTTCTTTACAAAAAGTTGACTTTTTGTTGACTTTGAAAATGACCTGTAATGTTTTGATCGATATCTTCCAAATGAAGCATTTTCTGACCAAGCTTGTGAGACATGAAGTTGTAGAGAATTGAATTCTATTCAAAATGAGAGTTGGTGGAAAACTTTCTGACAAAGTATGAGAAAGTTATGCCTGGTTAAAGTTCCGTTGAGTTTTGTCTGAGAAAGCCCAATTTAGAAACTTTGACTTTTGATCAATTCTTGAGTTTTCTTGATGAATCATGATCAACCCTTGATCAAATGATGAATGTTACTTCAAAATATGGATGTTGACCAAAAATCCTGAAGTTTGACTGTATGTTGACCACAGTTGACTTTTTGTCCAATACAACTGATTTTCAACCATCTGAGCAATTGCCTGAGGAAACTTGACTTGTAAGGCTTAAAACTTGACATGGAGATTCTTTGAAGCATATGATGAGGTTTGATATCCACAGGAGATGTTGAAGGTCCATCTTTATTTGAGGATAGCCAAACCCTAGTTTGGGTTGATTGTCTAGGAGAGGGTTTGTCTGGTCAACCCTTGTGAAATCCTTGTGTATGGATATGAGAAATGTCTTGAGAAGTAGGAGGGAAAATTTTAGGGTATGACAGCTGCCCCTGTTCAATCTTCTTGTACTGGAAGGGTTAGATTGGCCTGCTTGCCTTTCTTGACCTGAAGGTAGAAGATGATTGAACACTCGAGTACACCTGAAAATTTGTACTCGCTGTTGATTGATGATGCATGGGAATGGGCTTATAGATGCCATTTGGAGAAGCTGGAGGCTTTACTGGGGAATGAGTTGTACGTTAGACCCAAGAGCTTTTCCTGAATAGGAGAGTCGTCGGAGATGGGCTTAAGATGCCTTCTGGAAAGACTAATGCTGAGGAGTGAGCCGTATGCTAGGCTCTGTAGATATTCCTGAAGGTAGAAGGGAGCACGGGGATGGGCTTAAGATGCCATCCGGAGAGAGTCGTACGTCAGACTTCACGCTCGTCTTTGAATAAAGTTATTAGTTTGTATTGGTTTTTTAACCAAATATGCAGCATTCTGAAAGTGGAGAGATGTCGACAAATAGTCGGAGATGGGCTTAAGATGCCATCCAAGGCAACTGAGTCGTATGCCAGATTCTGTAGTTTCTGTTGATAATAAGAGAGAGTTAGAATAAATCTTCGTCTTGATTACTCTGAGGAAATAATAGTTGGCAGAATGCGGATAACTTCCCTGTTGTGCTTCGGGTGTTGATCCAATGCCTGTTGTCGGAGGACAACTTGGGTGGTTGTTCGGATAGGGTTTCCCGTCTTGCTTCGGGTATTAATCCTGGACCTGTTGTTAGAGGACAACTTGGGTGGTCGTTCAGATAGGGTTTCCCGTCTTGCTCCGGGTATTAATCCTGGACCTGTCGTTTAGAAGCGATTTTCACCTGTTTGGGAAAAACAAAAGAAACTTTGATAGGATATAGTTAGACTTATGCAGATTATGATGCATGATAATGTGTATGAATGATATATGCTCATGTTATGACTTTTATGAATAATGTATGAATGATAGATGTTGTGCTATTTCAAAACATATCCATCTTGAAGAAGATGTGAATGTCCTGTTGGAGATTTTGAACTTCTGCTTGGGGATGACATGGATAAAAACCCTGTTTTGAAAGAGAAGAAAGATATCTTTGATTCCTCCGATGCACGATTTGACCAAGTTTCGAGCCTAGATATCAATTCTGCTGGGAATAATAGAAACCGAGAGATACTCCACTGAGGATCTTGTACGTAGACCCCGTTGAGGATAGTAGAAACTGGGAAACATTCCGCTGAGGATCTTGTGCATCGATCCTGCTGGGGAGTGTCTGGCTGTTGCTGGGAGACGGAACTTAAAGAATCTGGAGCTTGTCAAAGCCTCCGGCTGGGGAATAAGAGATGTAGGTTTCCTCCGATGCATTATCTGACTAAGTTTCGAGTCTGGATATTCCTGCTGCCGGGGGAAATGATAATCGTTGAGAGATATTTTGTTGGGGATAAATATCTCTGCTGGAGATGAACCGTTACTGCTTGGAGACTGACGTAACAAGGTTAAGCTGGTTGAAATCACTGCTCAGGGACTAACGTGATGAAGCTCGGAGTGTTGGAACACCTGCGGAGGGAAATTTGTACTTCGCCGGGGAAGGTTTGCAGTGAGCGATACCTCTATGGGGATTCTACTCTGCAGGGGAATGTCTTGGTGACTTTCATCGTCATCTCAATTCCTAGAGCCTGTAGTAATTATCCTTGTTCGTTCGCTTTTCGCATGTTTCTAAATAGATATTTATTGTCAGATGCATATAATCATTCAAAGCAATTGTTGGACTTTTATGCAAAAATAACAATAGTGAAGACTGTAAAAAGAAAGAACTTGTATTAATTTGAAAGGTGGCATTTGGCCAAGTAGTTTGTATACAAGGAAAGTAAAAAGCTATGCGGAAACAATCTCGTCGAGTTTCAACTATGCTAGTACTCATATATTTCGACTATCTCATCTCCTTGCTGTCAGTAGAAAGTGAGTGAATTAATTTTCGCCATTTGAATCTTGAATGCTGATAGTAGTAGTCTGTAGATACGTGATTTGGACGAGACATAGTCGTATGCTTAAATCCCTAACTTTTGCCTAGACCGCCCTTTCGGGTTTTCAGTCTACCGGGATACCCTTTTTTGCCCAAGCCGCCTTTGCAGGTTTTCGACTTGCCGGTGTGTACATGTTTTGTATATATCCTTAACTTTTGCCCGAACCCTTTTGGTTTGCCAGGATGCCCTTATTTTTTGCCTAGGTAAGTCGACCTAGCGGGTCTCGTTTATGCGTAGTATTTTTTGACTATGTCTGCGTTCACAGGGTGTGGGAAGTCTTCGCCATCCATGGTGCTAAGTATCATAGCTCCGCCGGAAAATACTGTTTTGACTACAAATGGTCCCTCATAGGTGGGAGTCCATTTTCCCCTGGGATCACCTTGTGGAAGAATGATGCGCTTGACTACTAGATCACCGACTTGGTAGACTCGGTGCTTGACTTTCTTGTTGAACGCTCTAATTATTCGCTTCTGATAAATTTGTCCATGGCAAATGGATGCGAGCCGCTTCTCGTCGAGTAAGTTGATCCTGTTGATGTTCGTACTGTTGTGCGATAACCATGGAGAGCAAATGGCAACATCTCATGCCAATCCTTGTAAGTCACTATCATCTTCTATATGATCTTCTTAATATTCTTGTTGGCGGCTTCCACTGCGCCATTCATCTTAGGCCGATATGGAGAAGAGTTGTGATGCTTGATTTTGAACTGCGTGCAGAGTTCGGTGATCATTTTGTTGTTGAGATTAGAGCCGTTATCTATGATAATCCTTTCGGGAGTGCCATACCGACAGATAAGATTATGCTTGATGAATCGAGCCATAACATTCTTGGTAACAGATGCGAACGAGGCTGCTTCTACCCGCTTGGTGAAATAGTCAATTTCCACAAGGATGAAACGATGTCCGTTGGAAGAAGTGGGCTTGATTTCTCCGATCATGTCAATGCCCCACATTGCGAAAGGCCATGGAGCGGTCAGAACATTCAACGGTACTGGAGGTACGTGCACTTTGTCTGCATATATCTGGCATTTGTGACAAGAACGAGCATAGCGGTGACAATCAGCTTCCATGGTGGACCAATAGTAACCTGTTCTCAAAATCTTCTTAGCCATGGTATGTCCACTGGAGTGGGTGCCGAATGTGCCTTCGTGTAACTCTTCCATGATACGTTCTGTTGTTTTCTGGTCTACACAATGGAGTAAGCAAAAGTCGTGATTGCATTTGTATAAGATGCCGTTGCTGAGGAAGAATTTAGAAGCGAATCTCCTAAAGAACTTCTTATCATTGACAGATGCCCCTGCGGGATATTCCTGAGTCTCAAGATACCTTTTCACTTCGTAGAACCAAGGCTTCTCTTCTGCATCAAGTTCTCAACAGTATGCTGGTTCGTCAAACTTTTCGATGATGATTTGGGGAGCCTCGTTGTCCCATCTGACTTTGAACATAGACGACATAGTAGCTAATGCGTCTGCCAACTGATTCTCTTCTTGTGGAATATGATCGAAAGTAATCTCTTCGAAGTAGGGTATCAAACTCAGAACATGCTCTCGATACGGAATGAGATTCAGATGCTTCGTATCCCACTCGACTTTAATCTGACTGATCACTAAAGCTGAGTCTCCGTACACTTGCAAGAATTTGATTCTCAAGTCAATAGCAGCTTTAATACCCATGATGCACGCTTCGTATTCGGCCATGTTATTAGTGCAGCTGAAACATAATCTGGCGGTGAAAGGCATATGTATGCCTGTAGGGGATGTAATGATGGCGCCAATGCTATTGCCAAGTGCATTTGAAGCTCCATCAAAGACCATGGTCCATCGGGATCCTTGTTCAGGTCCTTCGTTTGGTCCTGGTTCTTCGCAATTAGTAACTAGTAAAACATCTTCGTCCGGAAACTTGAACTGCATAGACTGATAGTCATCTACGGCTTGATGAGCCAAATGATCAGCTACTACACTTCCTTTGATCGCTTTCTGAGAAGTATACTGGATGTCGTATTCGGTCAAGATCATTTGCCATCTTGCTATTCTTCCGGAGAGAGCTGGCTTCTCAAATATGTAATTTATCGGATCCATCTTGGAGATCAACAAGGTAGTGTGAGTCAACATATACTGTCTTAGTCAGCGAGCAGCCTAAGCCAAAGCGCTGCAAGTTTTCTCGAGCTATGATTATCTTGTTTCACAGTCGGTAAACTATTTGCTGAGGTAGTATATTGCATACTCTTTTCGACCAGACTCGTCATGTTGCCCCAACACACACCCCATTGAGTTTTCTAACACTGTTAAGTACATGATAAGAGGTCTTCCTTCGGCAGGCGGCATCAGGATAGGAGGATTCTGTAGGTATTCCTTGATTTTGTCAAATGCGATCTGACAATCGTCGTTCCATTCCACTACCTGATCTTTCTTCAGTAACTTGAAGATTGGCTCACAAGTAGCAGTTAGATGTGCAATGAATCTGGCAATGTAGTTCAATCGTCCCAGGAAACCTCTGACCTCTTTCTCGGTGTGGGGAGCTGGCATTTCTTGAATAGCTTTAACCTTGGCGGGGTCAACTTCAATACCTTTACCACTAACAACAAACCCTAGGAGTTTACCGGATCTGACTCCAAAGGTGCACTTGTTAGGATTGAGTCTTAGTCTGTACTTCTTCATTCTATTAAACAGTTTCCGCAAATGATCGAGATGTTCTTCCTTAGTCTGTGATTGAGCTATCATGTCGTCGACGTAGACCTCTATCTCGTGATGAATCATGTCATGAAATAATGCCACCATAGCACGCTGATAAGTGGCGCCCACGTTCTTCAGTCCGAACGACATGACCTTGTAACAGAAAGTACCCCACTGTGTAACAAAAGTAGTCTTCTCCATGTCTTCAGGAGCCATTTTGATCTGATTGTAACCGGAGAAACCATTCATGAAGGAGAAAACTTTATGCTGAGCGGTGTTGTCAACTAGAACATCAATATGAGGTAGTGGGAAATCGTCTTTCGGACTCACTTTGTTCAAATCTCTGTAATCCACACACATTCGCACTTTACCATCCTTCTTAGGTACGGGTACCACATTTGTAACCCACTGCAGATAAGAAGTAACGGCTAAGAAACCGGCGTTGAACTGTTTCATGACTTCGGCTTTGATTTTCTTAGACATCTCAGGACGCATGCGACGAACCTTCTATTTCACTGGGAGAAAACCTTCTTTTGTTGGTAACCGGTGTACCACAATGTCAATGTATAAACCTGGCATGTCTTCGTATGACCAAGAAAAAACCTCGATATAATCTCGTAGCATCTGAACCAATCTTTCTTTGACACTGTTCTCAAGACCTGGTCCTATCTTGATCTCTTTTCTGTTTTCATTAGTACCCAAATTCACAACCTCAACTGACTCTTCGTGTGGCTGTGTAACTCGTTCTTCTTGCTGTAAGCAGTTTGACAAGTTCTCCTGGCACTTCACAATCTTCCTCACCTTCGTCTTCGAATTGGTAGATCGGATTATCGAAGTCATATTTAGCAATAGCATAGCTGTTATCAATGAGATTCGGAGTGAATCTGCAGTGTATCACGTGGGTGTGTGTAAGAACACATAGCTTTTTGAAGGGGTGATAAAGTAAAATAAAGAAAACAACATTTAAATGCTAAAGTCCAACGATTTTATTGAATGAAAATATGCAAATGACAGATAATAACCCTCACAAACGAGCCATGTTGCCCCGGGCAAGGCACTAGGCTTTAAAGTTTATTGTTCAAGGCAGAGAAAAACGAAAAGCATAACACAAAACAAAAACAATTACTCCTGTCTAAAGGAGATTGGTATGACGTCTGCAGTCTTCCAATTACTGAATCCGTTGTCGGGAGTTAGGAAGATCCACTTGCTGATGTTGAAGTCGTTGTCGCTATCTTCTATAGCATGAACTCCATCTTTGCTGATGCTGAAAGGAAGTTGGCCGACACGTTCGTGGCGTATCATCTTCTGACCTTTGATGGTGAAGCCTAAACCTATTTTGTCGAATTTAAGAGAAAGATCAGGGAGCTGACCCCAAATAGTACTACCTTCTTCTTTAACTGCGGTCCGAGCATCTTTCGGCGAGGCCATCCTAGGCGGAACTTGTGTAACTTCAAGAGTAACAAGAGAGTCAACAGGCATGACTCTTGGAACTGTTTCAAAAGCTTGACAGGGAGTCTCGAAGAATTCACCTTCCATCTCGAGGTATCGGAATGACTACAGATGACTGACCATGTATTCTTCTTCACCACATACTGTAACAACCTTCCCCTTCACTGGGTACTTCAGTTTCTGATGCAAGGTAGAGGTAACAGTGCCTGCCCCATGTATCCAAGGGCGTCCAAGTAGGCAAGATTAAGCTGGACGAATGTCCATGACAAAGAAAGTGGAGTCGAAAGTCTGGGAACCGACTTTAACAGGCAGAATGAGCTCTCCAAGTACTGTTCGCTTAGAACCATCAAAAGCTCTCACGATTATGTCACTGGGCTTTAAGACCAATCCTTCAACATCGAGTCGGTCGAAAGCACTCTTCGGTAGGATATTTAGAGCAGAACCGGTATCTACCAAAACATGAGACAATGTAACGCCCTTGCATTCAATAGAGATGTGCAAGGCTTTGTTGTGTTTCCTTCCGGTAGGAGTCAAATCAGCATCAGAGAAGCCTAGGCCGTTGTTGGCAGCCAGGCTAGCAATACAAACTTCAAACTGATTAGTGGTAGTGTCTTGCGGTATGTGAGCATTCTTCAGAAACTTCACCAAGGCTTTAGCATGAGCCTCAGAGCACAAGAGCAGAGCAAGCATGGAGATCTTGGACGGAGTCCGTCCCAACTGTTCCACAACATTGTAGTCACTCTTCTTGATAATCTTCAGAATTTCCTCCATTTCTTGTTTGGAGGTATCTTCAACAACTTCCTTTGGTACTTCTGTCTGAGCAGGATGAGTTACTGGTTCTTTCCCTCTAGCTTCGGGAACTGGTTGAATAGCTGGAATGCGAGCTGGAGTCGCAGTATCTTTTGGAGGAGAGATCTTTGGAGAAATCACTCTTCCGGTTCTGGTCACCTTACTTGATCCAGTGATGTTGTCGATGTCAGGAATGGTAGCTTTAACTATAATGTCCTCCATGGTCAGAGGGTCTTGTTTGAAGCCATGATAGTAAACTTCAGCTCCATAGTTCCACGGTATAGATTTGTCAGAGGAGTATGGAACTGGCCTGGGAGAAGTAATGATGAGAGGTGCCACTCTAGGCACAGGATCAGCATAGTCTTCTGGGAAATCGTCTCCCCATCCGGTCGCCTTAACATCTTCAATAGGGATCTTGTAGCTTTCGGGAACAGTATACTTCACCATATAATCGAACTTTCCACTTGGCTGCCCCAAGGTATCCCATACTTCTGGTACAGCTTCGCTCACATCTTCGATCTTCAGATTCTTAGACAAGTCTTCACACAGATTCTCCATAGGTGAAGGTTTCAAGAATAGCACTTCTCGGTTATCCATCATGCACTGAATACGTCTTTTCAACCAAGCACAACCGTTAGGTGCAGATGGGCACCAACAATAATTCTTTGGGCATCCTGGATTGACACCGGCTTGCAGCAAATTCTTCTTAACACTCATCAGAGGAATAGTCAAGTCATCTATATTGAAAACATAAGAGTTCTTGTCAATAGCATTGGAACTTTTGCCATGATTAGGCATAGGTGCATTGATCACATTCGGAGTCTCAACAGGAGGATCAAACTAAATCTCTTTAGCTTCAATCATATCTTGAATCTTGTTCTTCAAAGCCCAACAATCATCAGTGTTATGTCCTGGGCTGTTGGAGTGGTAAGCACACTTAGCATTAGGATTGTATCTTGGAGAGGAAGTGTTGATATTTTGAGGAGGATCCCTCAAGGTAATCAGCTCTGTTTTCAACATGTGTTGCAAGGCTTGCGACAATGGCATGTTGATCTTCGTAAACTATCTTCGTGGCGTGTTCTGGTTACGCGCGTTGTCTCGCTAAGGTTGTGCTGATGTAGGATTGGAGATCACAACTGCCAGTTGGCGCGGTCGGTCTTGGCTCGGCTTTTCTGACCATACACAGCATTAGCTTCTTTCTTACCACCAAAGGATCTCTTCGCAGCATTTGAGGATGACTCTACCTGAATCTTTCCGCTCTTGATTCCAGCTTTAATACGCTCTCCTGTCAATATCAGCTCGGTGAATCCGGATGAGGAATCAGATGATTGAAGAATGGGCCTGTTAGTGTTCCCATAAACATATCAACCAACTCCCTACTTGACAAGGGTGGCTGAACTCTGCCTGCTAGATCTCTCCATTTTTGAGCATATTCTTTGAATTTCTCATCACGACCCATAAACATGCTATGTAGTTGCATGCGGGTGGGTGCCAATTCAGTATTGTACTGGTACTATTTGTAGAAAGCTTCTGCTAAGTCATTCCAAGTATGAATGTAGGTATTCTCTAGCTGATAATACCACTCCAACTGAGCTCCGGACAAACTCTCTTGAAAGAAATGGATCCACAACTTCCTGTCATCAGTGTGAGGATGGATCTACTGAACATAAGACTTCAAGTGCCGCTTCGGACAAGAAATGTCATCATACTTGGCAAAAATAGGAACCTTGAACTTGAGAGGAATCACCACACCAGGAACAAGACTCAGATCATCAAAATTCAGCCCAGACATTTTCAGATTTTCCACAGCATTCAGACGGTCTTCAAGCTGTTTGTATTTGTCATCCTCAAAAGAATACTGCTCGCTCTCATATCCTTCTGCTTTGTTCTCAGGCTCACGCTGGTCTTCTTCGTTGCCCTTGACACTTCCCTCAGTTTCGATACTCTTATCTGAGAACTCTATCCGGCTGACCACTTTAGGACCCCCTTTGTGACGTCTGCCCATGTTGAGAACACCAATGCCCCTCTTCTTCTTGTTGATGAGCTTCTTTAGATCTTCTTGGCCTTGGACCAAGCTGGTAACCACTTCCTAGAACTGAGCATTCTGAGCCTGAAGATCTTTGACAGTCTGTTCAAGAGCCATTTTTCTGCTAAAATAAATAGCGAGAAAATGAGATAACCGATCTTCAATGTACCTGTTATGAAATGTTATGCCATGATATGCAATGTTTATGCAATGCAATATTTTCAAGGACCTTAGGAATTTAAATTTGTTAAAAAAGCATGAACAAACTGTATTAGTTCCTTTTTATTCTTTTTTCTTTTTAGGTACATGAGATAATTCAGAAAAATAAAAGAACAAAATCCTAAAGCTCTAGGTCTCCCATGGGCGCTTCCTCTTGGTGTTGAAGTAGGCGTTGATGTTTCGCTCCTCATGAAGTAGCTTGGTCAACTCTAGTACCTTCTTCTCGCTTGCATAGCACTGAGCTTCAAATGTATCCCTTTCTTCTTTTAGTTGAATCCAGGATCTATTCAAGTATTCAAAATCAGTAGGCATGTCGGGATGGAGAATAGTATAGGGTACGTCACCTATAGCAACAGGTTCCATAATTACTGGTAACACGGGTGTAAATGGCATCATGAGGTTTTGAGCTCGATCTCTCATCCATTTGAGGTAAGGTTCCCAAGGAATGGATTTTTGGTGCCCAAAAGTCTTGGTATCAGTCTTCTTTACCATGCCCCAAGCGTGTATGAACCTTCGTCCTCGGTAATTCGGAGATCGTGGTTGTAGTCGAACACAATATCTTGGAGAAGCATATCATGAGGACCATCTCTTCGAGCATAACCAAACTGACGTAGAGCGAGAGAAGGATTGTAAGTGATACCTCCCCTTATGCCAAGGAGTGGTACATTAGGGAATTCTCCATAACGCTCAATGAATGTGAAGTCCTTTTGAGAGAAAAGACACCAACGAATATCTGAATGAGAGAGTGACATTACTCTTTGAGACCACTTCAATCTCTGTTCGTTCTTCATTACTGATTGAGGAAGTTGCGAAATAAACCACCTGGAAAGTAACGGTAAGCAACACATGAGAGTTCCTTGTCTCTTTATGGTACGAGTGTAGAGAGAATGTAGAATATGTCCAAGTAAGGTAGGCACAGGATTGCGAGTAAGGAATATCTTGATGGTGTTCACGTCTATGAATTGATCCGAGTTAGGAAATAGAACCAAACCATAGATTAGCAAAGCCATGATGTCTTTGAATGCTTGGAAACTCATAGCTTTGAGGAACTCTCGGGCTTTCTTTATTAGGAACTTAGCAAGTAAACCCTTAACTCCGCTTCTTGTTTCCTAATTGGATTCAATGTCTAATCGTTTTAGGTGTAATGCTGATGCAATGTCTTCATACCTAGGAACCTTTTCTAAACCGGTGAATGGCATCTGGTCAAGAACAGGTATCCCAAGTAGCTTAGAGAACTCTTCCAAGGTAGGAACCAACTGATAATCTGGGAATGTAAAGCAATGGTGTTTCAGATCGAAGAACTGGAATAGGACGTGCATCATATCTTCTTCAAAACCGGAGATAACCAAGTCAAGCAGATAACCATATCTTTTGATGAACTGAGCATGATCAGGAATCTTTGAAACCAATTCTTTGAGCTGAGAAGGTATACCCATGAAGTTGATTCGGATAGTCTTTCTAGAAGCCATAATCCCTACAAAACAGAGCAAAGATAAATCCCTAGGTCCTTGAAATAGTTAGAAATGATATGCAATGCAATGATGTCATGATGTCATGTTTAACAAGCACAAACAATTCACACAATAACCCTAGGTTTAAGGCTTGCATGAGGTATAGGTATCTACCCTACCAAAGTTTGAGTTGGTTCATCCTGTCCTATAATAGTAACCGGGTTCTAGGAATCTCATATCATTGATCTTTCTTGTAGGCGTTTATTTCAATACGACTACCAAGTGGTCGACCGAAAATATCCCAAAAGTCTGATCTTAATGAGCGTAGCATCGAGTATCAGCCAACATCGGTCTACACCAAAGCCGACCATCTCACTACCTTCTAATGGCCAAGATGGGTCAATTAGGGTTCTAAAAGTTGAGTTAGTGCTGATGACACCACACAGAAGCCAAATATTATCCTCAACTTGGATATGAAGAGTACCAGGACATCCAAAGTGTCACACAAATGTAGCCATCATGTTGACCATTTCGGTATACACCTAACGGTCGCGATGATCTATTGCTACTTACCTAAGGAAACCTGGATCCGGGTGTAGGATCCCCTACAAGTATAATACCCAAGCAACCCTTAAGATAAAGCATACAAGGCAAACAGAAAGCAGTAAAAATGATCTAAAAATCCCTAAGGTATTCTCTCTTTAGGGTGTCTCCCCAGCAGAGTCGCCAGTTCTGTAATACGGTGAACTGACTTTGAGATTTGTTTTTGCTTTTGATCGCAAATGTTGCGGATAGCAAGAGTCGCCACCGACTTTTCTTTTATCCAATTAAGGGAAGGTGAAAAGAACAGAAAAAGACCTTCGTTAGATTCTGAGTAAGGGAGAAGGTTATGAAAAGGGAAGGTATTAGCACCCTTTTCCATCCGTAGTTATCTACGGGCTCTTAGTTGCGTTTAGCTCACATTAAAAATTGCTTTCTGTGTGTTTGACAAAAATGTTTTGAAAAGGCATTTCGTTTTGACTTTGTAATGATTCATGTAGGAATATATACAAAGTGTTCGGAAATGTTTTGTTTTGAAAAGTATTTGATCTTTGACAAAAGTGTGAGGTGTGAAAAGTATTTTGATAGAGCAAGCAACTAAAAGTCTTATTACCTACTCAGAATGGTCGTTTTCGTGTTGTTTTACGTTCCTTTAGAATAGCGCTATCCTTACCATTAGTTGGTAGGTAACCCTATTCGTTGGATGTAGAGGGACATTCGAAGGGACATTGGATGGTCATAGAAGGCAACTTGTAGGAAGTATCCTAGCACATTCGAAGGGACGATCATCACTTTTCGTAGGCAACAATCGAGGGACGAGATCATGTATTCGTAGGCGACATCGTGGGTCTATGATCTTTGTATCGAAGGGACTGTGATGATATGTTTCGTAGGCAACGGTGCTAGGATACCTCTACGTTTGAGGGGCTTGACCATTCATTCGAAAGGCAACGAGAGAGAAATACCCTAAGGGGTGCATGTGTGAGAAGAGTGTGTTAATTTCAGATATATTATCTTGGAATTAGAAGTGATCTACGTTTGTTTTTATCTTGCCATACACGCCTAATTACTAGCAGTTTATAGGGTGCAGAAAATAAATTGCTGAAAGTAAAGTGCGGAAAGTAAATCCTACGCTATTACATGGCTTTGGGGCAGTTACGTAATATAGGAGTGCGGAAAGTAAAATCCTAATTAAACTATTATATCCCATGAGCAGTTACATAATATTGGAAAAAAATGCGAGAAAATAAATCCTAACTATTACAACCTGTAAGCAGATACATAATAATCGGAAAATATAAGAAAATTCGCATAAGAGAAAATACGTTAGTAAAAGAAAGTTTTGAATGAAGAAAAATGTTTTTGGGTTAGTAATGATAATTATATGATAGAATAATTTTTTGGGAATTTTCTGGATCGATTTTGATAAGGAAAAGCAATTAAAAGTCAATTTAATGGTTAATTAACAGTTAATTAAAATATGCATGCAAAAATATTAATTTTTATGTCAAAAATTAAATAAACATTTTTCTGATTAAAATGCAAAAAGAAAATATTTTTTGGTGATTTTTAAATGCATGAGAAAATTGTTTAAAAAGAAAATAAAGTAAGAAAGAAAAATAAGAAAAGAAATAGAAAATTGGTTAGTATGCAAAAGTGTTAAAAAATATTGTGGCAGCCAAGGTTCGAACCCATGATGTCTGGGTTATACGCGCGCTACCTTTGCCACTGAGCCAACCTGCGTTTGGTGTTAGAATAATGAAGCAAAAACATTTTAAGGGAATTAGTTTTCTGGAAATCCAAACCACGCGCGAAGATCTTCATCTTCTTCGTTTGAATTTTCAAACAGATATCGTCGGTCTGGTTCGACGCTAAGGCCCCTGCAAATTTCTAAAATCACACACAAGCAATATAAATACATGATGAGTACGTGGTTCGATTGGAAACTTCATTCTAAACACGATGGTGGTCTTAGTTTCGTCCAATTTTGCCTAGAATGCAAAGCCCTAAATCGGACCTATGAACCCTAACCATGGCATCTCGTGATTCTTGTACTCAAAATACAATTAAACGATGCAGATAGCTTCGAAACTCCATTCTAAACACAAAACAAACATCAAAACATGTTAAATATGCATGGAAATCCAAAATCGAAATTGAGTTATAATGAACAAACCGAAATCTGGAATTCGTGATTCTGGATGTTTGGGTGGCTTGTGAGTATCTGGATCGATTCAGGGGACCTCCAGGAATGTATTGGAATCCTTAGAATCGATTGAAACCACCTGAAACTAGGGCTGCAAGTTGCTTGAAATACAATTTTTTTTTGAAGTTGGTAAGGGTTCTTGGAGGCAGAATTTTTGTCCTTTTTCATGTGTATGCATTGTGTATATATAGTAGATGAATTTAGGTCAAGAATCATGAAGAAATAATGTATCAATCAATGAGAAAATATTTGATTTGGTATAAAACCAAATATTGCCTTTTGATCAAATTTCAATCAATTCTCTTGCCAATCAATGCCAATTTCGAATTTGCCAGCTTGGGAGGTTTGCTTGGACCTCAAGAATGAGAGAAAAATCCAATTTGCATTTAATTTTGATTTTCTAATTTTGATTTTAATTTAATTGGCTTTTAAATGATTAAAATCCAAAATAAATAGAAAATAAAAGATAAAATTCGTGGCCTTGGGCTTGGAGGTTCCAAATTAGCTGAGGAACAAGTTTGAATCAAGAAAAGTTAGGCCCATTTGCAAAATTTTGGATTTTGACAAGTATTTCTCTTTGTGCACCTTTTAAAAAATGCTCAACTTGTGCAAGGTGTATCTTGCTCAATATTTAACATTTTTGGGTGTTCTTGGACTTTTTAGAAAGCTCTAGATGTCTTCTAAAAAACCTCTTTGGTTTCATCTCAATTGAAGTTTCCATGCTGAATAACACTTCTTTACAAAAAGTTGACTTTTTGTTGAATTTGAAAAGGACCTGTAATGTTTTGATCTATATCTTCCAAATGAAGCATTTTCTGACCAAGCTTGTGAGGCATGCAGTTGTAGAGAATTTAATTCTCTTCAAAACGAGAGTTGGTGGAAATTTTTTTGACAAAGTATGAGAAAGTTATGCCTGGTCAAAGTTCTGTTGACTTTTGTCTGAGAAAGCCCAATTTAGAAACTTTGACTTTTGATCAATTCTTGAGTTTTCTTGACGAATCATGATCAAACCTTGATCAAATGATGAATGTTACTTCAAAATATGGATGTTGACCAAAAATCCTGAAGTTTGACTGTATGTTGACCACAGTTGACTTTTTGTCCAATACAACTGATTTTCAACCATCTGAGCAATTGCCTGAGGAAACTTGACTTGTAAGGCTTAAAACTTGACATGGAGATTCTTTGAAGCATATGATGAGGTTTGATATCCACAGGAGATGTTGAAGGTCCATCTTTATTTGAGGATAGCCAAACCCTAGTTTGGGTTGATTGTCTAGGAGAGGGTTTGTCTGGTCAACCCTTGTGAAATCCTTGTGTATGGATATGAGAAATGTCTTGAGGAGTAGGAGGGAAAATTTTGGGGTATGACACTGTGGTGTTGTTTTGTTATTTTGAATTTTTAAATTCTGACGCCCTTGTCGTTATGTTTAAAACTCTGATTAAATTATATAAATCGCGGGTAAATTAGAAGGGGTGTTACAATAGTGGTATCAGAGCATAGACAGTCGTGTCTTAGTGTCGTTATTCCCTTTTGTATGCAACTAGTGCAAGGTAACACTATCGATACTTGTGTTCTAATGTGATTGTTTTGTAATGTTACAACAGAATGGTCGAAAGAGGTAACAGAAGAGACGATGCTGCTATTGCTGAAGCCTTAGGAATGTTAGCTGGTGTGCTTGGAGGGAATCAGCTGGGAGCTGGAATTGGTGCTGATAGATAATTGGGGAATTTTCAGAGGAACAATCCTCCATTTTTTTCAAAGGCACTCATTATCCCGAAGGTGCTCAGAGATGGTTGAAGGAGATCGAGAGGATCTTTAGAGTGATTGACTGTGCGGAAGAGCTGAAGGTGAGGTATGGTACTCACATGTTGGCAGAGGAAGCTGATGACTGGTGGGTTGCTACCAGAAGAGCTTTTCTGAGGAGATACTTTCCTGAAGATATTCGGGGAAAGAAGGAGATTGAGTTTCTGGAGCTCAAGCAGGGCAATAAGACTGTGAGTGAGTATGCTTCAAAATTTACTGAGTTGGAAAAGTACTATGCTCATTATACTAACGATGCAGATGGAGAATTTTCCAAACGTATCAAATTTGAGAATGGTCTTCGTGATGAGATCAAGCAGGGTATCAGGTATCAGCGCATCCGGAGGTTTTCTGATTTAGTAGACTGTACTAGGATTCTCGAAGAGGATCTTGCTAGTACTAAGAAGAATGCTCAAGGACATGTTGATCGTAAAGGAAATAAACAGATGGATCGTGGGAAACCTTATGATAATAATAACCAGAGATCCGGTGGTTGGAAGAAGCCTAGTGGGGGAGATTCTAGTGCTCCTATTAAGTGCTACAGGTGTGGTGAAATGGGGCATCGAGCTAATGAATGCAAGAATGATGCGAAGAAGTGCATCAACTATGGAAGATTTGGTCATGTAACTACTAAATGCAGAGCCAGAAAGGTAACTTGTTACAACTGTGGAGAAGAAGGTCATACTCGTCCATAGTGCACTAAGCCAAAGAAAGAACAAGCTGGTGGTAAAGTGTTCGCTTTGTCAGGATCAGAGACTAAGCCAGATGATCGGTTGATTAAAGGTACATGTTTTATTAATGGCATACCTTTGATTGCGATTATTGTTACTAGAGCGACACATTCTTTTATTGCTTTGGATTGTACTAAAAGATTGAACTTGGATATTTCTAATATGGATGGAAGTATGGTTATTGACACTCCTGCATTGGGTTCAGTGAATACTTCATTTGTTTGTAGGAATTGTCCTGTTGTAATTTTTGGTAGAGGTCTCGGTATGGATTTAGTGTGCCTACCTTTAGAACAACTTGATATCATCCTTGGAATGAAATGGTTGGAATTCAACCAGGTTCATATCAACTGTTTTGCGAAGACGGTTATTTTCCTGAAGAGGTTTGTGTCGAAGATATGACTATGTTGGTTAAGTAGATGAATTCAGCTATTAAGGAAGGTGCGGTGGTGTTTATGTTGTATTCTTCGACGGAGGTGAAAGGAAAAGCTAAGAGTGATGAATTAACCGTTGTTAATGAATTTCCAGAAGTGTTTCCGGAAGATGTTAGTGAATTGCCACCTGAGAGAGAAGTGGAGTTTGCTATAGATTTGATTCCTAGAACTAGTCCGGTGTCGATGGCGCCTTATCGCATGTCGGCATCTGAATTGTCTGAGTTGAAAAAGCAGTTGGAAGAGTTACTTGAGAAGAAATTTATTCGGCCTAGTGTTTCGCCGTGGGGTGCTCCTGTGTTGTTGGTTAAAAAGAAAGAGGGTTCAATGAGACTGTGTGTTGATTACAGGCAGTTGAACAAAGTTACAATCAAGAATCGGTATCCATTGCTGAGGATTGATGATCTGATGGATCAGTTAGTTGGAGCTTGTGTATTCAGCAAGATTGATTTGAGGTCTGGGTATCATCAGATTCGTGTGAAGATGGAGGATATTCAGAAAACTGCATTTAGAACGAGGTATAGACATTATGAGTATTCCGTTATGCCGTTTGGAGTTACTAATGCACCTGGTGTTTTCAGGGAGTATATGAACAGAATATTTCATTCGTATCTTGATAAATTCGTGGTGGTATTTATTGACGACATTCTGATCTATTCAAAGAATGATGAAGAGCATGCATGACATCTTAGAATTGTGTTGCAACTGTTGAAAGAAAAGAAGTTGTATGCGAAGTTGTCTAAGTGTGAATTTTGGTTAGGTGACGTAAGTTTTCTTGGTCATGTGATTTCCAAGAACGGTATTGCTGTTGATTCTACGAAGGTAGAAGCGGTATCTCAGTGGGAAGCGCTGAAGAATGCTTCTGAAATCCATAGTTTTCTTGGTCTTGCAGGTTACTACAGAAAGTTCATTGAAGGATTTTCGAAGTTAGCTTTGTCGTTGACTAAGTTGACAAGAAAGGGTCAAGTGTTTGTTTGGGATTCGGAATGTGAGAAAGGATTCCAAGAGTTGAAGAAGAGGTTGACTAGTGCTCCGATTCTGATTTTGCCGAATCCGGCAGAATCTTTTGTTGTGTATTATGATGCGTCATTGATGGGATTAGGTGGTATTTTGATGCAAGATAAGTAGGTTGTGGCTTATGCTTCGAGACAATTGAAAGTTCATGAAAGGAATTATCCGACTCATGATCTAGAGTTGGCAGCGATGGTATTTGTTTTGAAATTGTGGAGGCATTACTTGTACGGTTCTCGATTCGAGGTATTCAGCGATCATAAGAGTCTGAAGTACCTCTTCGATCAGAAAGAGCTAAATATGAGGCAGAGAAGGTGGTTAGAATTTCTGAAGGATTATGATTTTGGTTTGAATTACCATCCTGGTAAGGCAAACGTGGTTGTAGATGCATTGAGTAGGAAGTCCTTGCATATGTCTATGTTGATGGTGCGTGAATTGGAGTTGGTTGAGCAGTTCAGAGATTTGAGCTTGGTATGTGAAACTACTTCTGGTAGTGTTAAATTGGGAATGTTGAAGTTGACTAGTGGTATTCTTGAGGAAATTTGAACTGGACAGAAATCTGATGTTGGTTTAGTGGATAAGTTGACATTGATTAACCAAGGTCAAGGAGGTGAATTCCGAATTGACGAGAACGGTGTTATGAGGTTTGGCAATAGGGTTTGTGTTCCGAATATTGTAGAACTTAGGAGGAGTATTTTGGAAGAAGGACATCGTAGTGGATTGAGTATTCATCCCGGTGCTACTAAGATGTACCATGACTTGAAAAAGTTATTTTGGTGGCCTGGAATAAAAAAGGAAATTGCTGAGTTTGTTTATGCTTGTTTGGTTTGTCAGAAGTCAAAATTTGAACATCAGAAACCTTCAGGATAGATGGAACCGTTGTTTGTTATGGAATGGAAATGGGATGGAATTCCTATGGATTTTGTATCTGGGTTGCCAAGGACAGCGAAGAATTGTGATTCTATCTGGGTTATTGTTGATCGGTTGACAAAATCTGCTCACTTTATTCCGATAAGAATTGTATGTTGACCAGAGATTGTATGTTGATAAGATCGTAAGTTTGCATGGTATTCCTTCTAGTATTGTGTCGGATAGAGATCCGAGGTTTACGTCTAAGTTTTGGACAGGATTGCAAGAAGCTTTAGGTACTAAGTTGAGATTGAGTTCCGCTTATCATCCGCAGATAGATGGTCAAACGGAGAGAACGATTCAGTCGTTAGAGGATTTATTGCGAGCTTGTGTGTTGGAGAAAGGTGGAGCTTGGGATAGTTATTTTCCATTGATTGAGTTTACCTACAACAATAGTTTTCATTCGAGTATTGGTATGGCTCCGTTTGAGGTATTATATGGTAGGAGGTGTCCGACACCGTTGTATTGGTACGAATCTGGAGAAAGTGCTGTGATTGGACCAGAGATTGTCCAACAGACTTCAAAAAGATCAAGATGATTCAGGAGAAGATGAGAGCTTCTCAGAGTCGTCAGAAGAGTTATCATGATAAGAGGAGGAACGATCTCGAGTTTAGTAAAGGAGATCATGTGTTTATGCGAGTTACTCCGATGACTGGTATTGGTCGAGCTTTGAAGTCAAAGAAGTTGACTCCGCGCTTTATTGGTCTGTATCAGATTACTAAGAAGGTTGGAAGAGTTGCTTATCAGATTGCTTTACCACCGTCACTTGCGAATTTGCATGACGTCTTCCATGTATCTCAGTTGAGGAAGTACATTCCTGATCCGTCTCATGAGATTCAGGTAGATGACATACAGGTACGAGATAATCTGACTGTTGAGGCATTACCTGCGAGAATTGAGGATGGGAAGGTGTAGCAGTTACGTGGTAAAGAGATAGCATAGGTGAAAGTAGCTTGGGGAGGACTAGCAGGTGGAAATGTAACTTGGGAGCTGGAGAGCTAGATGAAGGACTCATATCCCGAACTTTTCGTCTAAGGTATGTTTTCGAGGACGAAAACTCTTTTTAGTAGGGGAGAGTTGTGACACCCCAAATTAATTCAATTATTAAATAATTAGAAATTTAATTATTAATTTAATTAAAGATTTAATTATTGGCATTTTTGAATTAAAAGATTTAATTGATTAATTAAATAATGGAAGTGTTGGGGGTGTGAAGTTGAATTGTAGGGTGTATGGAGTAAAAATCTCTACTTAATCCTAATTAATTTATTTCTATTATTTGGAAAATAAAAAGGAATAAAAGGAAACAAGTGAGAAGAGGAATTAGGATTGCATTCTAGGTGAGATTGGAGAAGAGAAGAGAAAAGAGGAGAAAAAGCCAAACGCCGAGAATTTGAAGATTCATCGCGAGGTAAGGGGGATTGATCTGATTATTATGCCTTATAGGTTTTGATGATCAATAGAATAATTCAATCCGTTAGGAATCTCGAATTAGGATTTTAGGTTGTGCCCTAACGTTATGATCCGACGTAATAATTTAATTGAAATTGATAAGAACGACTAATTTATGTAGAATGATTGTAGGCTAATTAGAAAACATGATTCCGTGGTCAATTGGATGTGAAAACCATGAACTAATTCTGTTTTGTGATAATATGAAGTTTGGTAATGAATGAAATCAATGGGAATTGGAAAACAGTGAAAAAAGGAACTGGTTTTGTGAAAATCACGTGTTATACATCGACCCATAGGGTTATGCATCGATGCAAGCGGTCAAAATTTGGAAAAACAGAAACTGGAATAAGCTATGCATCGACCCATAACTCTATGCAT
The DNA here is from genome assembly GCA_021764765.1 of Vicia sativa. NCBI lineage: Eukaryota > Viridiplantae > Streptophyta > Magnoliopsida > Fabales > Fabaceae > Vicia > Vicia sativa. The sequence goes on along the minus strand of CM038793.1, from coordinate 142,139,551 downwards.
CGACTCATAGGGAGAAAATCAAAGCTATGCATCGAAACATACGTGTTATGCATCGATGCATACTGAACCAAATTTGAAAAATACAAAATTTTTAATTCCATGCATCGACGCATACGATGCATGTGTCGACGCATGCTGTTTATGTATTGATGCATAGGCTTATGCATCGATGCATACTGTGCTGGAACAGAAGGGAACTTTCTGAAAATGGTTTTGGTCATATCTTTGTGATTGTAACTCCGATTTAGGCATATTTGGTATCGTTGGAAAGCTTAGAACAATTACTATCTATTAAAAACATTTTCAAAACCAGTAATTGATATCTTGAAGGATTTTTTTGGTTATGTGGTATGTTAATTCAATATGTGGTAATTAATGTTATATGTTCATGAATTGCTGTTATCATGTGCTGTTGTTGTTATTGGTTATGAGTGGAATAATGTTGTGTGATCATATTCCGTATTTGGATTGTTGCATGCTTCTGATGTGCATGCATGAGCATTTTTGTAATGGTTCATTCCCATTGTGTGGAATTGAAGCAGAGCCAATAACTGTACCCAATGGATAGTGGTGGTGAGGCTAGATTCTTGATCCAGTGGTGTATGGGCAAATCATTGATTGACGCTGTTTTCCGAAGTGTAAGCAGAACAGGGTGTGGACTTGGTTCACGTTTGGTACCACATGCATTTGAGTCTGCATTGCATATGTAATTATAACATGTTAGGATGGTTTCCAGTGTTATACTTGCATTGATTGTTGTTGTATGCATAATGATCTGTGTGAATTGTATTTGTGAATCGTATTCTGATGATGCTAATAAGGGTGGAATAATGAATTGTTTGTTTTATTGTTTTAAAGAAACGTATAATGCATTGTAATCTTGATGAAATCTCACCCTTACTTTAATGATTTTAGATTAAAGTGATTAGCTGCTCAGGAATTGGTGAGGATGGCTTATAGAGCTGTACTATTTAGATAGTCCGCGTGTCAGTGTCATGCTCTGGTAGTTGTAACACTGGGGAATGATTGTTTTGGGATCAACGAATTAACTTGTTTCTTTTGGTTTATGTTTTGGAGTAATTATGATTTGAATTATTCCGGATTTTTATGTTATTTCCGCTGTGTAAAATATAATCTTTGGTTTTGAATTATTTAATGAAGTTCTTCAGTAAAATCATGATTACTGTGGTGATGTTTTGTTATTTTGAATTTTTAAATTGTGACGCCCTTGTCGTTATGTTTAAAACTCTAATTAAATTATATAAATTGCAGGTAAATTAGAAGGGGTGTTACAATATTGTAATTAAGTCGAGTAGTAAATCGACACACTTGGAACATCTTCGAAAATCATTCGAAAGAATGAGAGAATATGGATTGAAAATGAATCCATTAAAGTGTGCTTTTTGTGTGCAGGTAGAAGATTTCTTTTGTTTTGTAGTACATAAAAAGGGCATAGAAGTCAATCAAAGCAAGAACAAAGCTATCATGGACATCAAACCACCGTCGACCAAAAAGGAACTTCAGTCTTTGTTGGGTAAAATAAACTTTCTAAGGAGATTCATATCCAACTTAAGTGGCAAAACTAAAGCATTTTCACCACTGCTTCAACTGAAGAATGAAGAGTTCATCGGGCAAAAGGAGCATCAAGAGGATTTCAACAAAATCAAAGAATATTTAGTGAAGCCTACTATATTGGCACCTCCACTTAGAAATAGGCCTATGAGGTTGTATATAACAGTCTCAGAATCGACTATAGGAAGTATGTTAGTTCAAGAAGATGCAAGTAGTGTCGAAAGACCTGTGTATTATCTTAGTCGAATGTTAAATGGCCCCGAAACTAGGTATAGTGATATAGAAAAGCTATGCCTGTGTCTGCATTTTTCTTGTATTAAAGTGAAGCAATATATCAAGCCAGTTGACGTGTACATTTCTTCTCATTTTGACATCATTAAACATATGTTGTCTAAACCAATTCTGCACAGTCGAATTGGTAAATGGGCATTAGTGTTAACTGAATATTCCCTAACATATCTGCCTTTAAAGGCAATGAAAGGGCAAATAGTGGAAGACTTTCTGGTTGATCATTCTATGGTTTCTATGCCACAAAACTTTGTCGAGTTGGTGCGTTGGAAATTATATTTCGATGGTTCTAGCCACAAGAACAATACCGGGATAGGAGGAATAATAATTTCTCCCAATGGAATTCCAGCAGAGTTCAAGTATGCAATCGAGGGTATCTGCACCAATAATGAGGCGGAGTATGAGTCTCTAATAACTGGACTTGAACTACTGCTAGAATTGGGGGAAAGAAATGTCAAAATTATGGGAGATTTTGAATTGGTAATCAAACAAGTGTCAAAAGAGTATAGGTGCGTTAAAGAGAACCTAATCACGTGCTTTGTGATTGCCATAAGATTACTAAAATGTTTCGAGCTAGCAAGCATTCGATATATACCTCGACGGGAAAACCAAGAAGCTAACGACTTGGCGCAAGAAGCTTCAGGATACAAAAAGAATGAAGATGAAGAACCTATTCAAGTAAGGAAAAAGGTTCGAGCTACTTTGTTATCTCCTTCAAATTTTTCAATTATAAAATTAAGTGCAATAGATGCTGAAAATTTTGAAATTTTATGAATTGATATTGGGCAAGATAATGACTGACGTAAACCTCTGGTTGACTACTTATGTTCTCCTATGGGTTCGACAGATCGTAAAATAAAATATCATACCCTAAGTTTTGTTTTAATCGAGAATGAATTATTTAAGAAAACTATTGAAGGATCACTACTCAAATGTCTGGGAGAAAGTGAGGCATACGTAGCAGTGTCGAGTGTGCATAGTGGAGCATGCGCTGCACACCAAGTCGGTCACAAGATGAAATGTTTGTTGATGCGATCAGGTGTCTACTGGCCTTCAATGTTGATAGGCTGCATTGAATTTGCTAGAGGCTGCCAGGAATGCCAAATGCATGGGGGCATCCAACACATTCCTGCAAGAAAATTGCATGCCATTATAAAACCTTGGCCTTTTAGAGGATGGGCTTTAGATGTGATTGGGGAAATAAAGCCAGCATCGTAAAAACAACAGAGATATATTTTAGTAGGCATTGATTATTTCACAAAGTGGGTTGAGGCTGTAGCTTTAAAAAATGTCGACCAAGAGGCTGTTATTGATTTTATACAAAATCATATTATGTGCCGGTTTGGAATTCCCAAAACAATCACAACCGACCAAGGAACAATATTCACGGGGAGAAAAATGCAAGAATTCACAAGGGAGGTTGGAATAAAGCTATTAACGTCCACCCCTTACTATGCTCAGGCAAATGGCCAAGTCGAAGCTGCCAACAAAGTAATAATTAGCCTGATTAAGAAACATGTAGGGAAAAAGCCAAGAAATTGGCATCAAACACTAGACCAAGCCTTATGGGCATGTAGAACGTCTCTTAAAGAAGAAACGGGGGCAACACCATTTCGATTGGCATATGGAAATGATGCTGTATTACCAGTGGAAATACATGTTCAATCCATAAGGATTCAACAACAACATGAAATACCATCTGAAGACTATTGGAATATGATGACAGATGAGTTAGTCGACTTAGACGAAGAGAGGATGTTGGCTCTTGATTTACTAAGGAGACAAAAGGACAGAGTGGCCAAAACCTATAACAAGAAGGTAAAAGATAAAGTATTTCATGTCAAAGATTTAGTTTGGAAAGTCATATTACCTATGGATAGAAATGATAGAGTCTTAGGAAAATGGTCACCTAATTGGGAGGGACCATTTAAGGTAATTCAAATTTTTTCCAACAACGCATATGAACTTGAAGAATTAGCACCAGATCGACGGATTCTGAGGGTAAATGGTAAGTACTTGAAGTAAAAACCCATTCTTCAAGAAATCACAATTTCGACTATGTGAAGTGTACGTCGAACAGAGCTGGAAAGAATAATATCGAAGCCAGCGTATCATTCATGCATTATATGTATAAAAGACAATGTAAGGCGAGAAATAGAGCATTAGATAAAGTGTTTAAAACCATTGTACAAATTTTACAAGTGGTATGCAAAAAGGACCACCAAAATAGTTACATTACCACAATGGTTACATCAATCAGAAATTGCCGAATTTATTTTGGAATGTTGCAGATCACGATGAATGCGTATGACATTATTTCTTAGCCCATCTGCTCTTGTCTTGAGTGCTAATAACTCCTCTTCAACCTGAGCAGTAGCAGTGCTGACAATGATGGCATCTTTGGTCAGCTGGAGCATTTCCGCTTGAGTAGGAGAGATAGCTTGATCGAGCTCTTCGTCTTGCTTGATGACAAGCTCCAACTCTGCATTCAAAGTTTCCATTTCTTTCGACAAAGCGGAAATTCGACTGCGTATTTCAACATCTCTTTTCCTTTTAGTATCTTGCTCTTTCCTTTTTTGATTAATGTGCATCTTCAGCCCTTCGATCACCGTTTTGGTCTTTCTCACCATATCCATATTCCTCCTCACCACTGCCTGTTATGTTTCGACTAACTGCTTATTCTCTTTCACCTGAGTGATGTTTTTTTAGAAATGAAGGGAGAATGTACTCCAATGCTGCCACCATGAGTTTAGAGAATTCAGAAATCTCGAAACATTTTAGTTGAGCAATATCATCTAAAAGCTCTGGTCCAAGAGCTGAATCCTCATGTAACAGATGAGGCAAGTCGGGGCTGAAAGTGTATGTCCAGACTTTGTCTGTCAGTTTCTTGATCTTGGCTGCTTCAGGCCCTAGCTTGTCACCATAAGCCTGAGAGTGGTCATAATCTGAAGAGAAAGTGTACTGACTCTCAAAATTGTCCAATCTCACCAGTTCAGCGTCGATACCCATATCTATGGAGGTGACCTTTTCCCCAGAAAGGCCAGCTGAGTCGCCCTTTTTCTTCTTAGGAAAATCCTAAGTTTTGGGTCGATAAGAAGGGGATGTAGTTTCCTTTTCAAGAGGAATGCTGAAGGTACCTTTGATAGTAGAATGTGGTAGGCTAGTGACATTTTTAGGAGTCTCTAAACCCTGCAGGAAATCTGAAAGACTAGAGTTAGAGCTAGTCAACTATAACCCTTATGCTTGGAAGGACTAGTGCCCGAATCAGAGTCACTAAGAGTAGCCTGTCATACCCCAAAATTTTCCCTCCATCTTCTCAAGATATTTCATACATCCATACTCAAGGATTCCTCAAGGGTTGATCAGACAAACCCTCTCCTAGACAATCAACCCAAACTAGGGTTTGGTATTTCTCAGATCAAAATGGATTTCCAACATCTCCAATGGTCTTCATGCCTCCTCATATGCTTCAAAGATTCTCCATGTCAAGTTTCAAGCCTCAGAAGTCAAGTTTCCTCAGACAATTGCTCAGAAGGTTGAAAATCAGTTGTATTGGACAAAAAGTCAACTGTGGTCAACATACAGTCAAACTTCAGGATTTTTGGTCAACATCCATATTTTGAAGTAACATTCATCATTTGATCAAGGGTTGATCATGATTCATCAAGAAAACTCAAGATTTGCTCAAAAGTCAAACTTTCTAAATTAGGGTTTCTCAGTGAAAAGTCAACCAAACTTTGACTGAGCATAACTTCTTCATACTTTCTCAGAAAGTTTTCCACCACCTCTTGTTTTGAAGGAAATTCAATTCTCTACAACTTCATGTCTCACAAGAATGTTCAAAAAATGCTTCATTTGGAAGGTATGGATCAAAACATTACAGGTCCTTTTCAAAGTCAACAAAAAGTCAACTTTGTGTTTTGAAGATATATTGAGCATGGAAACTCCAATTGAGATGAAACCAAAGGTGTTGGTTAGAAGACTCTTAGAGCTTTCCAAAAAGTCCAAGAACACTCAAAAATGTGGAAAATTGAGCAAGATACACTATTCACAAGTTGGACATTTTTGAACAATTGCACAAAAGGAGATATTGGTCAAAATGCAATTTTTTCCAAATGGGCCTATAATTTTATGATCCAAACTTGATCATGATATTATTTTTGACTCATTGATGCTTGTCCATGACAATTTTCTATTTTATTGATTTATTTTTGAATTTAAAACTATTTAATTCAAAATTAAATTATATAAAATATGAAAATAAGATATTTTTTCAAAAGGAATGAATTTCTATCAAACTTGAGGTCCAAGATAGCCCATGGAACATGCCAAATTCGTGCTAGCTCTCACATTAAAGAGAAAATCAAAATTTTTCCAAAATTTGATTTTATTTAAAAAATATTTATGGCACATTCATGATCCAATCTTTTTTCCTTCTTTTTGCCCTCTCAATTCACTCTATAAATAGCCAGCAAGATGCACATCAAACAACACGAAACCCTAGCTCAAAGCATAACCCTTATTTTGCCAAATTTTTTCTCAAAGTTGGAAATTTCGAATTTTATTTTTCAGGCAGTTTCAAGGAGTTCCAAGCCCTCCATTATGTTCCTTGACATCCCAGCAAGCAAAAGCAACTCTCACTCGAAGCAAAACCACCCAGAATCGTGCCCAACACCTTGCTCCGATTTGGTATATTTGTGAATTTCGAATTTCATTATTCATGCCTTGTTAATGTTGTTTGTGTGTTTGTATCGATTCAGGATGATTGTTAGGTCATGTTTGAACCCTCACATGCAAGCTTGAACGTCCAGAAATCATAATGCCATGTTTAGGGCTTTCGAACTGTAAAGCTTCGAACCAATAGCACCATTGGACTCAGAAGGGTCAAATTAGGGGGAATAGGGTTTTCTTTTGCTTTGATTTCCATTATTTTGCAGGTTTGGAATTTGCCCTAGCCGGAGAAGATGACCGGAGCCCTAGCTCCGGCGCTGACTCAGGCGAAGACCGGCTGGGGACAAGCGTGGCACTTTCGCACTTCCTGATTCGTTCTCTCGTTCAAACTGGGGTCCACGCACGCTGACTGTGTTTCAAACATTCCCAGGACACGTAATCATTCATATTCAATTAGTTTTAGTTTTCCAAAGACCAAGTGCATGATGGCGCCGTGGTTAAGGCGTTGGCTGTGGAAGATTCCCTCAATGGTCATGAATTCAATCCCCGCCAGGACCGGTTTCTTTTTCTCTTTTGCAAAACTTGACATATTTTCTATTTTTCTTATTTTATTTTCTTTCAATATTTTCATTCATTTTAATTTATCTTCCATAATTTTTATCATGCATTAAAAAACACCAAAAATATTTTTTCTTTTTGCATTATTTTCAGAAAATGTTTATTTAATTCATAAAATTAAAAATATTATTTTTGCATGCATATTTATTTTAATTTCAATTTTATCATTTAAATCACTTTTAATTGATTTTTAATTATTAAATTAACTCCAAAAAATCCCAAAAAATCATTTTAGCATATTAATGTTATTTCCAGCATGAAACATTTTTCTCATTCAAAAATTATTATTTTTACTAACATTTTTCTCTTATTCAATTTTCTCGTATTTCCCGATTTTTCATCTGTTTACAGGTTATCCCGTTTCAGATGATTTTTTTATCGTTTTCTTTTCATATTATGTAATTGCCTATGGGATGTAATAGTTTAATTAGGACTTTTATTTCCCGCATCTTTTCAATTATGTATCTGCCCCAAAGTCATGTAATAGCGTAGGATTTATCTTTCCGCATTTTACTTTCCGCAATTTAATTTCTGCACCCTATAAACTGTTAGTAATTAGGCGTGTATGGCAAGATTAAAATCAACATAGCTCACTCTAATTTTCAAGATAACATGTATCTGAATCAACACACTCTTTCACACATGCACCCCTTAGGGCAATTCTCTCTCGTTGCTTTACGAATTCAAATGTTCAAGTCCCTCGAACGTAGAGGTATCCTAGCACCGTTGCTTTCAAAACAAATCATCATAGTCCCTTCGATACAAAGATCATAGACCCACGATGTCGCCTACGAATACATGATCTTGACCCTCGATTGTCGCCTATGAAAAATGATGATAGTCCCTTCGAATGTGCTAGGATACTTCCTACAAGTTGCTTTCTATGACCATACGATGTCCCTTCGAATGTACTAGGATACTTCCTACAAGTTGCTTTCTATGACCATACGATGTCCCTTCGAATGTCCCGCTTATATCCAACAAATAGAGTTACCTACCAACTAATGGTATGGATAGCACTATTCTAAAGGAACGTAAAATAACACGAAAACGACCATTCTGAGTAGGTAATAAGATGTTTAGTTGCTTGCTTAATCAAATACTTTTCACACCTCACACTTTTCTCAAAGTTCAAACTCTTTTCAAAACGAAACATTTCCGAACACTTTGTATACATTCCTACATGAATCATTACAAAGTCAAAGCGAAATGCCTTTTTCAAAATATTTTTCAAACACACAAAAAGCACAAATTTTTATAGTGATCTAAGAGCAACTAAGAGCCCGTAGATAACTACAGATGGAAAGGGGTGCTAATACCTTCCCTTTTCATAACCTTCTCCCTTACTCAGAATCTAACGAAGGTCTTTTTCTGTACTTTTTACCTTCTCTTAATTGGATAAAAGAAAAGTCGGTGGTGACTCTTGCTATCCGCACATTTGCGATACAAAAACCTACAAAGTCAGTTCACCGTGTTACAGAACTGGCGACTCTGTCGGGGAGACACCCTAAAGAGAGAATGCCTTAAGGACTTCTAGATCACCTTTACTGTTTTCTGTTTGACTTGCTTGCTTTATCTTTAAGGGTTGCTTGGGTATTATATTTGTGGGGGATCCTACACCCGGATCCAGGTTTCCTTTTAGGTAAGTAGCAATAAATCGTCGCGACCGTTAGACGTATATCGAAACGGTCAACATGATGGTTACGTTAGTGTGACACTTTGGATGTCCTGATACTCTTCATTTCCAAGTTGAGGATAGTATTTGGCTTCTGCGTGGTGTCATCAAGCACTAACTAAACTTTTAGAACCTTAATTGGCCCATCTTGACCATTAGAAGGTAGTGAGATGGTCGGCTTTGGTGCAGACTAAGGTTGGTTGATACTCGATGCTACGCTCATTAAGATCAGACTTTTAGGATATTTTCGGTCGACCACTTGGTAATCATATTGAAATAAACGCCTACGAGAAAGATCAATGATGTGAGATTCCTAGAACCCGGTTACTATTATAGGACAGGATGAACCAACTCAAACTTTTGGTGGGGTAATCACCTATACCTCATGCAAGCCTTAAACCTAGGCTCATTGTGTGAATTGTTTGTGTGTGCTAAACATGACATCATGACATCATCGCATTTCATATCATTTCTAACTATTTCAAGGACCTAGGGATTTATCTTTGCTCTGTTTTGTAGGGATTATGGCTTCTAGAAAGACTATCCGAATCAACTTCATGGGTATGCCTTCTCAACTCAAAGAATTGGTTTCAGAGATTCCCGATCATGCCCAGTTCATCAAAAGACATGGTTATCTACTAGACTTGGTTATCTCCGGTTTTGAAGAAGATATGATGCACGTCCTATTCCAGTTCTTTGATCCGAAACACCATTGCTTTACATTCCCGGATTATCAGTTGGTTCCTACTTTGGAAGAGTTCTCTAAGCTACTTGGGATACCTATTCTTGACCAAATGCCATTCACCGGTTTAGAAAAGGTTCCTAGGTACGAAGACATCGCATCAGCATTACACCTAAAACGCTCAGACATTGAAGCCAATTGGGAAACAAGAAGTGGAGTTAAGGGTTTACTTGCTAAGTTCCTAATTAAGAAAGCCCGAGAATTCCTCAAAGTTATGAGTTTCCATGCATTTGAAGACATTGTGGCCCTGCTAATCTATGGTTTGGTTCTATTCCCTAACTCGGGTCAATTCATAGATGTCAACGCCATCAAGTTATTCCTTACTCGTAATCCTGTGCCTACTTTACTTGGAGACATCCTACATATCGCACTCGTACCATCAAGAGACAAGGAACTCTCATGTGTTGCATACCGTTACTTTCCAGGTGGTTTATTTCGCACCTTCCTCCATCAGTATTGAAGAACGAGCAAAGGTTGAAGAGGTCTCAAAGACTAATGTCACTCTCTCATTCAGATATCCGTTGGAATCTTTTCTCTCAAAAGGACTTTACATTCATTGAGCGTTGTGGAGAATTCCCTAATGTACCACTACTTGGTATAAGGGGAGGTATTACTTACAACCCTTCTCTAGCTCTACGTCAGTTTGGTTTTGCTCGAAGAGATGGTCCACATGATATGCTTCTCCAAGATATTGTGTTCGATTACAACCACGATCTCGAATTAGCGAAGGTTCATACGCTTGGGGCATGGTAAAGAAGACTGATACCAAGACTTTGGGGCACCAAAACTCCATTCCTTGGGAACCTTACCTCAAATGGGTGCGAGCTCGAGCTTAAAACTTCATGATGCCATTCACGCCTGTTTTACCAGTAATTATGGAACCGGTTGCTATAGGTGACGTACCCTATACTGTTCTCCATCCTGACATGCCTACTGATTTTGAAGACTTGAAGAGATCCTGGATTCAACTTAAAGAAGAAAGGGATACCTTTGAAGCTCAGTGCTACGCAAGCGAAAAGAAAGTGCTAGAGTTGACAAAGCTACTTCACGAGGAGCGGAACATCAACGCCTACCTCGGCACCAAGAGGAAGCGCCCATGGGAGACTTAGAGCTTTAAGATTTATATGCTTTTCTTTTATTTGTTTTGAACTATCTTTTGTACTTAAAAAGAAAAAAGAATAAAAAGAGAACTAATAAATGTTTGTTCGTGCTTGTTTAACAAATTTAAATCTCTAAGGTCCTTGAAAACATTGCATTGCATTTGCATAAACATTGCATCACAGGTACATTGAAGATTGGTTTTCTCATTCTCTCGCTATTTATTTTAGCAGAAATGGCTCTTGAACAGTCTGTCAAAGATCTCTAGGCTCAGAATGCTCAGTTTCAGCAGATATTCACTAGCTTGGTCCAAGGCCAAGAAGATCTGAAGAAGCTCATCAACAGAAAGAAGAAGGTAGTCGGTCTCCTCAACATGGGCAGACGCTACAAAGGTGGTCCTAAAAGGGTTAGCCGGATAGAGCTCTCAGAAGGAAGTGTCAAGAATGAGGGGAGTGTCAAGGGTAATGAAGATGACCAGCTTGAGCCTGAGAAAGAAAGAGAGGATCGCTCTGACTATAGCCAGTACTCTGATGAAGATGACAAGTACAAGAAACTTGAAGACCGTCTGAATGCTGTGGAAAATCTGAAGATGTCAGGGCTGAGTTTTTGATGATCTGAGTCTTGTTCCTGGTGTGGTGATTCCTCCCAAATTCAAAGTTTCTGCTTTTGCCAAATATGATGGCATTTCTTGTCCGAAACTGCACTTGAAGTCCTATGTTCAGAAGATCAACCCCCACACTGATGACAGAAAGTTGTGGATGCACTATTTTCAAGAGAGTTTGTCCGGAACTCAGTTGGAGTGGTATTATCAACTAGAGAATGACCGTATCCGTACTTGGAGTGACTTAGCAGATGCTTTCTACAGACAGTATGAGTATAATGCTGAATTGACACCCACTCGCATGCAACTACAGAGCATATCTATGGGTTGTGATGAGAAGTTCAAAGAGTATGCTAAAAAATGGAGAGATTTAGCAGGCAGAGTTCAGCCGCCTTTGTCCAATAGGGAGTTGGTTGATATGTTTATGGGAACACTGACGGTCCCATTATTCAATCATCTAATTGGAAACTCTTCAGCTGGGTTCACCGAGCTGATATTGACAGGCGAGCGCATCGAAGCTGGTATCAAAAGTGGGAAGATTTAGGTAGAGTCATCTTCAAATGCTGCAAAGAGATCTTTTGGTGGTAAGAAAGAAGCTAATGCTATGTACGGTCAGAAAAGCCGAGCCAAGACCGACCGCGCTCAATCTGTGGGGGCAGTTGTGATCTCCAATCCTACATCAACAACCTCGGCGAGACAACGAGCAGAGCGCGCGAAGACAGTTCTGAAGATCAACATGCCATTGTCGCAAGCCTTGCAACACATGTTGAAAGCAGAGCTGATAACCTTGAGGGATCCTCCTCAAAGTGTCAACACTTCTTCTCCGAGATACAATCCTAATGCTAAGTGTGCTTACCACTCCAATAGCCCAGGGCACGACACTGACAACTGTTGGGCTCTGAAGAACAAGGTTCAAGATATGATTGAAGCTAAGCAGATTGAGTTTGATCCTCCTGTTGAGACTTTGAATGTGATCAACGCGCCTATGCCTAACCATGACAAAAGTTCCAATGCTGTTGGTGAGGATACTTATGTTTTCAATATAGATGACTTGACCATTCCTCTGATGACTGTTAAGAAGAATTTGCTGCAAGCCGGTGTCCACCCAGGATGCCCAGAGAATTGTCGTTGGTGCCCATCTGCACCTGATGGTTGTGCTTTATTGAGAAGACGTGTCCAGTGCATGATGGATAACCGTGAAATACTATTCCTGAAACCACCTGTGAAGAGTCTGTGTGAAGACATGTCTAAGAAACTGAAGATCGAGGATGTGAATGAAGCTGCGCCAAATGTGTGGGATACCTTGGGGCAACCAAGTGGAAAGTATGATTACATGGTGAAGTACACTATTCCTGAGAGCTACAAGATTCCTATTGAAGATGTTAAGGCAACCGGATGGGGTGACGATTTCCCAGAAGACTATGCTGATGTTAACACTATAAGGATTTCCTCTGTGATCGTGCCTAGAGTGGCACCTCTCATCATTACTTCTCAAGATCGGTTCCATATTCCTCGACAAAGCTATCCTTGGAATTATGGGTGATGTTTACTATCATGGCGTCAAGCAAGACCCTCTGACCATTGAAGATCTTACCGTTGAAGCTACCATTCCTAACATAGACAACATCACCGGATCAAGTAAGGTGACCAGAACCGGAAGGGTATTCTCTCCAAATATCTCTCCTCCCAAAGACACTGCGACTCCAGCTCGCATTCCAACTATTCAACCAGTTCCAGGCGAGGAAAGAACGATGACTCATCACCGGCCAAGTACCAAAGGAAGTTGCTGAAGACACCTCCAAACAAGAAATGGAGGAAATTCTGAGATTATCAAGAAGAGTGACTACAATGTTGTGGAACAGTTGGGACAGACTCCGTCCAAGATCTCCATGCTTGCTCTGCTGTTGTGTTCTAAGGCTCATGCTAAAGCCTTGGTGAAGTTTCTGAAGAATGCTAACGTGCCGCAAGACACTACCACTGACCAGTTTGAAGTTTGTATTGCTAGCCTGGCTACCAACAACGGCCTAGGCTTCTCTAATGCTGATTTGACTCCTTCCGGAAAGAAACACAACAAAGCCTTGCACATCTCTGTCGAATGCAAGGGCACTACATTGTCTCATGTTTTGGTGGACACCGGTTCCGCTCTAAACATCCTACCGAAGACTGCTTTTGATCGACTTGATGTCGAAGGGTTGGTTCTGAAACCCAATGACATAATTGTGAGAGCTTTTGATGGTTCTAAGCGAACAGTACTTGGAGAGCTCACTCTGCCTGTTAAAGTCGGTTCCCAGACTTTTGATTCCGTTTTCTTTGTCATGGACATCCGTCCAGCTTACTCTTGCCTACTTGGACGCCCTTGGATACATGGGGCAGGCGTTGTTACCTCTACCCTACATCAGAAGTTGAAGTACCCGGTGAAAGGGAAAGTTGTTACAATATATGGTGAAGAAGAATACATGGTCAGTCATCTACAGCCATTCCGATACCTCGAGGTGGAGGGTGAATTCTTTGAGACTCCTTGTCAAGCTTTTGAAACAATACCCAGAGTCATGCCTGTTGACTCTCCCGTCACTCCTGAAGATGCTAAAGTTCCACCTAGGATGGCCTCGCTGAAGGATGCTCAAGCTGCTGTTGAAGAAGGAGGTAGTACTATTTGGGGTCAGCTTCCCGATCTTCCTTTCAAATCTAACAAGACTGGTTTAGGCTTCACCATCAGAGGACCGAAGATGATACGCCGCGAACGTGCCTGCCAACTTCCTTTCCGCATCAGCCAGAGTGGAATCCATGCTATAGAAGACGACGACAGCGACTTCGACATCAACAAGTGGATCTTCCCAACTCCCGACAATGGACTCAGCAATTGGAAGATCGAAGACGTCATACCAATCTCCTTTAGACAGGAGTAATTGCTCTTGTTTTTGTTTTGGTTTTCGTATTTTGTTATGTTTTGAACAATAAACTCTAAAGCCTAGTGCCTTGCCCGGGGCATCATGGCTCGTTTGTGAGGGTTATTATCTGTCATTTGCATATTTTCATTCAATAAAATCGTTGGACTTTTGCATTCAATTGTTGTTTTCTTTCTTTTACATTATCACTCCTTCAAAAAGCTATGTGTTTCTTACACACACCCACGTGATACACTGCAGAATCACTCCGAATCTCGTTGATAACAGCTATGCTATTGCTAAATATGACTTCGATAATCCGATCTACCAAGCCAAGACGAAAGTGAGGAAGATTGTGAAGTGCCGGAGAATTTGTCCATTGCTACAGCAAGAAGAACGAGTTATACTGCCACACGAAGAGCAAGTTGAGGTTGTGAATTTGGGTCCGATGAAGAGAAAAGAGATCAAGATAGGAGCGGGTCTTGAGAAGTGTTAAAGAAAGATTGGTTCAAATGCTACGAGACTATATTGAGGTTTTGCTTGGTCATACGAACATGCGGGTTTAGACATTGATATTGTGGTACACCGATTGCAGACAAAAGAAGGTTTTCTCCAGTGAAATAGAAGGTTAACGAATGCGTCACGAGATGTCGAGAAAATCAAAGTCGAGTTATGAAGCAGTTCAACGCCGGTTTCTTAGCTGTTACTTCCTATCCACAATGGGTTGCTAATGTGGTACCTGTACCTAAGAAGGATGGCAAGGTACGAATGTGTGTGGATTACAGAGATTTGAACAAAGAGAGTCCGAAAGACGATTTCCCACTTCCTCATATTGATGTTCTGGTTGACAACACCGCTCAGCATAAGGTTTTCTCCTTCATGGATGGTTTCTCCGGTTACAATCAGATCAAAATGGCTCCTGAAGACATGGAGAAGACTACTTTCGTTACACAGTGGGGCACTTTTTGTTACAAGGTTATGCCTTTCAGACTGAAGAACGCGGGCGCCACTTATCAGCGTGCTATGGTGACATTATTTCATGACATGATTCATCACGAGATAGAGGTCTACATCGACAATATGATAGCTCGATCACATACTGAAGAAGAACATCTTGATCATCTACGGAAATTATTTGATAGGCTGAAGAAGTACAGACTGAGACTTAATCCTAACAAGTGCACTTTTGGAGTCAGATCCGGAAAACTCCTAGGGTTTGTTGTCAGTGGAAAAGGTATTGAAGTTGACCCCGCCAAGGTTAAAGCTATTCAAGAGATGCCAGCTCCCTGCACCGAGAAGGAAGTCAGAGGTTTCTTGGGCCAATTAAATTACATTGCCAGATTCATTGCACACCTAACTGCTACCTGTGAGCCAATCTTCAAGTTGCTAAAGAAAGATCAAGTGGTAGAATGGAACGACGATTGCCAAATCGCTTTTGACAAAATCAAGGAGTACCTACAGAACCCTCCTATCCTGATGCCGCCCGCTGAAGGAAGACCTCTTATCATGTACTTGACAGTGTTAGAGAACTCAATGGGGTGTGTGTTGGGGCAGCATAACGAGTCTAGTCGAAAAGAGTATGCAATATACTACCTTAGCAAAAAGTTTACCGATCGTGAAACAAGATACTCACAATGAGAAAACTTGCAACGCTTTTGCTTGGGCTGCTCGCCGACTAAGACAGTATATGTTAACTCACACTACCTTGTTGATTTCCAAGATGGATTCGATAAAATACATATTTGAGAAACCAGCTCTCTCCGGAAGAATAGCAAGATGGCAAATGATCTTGACCGAATACGATATCCAGTATACTTCTATGAAAGCGATCAAAGGAAGTGTAGTAGCCGATCATTTGGCTCATCAAGCCGTAGATGACTATCAGTCTATGCAGTTCGAATTTCTAGACGAAGATGTTTTACTAGTTACCGATTGTGAAGAACCAGGACCAGATGAAGGACCTGAACAAGGATCCCGATGGACCATGGTCTTTGATGGGGCCTCAAACGCACTTGGCAATGGCATTGGCGCCATCATTACATCGCCCACAAGCGGACATACTCCATTCACCGCCAGCTTTGTTTGATTGCACCAACAACATGGCGAATCTGAGCGTGCATCATGGGTATTAAAGCTATTGACTTAAGAATCAAGTTCTTACAAGTGTATGGAGACTCGACTTTTGTGATCGGTCAGATTAAGGGCGAGTGGGATACGAAGCATCCGAATCTCATTCCGTATCGAGCATGTTGAGTTTGATCCCTACTTGAAGATACTTTCTTCATATTCCGAAGAGAATCAGTTGGCAGATGCATTGGCTACTATGTCATCTATGTTCAAGGTCAGATGGGACAACGAGGCTCCCCAGATCATCACCGAGAAGTTTGACGAACCAGCGTACTGTTACGAGCTTGATACGGAAGAGACACCTTGGTACTACGATGTGAAAAGGTATCTTGAGACTCAGGAATATCCCACAGGGGCATCTGTCAACGATAAGAAGTTCTTGATAAGATTTGCATCCAACTTCTTCCTCAGCAACGACATCTTATACAGCGCAACCACGACTTGTGCTTACTCCGCTGTGTGGACCAGAAAACAGCGGAACGTATCATGGAAGAGTTACACGAAGGCGCATTTGGTACCCACTCCAGTGGTCATACGATGGCTAAGAAGATTTTGAGAACAAGTTACTACTGGTCCACCATGGAAGCTGATTGTCACCGCCATGCTCGATCTTGTCACAAATGCCAGATTTATGCCGACAAAGTGCACATACCTCCAGTACCTCTGAATGTTCTAACAGCTCCTTGGCCTTTTGCAATGTGGGGCATTGACATGGTCGGAGAAATCAAGCCCACAACTTCCAACGGATATCGTTTCATCCTTGTGGCAATTGATTATTTCACCAAGTGGGTAGAAGCAGCCTCGTTTGCATCTGTTACCAAGAATGTTGTGGCTCGATTCATCAAGCATAATCTTATCTGTCGGTATGGCACTCCCGAAAGGATTATCACAGATAACGGTTCTAATCTCAACAACAAGATGATCACCGAACTCTGCACGCAGTTCAAGATCAAACATCACAACTCTTCTCCTTATCGGCCTAAGATGAATGGCGCAGTGGAAGCCGCCAACAAGAACATTAAGAAGATTATACAGAAAATGACAGTGACTTACAAAGATTGGCATGAGATGTTACCATTTGCTCTTCATGGTTATCGCACTACTGCACGAACATCAACAGGGGCAACGCCCTTCTCTCTTGTATACGGAATGGAGGAAGTCCTACCCATCGAGGTTCAGATACCCTCAACCAGAGTCCTCCAGGACGCAGAGTTAGGCGAAGACGATTGGGTCCAGTCTCGTCTTGACCATATTAACTTGATTGATGAGAAGCGACTCGCATCCATCTGCCATGGACAGATCTATCAGAAACGAATGATCAGAGCATTTAACAAGAAGGTCAAGCATCGAGTCTACCAAGTCGGTGATCTAGTAGTCAAGCGCATCATCCTTCTATAAGGTGATCCCAGGGGCAAATGGACTCCTACCTACAAGGGACCGTTTGTAGTCAAAACAGTATTTTCAGGTGGAGCTATGATACTTAGCACCATGGATGGCGAAGACTTCCCACACCCTGTGAACGCAGACATAGTCAAAAAATACTACGCATAAAAGAGACCCGCTAGGTCGACTGACCTAGGCAAAAATAAGGGCATCCTGGCGAACCAAAAGGGTTCGGGCAAAATCTAAGGATATATACAAAACATGTACACCCGGCAAGTCGAAAACCTAAAAAGGCGGCTTGGGAAAAAAAGGGTATCCCGGTAGACTAGACTGAAAACCCGAAAGGGCGGTCTAGGCAAAAGTTAGGGATTTAAGCGTACGTCTATGTCTTGTCCAGATCACCTACCTACAGACTACTATCAGCAATCAAGATTCAAATGGCAAAGATCAATTCACTCACTTTCTACTGACAGCACGGAGATGAAATAGTTGAAATATATGAGTACTAGCATAGTTGGAACTTAACGAGATTGTTTCCGCATAGCTTTTTACTTTTCTTGTGTACAAACTACTTGGCCATACGCCACATTTCAAATAAATACAAGTTTCTTTCTCTTTACTGTTGTTGTTTGCATAAAGTCCAATGTTGGCTTTGAATGATTATATGCATCTGACAATAAAAATCTAGTCACAAACATGCGAAAGGTAAACATAACAAAGTAATTGCTACAGGCTCCAGGAATTGAGATGACGACGAAAGTCACCAAAACATTCCCCCGCAGAGCATGCAGAGGTGTCACTCACCACAAACCTTCCCCAGCGGAGTAGAGGTGAATCCACGAGCAGTGATTCCACTCAACTAAAATTGTGTCACATCAGTTTTCAAGCAATAACATTTCATCCCCGGTCGAAGTATTCATCCCCAACAAGATATCTCTCAACAATTCCCCTTTTCTCCAGCAGCAGTATCCAGACCTGAAACTTGGACAGATAGTGCATCGGAGGAAACCTACATCTTTTATTCCTCAGCCAGAGATGTCAACGGGCTCCAGATCCTTCTAACCCGGTCTCCAAGCAACTATCAAATACTCTCCAGCAGGATTTACACGCAAGATCCCCAGTAGAGTACCTCCTAGACTCTCCCGAACAGGGTCTATGCACAAGATCCTCAGCGGCGCATCTCTTGATCTCTACCATCCTCAACAATATCTAGGCCCAAGACTTGGTCAGATAGTGCATCGGAGGAATCAAAGTTTTCTTTCTTCTCAGGGTCTCCATCCGTTCCGTCCCCAAACAGAAGTCAGAAATCCTCAAGCAGAATATCTGCATCTTCTTCAAGATGGATATGTTTTGAAATACCACAACATCTATCATTCATACATTTCTCATAAAGTCATAATTTATGCATATGCCATTCATACACATTGTCATGCATCATTCCTTGCATAAGACTAACAATATTCTATCAAAGTTTCTCTTGTTTTCTCCAAAACAGGTGAAAATCACTTCTGACGCAAATAGGTCCAGGATTAATACCCGAATCCAGACGGGAGAACTATCTGAAAGACCGCCCTAGTTGTCCTCCGACAATTGGTCCAGGATTAATACCCGAATCCAGACGGGAGAACTATCTGAAAGACCGCCCTAGTTGTCCTCCGACAACTAGTCCAGGATTAATACCAGAAGCCAGACGGGAAGACTATCTGAATGACCGCCCTTGTTGTCCTCCGACAACGGATCCAGGATTAATACCCGAAGCTAGACGGGAAAACTATCCGAACGATCACAAGTTATCCTCCGATAACAGGCATTGGATCAATACCCGAAGCACAACAGGGAAGCTATCCATATTCCGCCGACTATCATCCCCTCAGAGTAATCAGCACGAAGATGTATTCTGACTCTCTCTTATTATCAACAACAACTACAGAGTCTGGCGTACGACTCAGTTGCCTTGGATGGCATCTTAAGCCGATCTCCGACTACTTGTCAACATTTCTCCACTTTCAGAATGCTGCATATTTGGTTAAAAAACGAATACAAACCAATAACTTCATTCAAAGATGAGCACGAAGTCTAACATACGACTCCCTCCGGATGGCATCTTAAGCCCATCTCCCTGCTCCTTCCACTTCCAGAACGCCTACCGAGCCTAGCGTATGGCTCACTCCCAACATCGTTCTTTCCAGATGGCATCTTAAGCCCATCTCCGACGGTCCTCCTATCTAGACGACGTTCTTGAGTCTAGCGTACGACTCATTTCCCAGCGAAATCTCCAGCTTCTCCAAATGGCATCTATAAGCCCATTCCCGCATCATCGACCAACAGCGAGTGTAAATTTTCAAGTGTACTCGAGTGTTCAATCATCTTCTACCTCCAGGTCACGAAAGGCGAGCATGCCAATCTAACCCTTCGGTACAAGAAGATTGAGCAGGGGCATGTCATACCCCAAAATTTTCCCTCCATCTTCTCAAGATATTTCATACATCCATACTCGAGGATTCCTCAAGGGTTGATCGAGACAAACCTCTCCTAGACAATCAACCCAAACTAGGGTTTGGTATTTCTCGATCAAAATGGATTCCAACATCTCCAATGGTCTTCATGCCTCCTCATATGCTTCAAAGATTCTCCATGTCAAGTTTCAAGCCTCAAGTCAAGTTTCCTCGAAATTGCTCAAATGGTTGAAAATCAGTTGTATTGGGCAAAAGTCAACTGTGGTCAACATACCGGTCAAACTTCATGATTTTTGGTCAACATACTCATTTTGAAGTTACATTCATCATTTGATCAAGGGTTGATCATGATTCATCAAGAAAACTCAAGATTTGCTCAAAAGTCAAACTTTCTAAATTAGGGTTTCTTAGTGAAAAGTCAACCAAACTTTGACTGAGCATAACTTCTTCATACTTTCTCAGAAAGTTTTCCACCACCTCTTGTTTTGAAGGAAATTCAATTCTCTACAACTTCATGTCTCACAAGAATGTTCAAAAAATGCTTCATTTGGAAGGTATGGATCAAAACATTACAGGTCCTTTTCAAAGTCAACAAAAAGTCAACTTTGTGTTTTGAAGATATATTGAGCATGGAAACTCCAATTGAGATGAAACCAAAGGTGTTGGTTAGAAGACTCTTAGAGCTTTCCAAAAAGTCCAAGAACACTCAAAAATGTGGAAAATTGAGCAAGATACACTATTCACAAGTTGGACATTTTTGAACAATTGCACAAAAGGAGATATTGGTCAAAATGCAATTTTTTCCAAATGGGCCTATAATTTTATGATCCAAACTTGATCATGATATTATTTTTGACTCATTGATGCTTGTCCATGACAATTTTCTATTTTATTGATTTATTTTTGAATTTAAAACTATTTAATTCAAAATTAAATTATATAAAATATGAAAATAAGATATTTTTTCAAAAGGAATGAATTTCTATCAAACTTGAGGTCCAAGATAGCCCATGGAACATGCCAAATTCGTGCTAGCTCTCACATTAAAGAGAAAATCAAAATTTTTCCAAAATTTGATTTTATTTAAAAAATATTTATGGCACATTCATGATCCAATCTTTTTTCCTTCTTTTTGCCCTCTCAATTCACTCTATAAATAGCCAGCAAGATGCACATCAAACAACACGAAACCCTAGCTCAAAGCATAACCCTTATTTTGCCAAAAAATTTCTCAAAGTTGGAAATTTCGAATTTTATTTCTCAGGCAGTTTCAAGGAGTTCCAAGCCCTCCATTATGTTCCTTGACATCCCAGCAAGCAAAAGCAACTCTCACATGCAAGTGCATGATGGCGCAGTGGTTAAGGCGTTGGCTGTTAATGTTGTTTGTGTGTTTGTATCGATTCAGGATGATTTTTAGGTCATGTTTGAACCCTCACATGCAAGCTTGAACGTCGAGAGATCATAATGCCATGTTTAGGGCTTTCGAACTGTGAAGCTTCGAACTGAACGATACAGCCGTTTTCAGTCAAAACCAATAGCACCATTGGACTCAGAAGGGTCGAATTAGGGGGAATAGGGTTTTCTTTTGCTTTGATTTCCATTATTTTGCAGGTTTGGAATTTGTCCTAGCCGGAGAAGATGACCGGAGCCCTAGCTCCGGCGCTGATTCAGGCGAAGACCGACTGGGGACAAGCGTGGCACTTTCACGCTTCCTGATTCGTTCTCTCGTTCAAACTGGGGTCCACGCATGCTGACTGTGTTTCAAACATTCCCAGGACACGTAATCATTCATATTCAATTGGTTTTAGTTTTCCAAACACCAAGTGCATGATGGCGCAGTGGTTAACGCGTTGGCTGTGGAAGATTCCCTCAATGGTCATGAGTTCAATCCCTGCCAGGACCGATTTCTTTTTCTCTTTTTCAAAACTTGACATATTTTCTATTTTTCTTATTTTATTTTCTTTCAATATTTTCATTCATTTTAATTTATCTTCCATAATTTTTAACATGCATTAAAAAACACCAAAAATATTTTTTCTTTTTGCATTATTTTCAGAAAATGTTTATTTAATTTTTAAAATTAAAAATATTATTTATGCTTCCAATTTAATTTAATTTAAATGTTATCATTTAAATCACTTTTAATTGATTTTTAATTATTAAATTAACTCCAAAAAATCCCAAAAAATTATTTTAGCATATTAATATTACTTCCAGCATGAAACATTTTTCTCATTCAAAAATTATTATTTTTACTAACATTTTTCTCTTATTCAATTTTCTCGTATTTCCCGATTTTTCATCTGTTTGCAGGTTATCCCGTTTCGGATGATTTTTTTATCGTTTTCTTTTCATGTTATGTAATTGCCTATGGGATGTAATAGTTTAATTAGGACCTTTATTTCCCGCATCTTTTCAATTATGTATCTGCCCCAAAGCCATGTAATAGCGTAGGATTTATCTTTCCGCATTTTACTTTCCGCAATTTAATTTCTGCACCCTATAAACTGTTAGTAATTAGGCGTGTATGGCAAGATTAAAATCAACATAGCTCACTCTAATTTTCAAGATAACATGTATCTGAATCAACACACTCTTTCACACATGCACCCCTTAGGGCAATTCTCTCTCGTTGCTTTACGAATTCAAATGGTCAAGTCCCTCGAACGTAGAGGTATCCTAGCACCGTTGCTTTCAAAACAAATCATCATAGTACCTTCGATACAAAGATCATAGACCCACGGTGTCGACTACGAATACATGATCTTGACCCTCGATTGTCGCTTACGAAAAATGATGATAGTCCCTTCGAATGTGCTAGGATACTTCCTACAAGTTGCTTTCTATGACCATACGATGTCCCTTCGAATGTCCCGCTTATATCCAACAAATAGAGTTACCTACCAACTAATGGTATGGATAGCACTATTCTAAAGGAACGTAAAATAATACGAAAACGACCATTCTGAGTAGGTAATAAGACTTTTAGTTGCTTGCTCAATCAAATACTTTTCACACCTCACACTTTTGTCAAAGTTCAAACTCTTTTCAAAACGAAACATTTCCGAACACTTTGTATACATTCCTACATGAATCATTACAAAGTCAAAGCGAAATACCTTTTTCAAAACATTTTTCAAACACACAGAAAGCACAAATTTTTAAAGTGATCTAAGAGCAAGTAAGAGCCCGTAGATAACTACGGATGGAAAGGGGTGCTAATACCTTCCCTTTTCATAACCTTCTCCCTTACTCAGAATCTAACGAAGGTCTTTTTCTGTACTTTTTACCTTCCCTTAATTGGATAAAAGAAAAGTCGGTGGCGACTCTTGCTATCCGCACATTTGCGATACAAAAACCTACAAAGTCAGTTCACCGTGTTACATAGCCGAAACAGGGAGGTCAACAAACTCACCAGCGACCATGTTGAAGGCTTTTTGATGATGAGGTAAAGAAACTTCTGACAGTAGAGTATAATCTGGCACACTGTGTTGTAGGTCAGAAGCCTTGACCTGAAAGAAAAACATGTATTAGCCAGATAAACTTGGCAGATGAAATAAACAAGATAGAAAATATGGTGAATACTTGTGGCGGCGAAATTGGGATTATTGTTTCATCCCTCCCAACTAAGGCGGCAACAATGTCCCTCTTTGGCTCCTTAACTTCCTCAGGCGTAGAAGTTGGGGTTGGAGTGACGATGGCTGTATTTACTATGATATTGTCAACACTAGAAAATAAGGCAGTGTCGCGACAAGTAGCCAAGAGCACTTTACCTCTCCGTCTCGTGATGAGTGTCTGATCATCAGTGTCCATTGTTGCCTCCTCTTTATCATCGACCTTTATTCCAAGGTCTCCGTCCAGGTGGGCTTTCTTTTTCTTCTTAACCACCCTGTTTTTAGAAGAGGAAACATGTTTCCTCTTATGATCTTTGGATTTTCAGGTATGAGGAGATTGATCATCAGGTGATGGATGTAAATATAAGAAAAATATTAGTCGAAACCATAGCTTTGGTCGAGGCATTCCGATTTAAGTAATGCTTACCTCAACTTTCTCACTACAGCGAGATTTTTTATCCCTCTTGGACTCTTTTGATGTTTTGGAGGGAGCAGCTGAATTCGTCGAGCATTTTTGACTCTGTTACATGAAGGGAATATTAGTAGTCTGTAAAACACGGAGTGTCGAAACACAAACATCTACACTTACAGAGGAATCAATTTTCTTAAGGGAAGATGAAATTGGTTCGTCGTTAGATGGAGTGTGAACGGGGTTGAACTGCAAAATGTCAAGCATATAAGGGACATTGAATGGAATAAATATGAAAAGGTGTGAGCGTAAAACATACCTTTGAGCGTGAGGGACCTTCATTGGCGCCAATGTTGATAAGTGCAATTGACGACCCTTCCCGATCCTCAACAACGATTACCTGTGGCAAGGGTACAACTAGAACAGAGGCTAAGTCAAATAAGGATGTGAGTCGAATTTTAAAAGAAAATTGAACTTTTCAGAAGTGGTTACCATTGGGAACTACGACAAGCTCTCTCACATATTTAAGGTCAATATGCAGAAAGCCTGGGTAGTCGTGTAACCAATGCTTCGTCGGAACCACCCGGCCAGCTTTCTTTTTGTAAGCATTTTGGATATTCGACCAAGAGATATACCACAAATCTGGGATAGGTGGTCGAAAAGCCAATGCTAATGGGTTAGTCGGCAAAGGAGGAAATTTGATTTTTCCAAAATTAAGTGCGTAAAGATACTTGTCTTTCGCGTAACCAGGGATTTTAAGTTTTGGAATCCTATCGGTTACCTTCTCCTTTAGCTCTTGGGCCGCGTCATGGATGGTTCGACGAAGATTGTTCGGTAAGTACACCACCCTGAAAAATTTCTGAAAAGCTTGAATCTCTTTGATGTTGGTAGCCTTACATTTCGTTGTCTTGCCCTGAAAAGTGTTAAGAGCAACAATCAATTCAACCATTTTTCTAGCAGAATCATTAACAAAAGTAACGAAATATGACTGCCACCAAGCTTCAAACTCCTTGGTGCAGTAATACACTGGTCTAAACGGAGTAAAAGTAAGTTTGGCTCTGTAAGCCCAGAGGATGTCAACGTCTTCTTTAATAAACTCCCAAGGCCGGTCACTTAAGATATCGGTGAGCAGTTCATGAGAAGTGTAGAATGACTTCGGGACAAGCTGGCAGAGCCCAAATTATCGAGCTACCAGTTTAGGTTGGTAAGCTGTCAAACATGGACTTATATTGGTGATGGCGTAAGTAAGAAACTGAGGAGTTAAAAATCGCCTCCAATATACTAGGGACCTCTGTCGGTTCTCTTCTTCGACTGGCGGAAAAGAGTCGGTGAGCCATGCTGGTCCGCTTTTGCCATCAAAAAACGGAGCCATCGAGGGTATTAAATCCTCTCATGTCAATATAATGTTGAAAATTATTTTGAAGACTTCATCACTCAGAGAAGTTTTGTCGACATGAGTCAGAGGTAAGTAACATGGCCAGACGACCCCATTCCGATTATGGGATATGGAAACTTTCTTTTTTCGAAGAGGTTTTATGTCTTCAAAGAAAGTAGCACTTAGCCATAATTTTAGGAGCCAAAAAGGACCATGAACCAGGAAGTTTTTCTTCTTTGGATTAGTGGGATCAAAAGTCTTTATCTGGTTGACCACATCAGTCAGAGAAGCATATAGAGAGGCCAGGATTAATTGGCCCAGAGTAATGTTTTCACCCCTATGCAGCAGAGTGGCCAAATAAACAAATTGTTTGGCTATCTGCACCGACTGTGAACAAAAGACGAAGCGGGATAGCCAGAGAGTTAAAAATTCAACGTGTTCCTCATCAGAAACGTTGCTAGAGTCTCGTTGATGGTAGTTGAAAAAGTTGGTATATGTTGGATGTTTGGATTCGCCAACGTCGAATTTTATTGAAATGGGAGTGTGGTCAGTGTGATTAAAAACCTTGCCAGCAAGCTTTATCCCCGTTAGAGCTTCTAGGTCAAGAATAATGGGAGTCATCATACCACACTTAGTGTGGAAAGTGTTGGTCGACCCTTCCGAGAAATGTAAGGCAGCCAACAACATGCTGCCAGAATAGGGCTGACCGACGCGAGAAAGTTATAGCAGATCATAGATTCCCATTTCTCTCCATTGTTGGACTTTGATGGGTTCCAACCGTTCCATCCAGGCTTTGAATTTAGAGCAGTTCAGAGGAGGAGCAGTATAGAAATTTCTATTAACAAATTGTAAGGAAATAGGTTTTGAGGACGTGATCAGAGGGTGACTACGAGTACTAGTTGGGAAAAACGCGCCTTCATCGTCAACTTAGATTTCAGATGGAATATCCACGGGTAATGGACCTAAGAAAGCCAAAGGGTCATTGTTGAGATTAAAAGGGATAAGTACCTGGGATTGCCAGATCTTGGTTTTCTCTGCAGAAAAAGGGGGTTCTGGTACATAAGGCTTGCCATCAACGTAACGAATAAGGAAAGTTTCTGCTGGAGCCGTTTGATTATGTGGATTCGCCATTTGAGGGAGAAGAAAAACTTAAAAATGGTGGAAAACAGGGTTTTGAAATTTCTGGGTTTTAGCTTGGAAGTAGGAAAAACTGAAGAAAGCAGAGAAGAAAGACAAAGAGTGACCAAGATTCCTATTTATAGGCTCAGAATTAAGTGGGAAAAGCAAGGAAAGAGTTTTGGTGATTTCCTAGTTTTAAAATCGTGTTCGTCGAAGGACACGTGTAGCCGGATTAAAGTGGAAGCATGGTGGGCCACGTCTGCCACTAAAGTGTAATGATGGTCAAAATTAATGATCCCACGTTTCGAAGCGAAAAACCTGATACATTTCCATGATTGTGTAACGTCACAAAAATATTGGAACAATGAACTTCTTTTTAGAGTAGTGGAAACGACTGAGTCAACTGAAGATATAAAGCTTCATAGATGCCACTGTCTCATATAGTCAACAGAGTGAGGAAATTCAAAAATGGCATCTCTGGGGGGGCATTTTGTTAATTGGAAATTCCTAAATACGTTTAAGAGCATGTGTCAAAGGCAAACATCCCTACAAGTTAGGGGCTGATCCTAAACAAATATAGTTTCCTTAGGAGAATTCATAAAACCAAGTTAGAAATGTCAGAAAGAAGTGTGTCGACCAAGAAAGTGAACCAGGAAATCGATCGAGTCGACCAAAGTGTCAAATGAACCCGAAAAAGGAAAGATTGGCAGTTAGAAGGAATAAACACAAGATAAATGTGTCGAAAATGAACCGCATCGATTGGAGTAACAAACAAATTGCTGTTGGTCGATTTTCCATATTATGGGCTAAGTGAATGAATTGGCCGAAGTTCAGATGATGCTGTCGAAGGCGTAGTTTAAGGGACTTAGAGAAATATTGGTCTTCCTGAGATGCATCGAAACTAGGAGCGGTTAACCCTTTTGAAATCACATGCTGGAAAGAGTCAAAATATGGAGATCATGGGTAGTTATCTCAAAAGATTGTGGCTGTGAGGCGCTAAATAGATGGCAAAATCTTGTGTAGCAGTTGTGTTTTAGTTTCATTTCATCCGTTGATTGATTTCAGAGGTTATCTTGTAGAGTACTATAAATAAGTAGCTCCATTGTAATTTTTAGGTGTGTTCACTTGTATTCTCAAAGTGCTTACTGTAATACGGTGAACTGACTTTGAGATTTTTGTATCGCAAATATGCGGATAGCAAGAGTCGCCATCGACTTTTCTTTTATCCAATTAAGGGAAGGTGAAAAGAACAGGAAAAGACCTTCATTAGATTCTGAGTAAGGGAGAAGGTTATGAAAAGGGATGGTATTAGCACCCCTTTCCATCCGTAGTTATCTACGGGCTCTTAGTTGCTCTTAGATCATTTTTTTAAAAAGTGCTTTCTGTGTGTTTGACAAAAATGTTTTGAAAAGGCATTTCGCTTTGACTTTGTAATGATTCATGTAGGAATGTATACAAAGTGTTCGGAAATGTTTCGTTTTTGAAAAGAGTTTGAACTTTGACAAAAGTGTGAGGTGTGAAAAGTATTTTAATAGAGCAAGCAACTAAAAGTCTTATTACCTACTTAGAATTGGTCGTTTTCATGCTATTTTACTTTCCTTTAGAATAGCGCTATCCATACCATTAGCTGGTAGGTAACCCTATTCGTTGGATGTGGAAGGGACATTCGAAGGGACATCAGATGGTCATAAAAGGCAACTTGTAGGAAGTATCCTAGCACATTCGAAGGGACTATCATCATTTGTAGGCGACATTGTGGGTCTATGATCTTTGTATCGAAGGGACTATCATGATTTGTTTTGAAGGCAACAGTGCTAGAATACCTCTACGTTCGAGGGACTTGACCATTTGTACTTGTAAAGGCAACGAGAGAGAATTACCCTAAGGGGTGCATGTGTGAAAAGAGTGTGTCAATTCAATTATATGTTATCTTGAAATTATGAGTGATCTATGTCCAATTTTATCTTGCCATACACGCCTAATTACTAGCAGTTTATAGGGTGCAGAAAGTAAATTGTGGAAAGTAAAGTGCGAAAAGAAAAAGTCCTACGTTATTACATGGCTTTGGGCAGTTACATAATAAGAGTGCGGAAAATAAAAGCCCTAATTAAACTATTACATCCCATAGGCAGTTACATAATTGGAAAAGAAAAGCAAGAAAAATCGTCCAAAACGTTACAACCTGTGAACAGATACATAATCGGAAATACGAGAAAATTGCATAAGAGGAAAATGTTAGTAAAAAGAAATATTTTTGAATAAGGAAAAAGGTTTTATGTTAGTAATAGCATTAATATGATAAGATAATTTTTTGGTAATTTTCTGGATCGTTTTGATAATTAAAAAGCAATTAAAAGTCAAATTAATGAGTAATTAGTAATTAAATAAAATATGCATGCAAAAATATTAATTTTAATGCTAAAAATTAAATAAGTATTTTTCTGATAATAATGCAAAAAAGAAATATTTTTGGTGATTTTTAGATTAATGATAAAATTATTTGAAGATAAATTAAAATAACATGAAAATAGAAAAAACATGTTAGTTTTCAAAGAAGCAAAAAATATTTGGTCTTGCCAGGATTCGAGCTGGAGACCTTCTGGTGAAAACTCACGCTCCCTTGCCTTTACCACTGAGCCAAAGCGCGTTTGGTGTCATAATGTTGGAACACAACGCTTTTGAATGGCTTCTGGCATTCAAATCATCTTGAAGAACATCGTCTTCTTCATTTGAATTTTTAAACACTTAGCGTCGGTTTCGTTCGACGCTAAGGCCCCTGCAAATATCAAAAATCCAATACAAGTAATATAAATGAAATACAAAGACATGGTTTAATTGGAAACATCATTCTGAACACGATAGTGGTATTGGTTTTGTCCAATTTTACGGATTTAGGGAAACCCCAATTCGAACCAGAAAACCCTAACAATGGTGATTCTCGTTTCGGGCCATTAAAATGCAATTAAGCTACCCAGATAGCTTGCAAACACGATGCTGAACATGAACAAACAATCAAAAAACGTTAAATATGCATGAATAACAGAAATGAATTTTGAAAAAAAGTTAACAAACCGAAATCGTGTTTTCTCAATTCTTGATGTTTTTGAGGTTTGTAAGGGTCTGGATCGACTCCAAGGACTCCAAGGAATGCAATGGAATGCTCAAAACCAATTGAAACAAGCTAGAATTAGGGCTGCAAGTTGCTTCAAGAACACGGTTTTTTGGCTTTAGGTTAGGGTTCCTCCAAGCAATTTTTCTGTCCTTTCTCATGTTGTATGCATTTTATATTTATAATGGATGGATTTTGGGCTGAATTCAAGTGCAAATATTGATCAATCAATGTAAAAAATATTTGATTTTGTATGAAATCAAATCTTCCTTTTTTGATCCAATTTTCATCAATTTCTTGCCAAATCAATGTAAATTTCGAAATTTGCCAGCTTTGATGAGTTGCTTGGACCTCAAGAATGAGAGAAAAAATCACTTTGCATTTAATTTTGATTTTATACGTTATTTTTTAATTTAATTTGTTTTTAAATGAATAAAATCCAAATTAAATAGAAAAATAAAGACAAAATTCGTGGCATTAGGCTAGAAGGTTCCAAATAAGATAAGGAACAAGTTTAAACCAAGAAAAACTAGGCCCATTTGCAAAATTTTGGATTTTGACAAGTATTTCTCTTTGTGCACCTCTTCAAAAATGCCCAACTTGTGCAAGGTGTATTTTGCTCAATTTTACACATTTTTGAATGTTCTTGGACTTTTTAGAAAGCTCTAGGTGTCCTCTAAACAACATCTTTGGCTTCATCTCAATTGGAGTTTCCATGCTCAATAAAACTTCATTACAAAAAGTTGACTTTTTGTTGACTTTGAAAAGGACTTGTAATGTTTTGATCCATACCTTCCAAATGAAGCATTTTTTGAACATTCTTGTGAGACATGAAGTTGTATAGAATTGAATTTCCTTCCAAATGAGAGGTGGTGGAAAATTTCTTAGAAAGTATGAAGAAGTTATGCTCAGTCAAAGTTCAGTTGACTTTTTCTCTAGGAAACCCTAATTTGGAAAGTTTGACTTTTGAGCAAATCTTGAGTTTTCTTGATGAATCATGATCAACCCTTGATCAAATGATGAATGTAACTTCAAAATGAGGATGTTGACCAAAAATCATGAAGTTTGACTGCATGTTGACCACAGTTGACTTTTTGTCCAATACAACTGATTTTCAACCTTCTGAGCAATTGTCTGAGGAAACTTGACTTCTGAGGCTTGAAACTTGACATGGAGAATCTTTGAAGCATATGAGGAGGCATGATGATCATTGGAGATGTTGGAAGTCCATCTTGATCTGAGAATTGCCAAACCCTAGTTTGGGTTGATTGTCTAGGAGAGGGTTTGTCTGACCAACCCTTGAGGAATCCTTGAGTATGGATATGTGAAATGTCTTGAGGAATAGGAGGGAAAATTTTGGGGTATAACAGCTGCCCCTGTTTAATCTTCTTGTATTGGAAGGGTTAGATTGGCATGCGTGCCTTTCGTGACCTGGAGGTAGAAGATGATTGAACACTCGAGTACACCTGAAAATTTGCACTCGCAGTTGACTGGTAATGCGGGAATGGCCTATAGATGCCATTTGGAGAAGCTGGAGATTTCGCTGGGGAATGAGTCGTACACTAGACTCAAGAACATCGCCTGAAAAGGAGGATCGTCGGGGATGGGCTTAAGATGCCATCTAGAAAGATTGATGTTGGGGAATGAGCTGTACGCTAAGCTGAGAGTAGGAAAGAGCACGGAGATGGGCTTAAGATGCCATCCGGAGAGAGTCATCCGTTAGACTTCGTGTTTGTCTTCGAATGAAGTTATTGGTTTGTATTGGTTTTTAACCAAATATGCAGCATTCTGAAAGTGGAGAGATGCTGACAAACGGTCGGAGATGGGCTTAAGATGTCATCCGAGGAAACTGAGTCGTACGCCAGACTCTATAGTTGCTGTTGATAATAAGAGAGTGTCAGAATAAATCTTCATTTTGATTACTCTGAGGGGATAATAGTCGGCAAAATGTGGATAGCTTCCCTGTTGTGCTTCGGGTGTTGATCCAATGCTTGTTGTCGGAGGACAACCTGAGTGATCGTTCGGATAGGGTTTCCCGTCTGGCTTCGGGTATTAATCCTGGATCTGTTGTCGGAGGACAACGGGGATGTCGTTCGGATAGGGTTTCCCGTCTGGCTTCGGGCATTAATCCTGGACCTGTTGTCGGAGGACAACGGGGGCGGTCGTTTGGATAGGGTTTCCCGTCTGGCTTCGAGCATTAATCCTAGACCTGTTATCGGAGGACAATGGGGGCGGTCGTTTGGATAGGGTTTCCCGTCTGGCTTCGGGTATTAATCCTGGACCTGTTTGTTTTTTGAAGTGATTTTCACCTGTTTTGGGAAAAACAAAAAGAAACTTGATAGAGTATCGTTAGGCTTATGCAGATTTATGATGCATGACAATGTGTATCAATGACATGCGCAAAAATTATGACTTTTATGAATTATGTATGAATGATAGATGTTGTGGTATTTCGAAACATATCCATCTTGAAGAAGATGTGGACACTCCGCTTGGGGATTCTTGACTTCTGTTTGGGGATGAAACGGATGGAAAATCCCGAGAAGAAAGATAACCTTGATTCCTCCGATGCATTATTTGATCACGTCTTGAGCCTAGATATTGTTGAGGATGGTGGGGACCGAGAGGCGTGTTGTCGAGGATCTTGTATGTAGACCCTACTGAGGAGACTCTTTAGAAGGCGCTCTGCTGGGGATCTTGTGTGTAGATCCTACTGAGGAGTAATTAGTCGTCGCTGGGAGACAAGGCTGGAGGGACCTGGAGCCTGCTGAAACCTCTGGTTGGGGGAATAAAGGATGTAGGTTTCCTCCGATGCACTATCTGACCAAGTTTCGAGCCTGGATATTGCTGCTGCCGGGGGAATGATGACCGTTGGGAGATATCCTGCTAGGGACAAATACCTCTACTGTTGATGAATCGTTATTGCTTGGAGACTGATGCAACATGGTTCAGTTGAGTGGAATCACTGCTCGGGGACTGACTAGATGAAGCTTTGAATGTCTGGACTAGTGGAGGAAAATGTGTACTCCAATGGGGAAGATTTGTAGTGAGCGACATCTCTATGGGAGATTGTACTCCGCAGGGGAACGTTTTGGTGACTTTCGTTGTCATCTTAATTCCTAGAGCCTGTAGCAATCATCCTTGTTCGTTCACTTTTCACATGTTTGTAAATAGATTTTTATTGTCAGATACATATAATCATTCAAAGCAAACATTGGGACTTTATGCAAACAACAATAGTGGGAATTTATAAAGAGAAAGAACTTGTATGAATTTGACATGTGGCGTATGGCCAAGTAGTTTGTACACAAGAAAAGTAAAAAGCTATGCGGAAGTAATCTCGTTAAGTTCCAACTATGCTAGTACTCATATATTTCGACTATCTCATCTCCTTGCTGTCAGTAGAAAGTGAGTGAATTGATTTTCGCCATTTGAATCTTGAATGCTGATAGTAGTCTGGAAGTAGATAGGTGATATGGACGAGACATAGTCGTACGCTTAAATCCCTAACTTTTGCCTAGACCTCCCTTTCGGGTTTTCAGTCTACCGGGATACCCTTTTTTGCCCAAGCTGCCTTTGTAGGTTTTCAACTTGCCGGGTGTACATTTTTTGTATATATCCTTAACTTTTGCTCGAACCCTTTTGGTTCGCCAGGATGCCCTTATTTTTGCCTAGGTCAGTCGACCTAGCGGGTCTCTTTTATGCGTAGTATTTTTTGACTATGTCTGCGTTCACAGGGTGTGGGAAGTCTTCGCCATCCATGGTGCTAAGTATCATAGCTCCACCTGAAAATACTGTTTTGACTACAAACGGTCCCTTGTAGGTAGGAGTCCATTTGCCCCTGGGATCACCTTATAGAAGGATGATGCGCTTGACTACTAGATCACCGACTTGGTAGACTCGATGCTTGACCTTCTTGTTAAATGCTCTGATCATTCGTTTCTGATAGATCTGTCCATGGCAGATGGATGCGAGTCGCTTCTCATCAATCAAGTTAATATGGTCAAGACGAGACTGGACCCAATCGTCTTCGCCTAACTCTGCGTCCTGGAGGACTCTGGTTGAGGGTATCTGAACCTCAATTGGTATGACCGCATCCATACCATATACAAGAGAGAAGGGGGTTGCCCCTGTTGATGTACGTACTGTAGTGCGATAACCATGGAGAACAAATGGTAACATCTCATGCCAATCTTTGTAAGTCACTGTCATCTTTTGTATGATCTTTTTAATATTCTTATTGGGGGCTTCCACTGCGCCATTTATCTTAGGTCGATAAGGAGAAGAGTTGTGATGCTTGACCTTGAACTACGTGCAGAGTTCAGTGATCATCTTGTTGTTGAGATTAGAGCCATTATCTGTGATAATCCTTTCGGGAATGCCATACCGACAGATAAGATTATGTTTGATGAATCCAGCCACAACATTCTTGGTTACAGATGCGAACGAGGCTGCTTCTACCCACTTGGTGAAATAGTGAATTTCCACAAGGATGAAACGATGTCCGTTGGAAACGGTGGGCTTGATTTCTCCAATCATGTCAATGCCCCACATTGCAAAAGGCCAAGGAGAAGTTAAAACATTAAGAGGACCAATGGTAACCTGACCTCAAAATTTTCTTAGTCATCATATGTCCACTGGAATGGGCACCAAATGTGCCTTCGTGTAACTCTTCCATGATACGTTCTGCAGTTTTCTGATCTACACAGCGGAGTAAGCACAAATCGTGGTTGCGCTTGTATAAGATATCGTTGCTAAGGAAGAATTTGGATGCGAACTTTCTTAAAAACTTCTTATCATTGACAGATGCCCCTGCGAGATATTCCTGAGTCTCCAGATAGCTCTTCACGTCGTAGAACCAAGGTTTCTCTTCTATATTAAGTTCATAACAGTATGCTGGTTCGTCAAATTTCTCGATGATGATTTGGGGAGCCTCGTTGTCCTATCTGACCTTGAACATAGACGACATTGTTCTTGCAGGAAAAACTATATATATGATCTTAAGGGATTCGGAGGCTCATACGAAGGACGCATGGCCTCCAAGCTTCCGGTCTAGTTTACCCCGCTGTTGGGAGCCCTTATAGATGGAGTAGATATCCCCTCTTTAGTCTGTAGTTTAGAGAGGGAATGAGAGAATGATCCCTTTCCCATGGCCCTAAGGCCTCTTTTTATAGCATTGCCATCACTAATGATCATAATGATGCAACCGTCCATTTAATACATGAAACCGTTACTTAATGATTTGTAACGTCCGTAACCGACCCATAAATAGCGTAACAGAGACCAATCCAACCCTCCTAGCCCGGATAGAGGTCCGGGTCATATCGAGGTTGACCGGTCTCTTATCCAATCCGGAACTATATCGGATAAGCGTCTCATAACGATCGAGATCCATCCGGATGTCTACAAACCCTCCTCGGTCTTATATCTCGGTGGGAAATTTATGCATGATCATAAGCCCCGAGCATATGGTTTCTAGACCTTGAAGCCTTATGCTCGATTTAAATAGAAACATAAACTTTGACCCAGGCCGGACCTCCAATACCAACTTTGTGCTTTAGTGTGAATTTACACACGTGGTTTACCGTTCTTCGTTTTGAGGTTTTAAATGTTCATGCGTCGTGGAATCGACACTCCAGTATGCTTCGTTTTAGCAGGGTCGGATCGGGGCGCATGGCGGGATAAAAATTCCTTTCGACCTCACATCTCGGCTCGGGCGGTAAGATATATACAGACTAGCCCCAGTATCTTGAGTCAAGGCTTTGATGAAAATGTTTTGCGGAATCAATTAAGGTCCTTCGCCTTACATGCAGGTACAAGCGAGCTTTTAAGGTTGCTCGTGAGCGATTTTATGTTATGCTACTATCCCCAAGCCATAGGGCGTAGCAAACAACTACGATGGCTTGCATGAGTACGTAACAATTTGTTCCTAGCGCCAATGTATTCCTATCCTCGTCATTGAATCGATACTCGGTTTAACCCAGCATAACACTCGTTTTAGTCATGGGCTCGAACTTTGTCGGGCTATTGGTAGTAAGACTTAGCTTAACTAGACCAGCCCCAGTCGCATGATGCATCAGCGAGGCTATATTGGCTTTTCAAGCACATAACAACATTCATGACACCACCAGGTTTTTCGCTTTTCGTGTTAGATATAGAGCCCCTGCGGGCTGAATTAGAGGTTTCAACGCCACTAAGTTGATCCGAGTTAGGACCATAGCTACGTGTGAATCTCAAGGTTTCAATGCCACCAAGTTGATCAGAGGCAGATCGAGCTCTTGGTAGCTCGCGAGGCTTCAGCGCCACTAGGAGTTGATCAGAGATAGGACCCGATGCTCGGGTTGAAGAAATTATAGGTGTAACCGCCACAGGAGTTGATCCGAGGCGGAATCATAGTCAGCGAGGGTGACGGAAGGTTGTTCGCATAGGAGCGAGCCTCGAGGTTGAGCCTCTATAGGGATGATCAGGGGCAGTTCGAGGTTGACGGAGGGTTGAGCCTGCCGAGGTTGACCGGGGGTTGAGCCTCTGCGAGGTTGACCAAGGGTATTCCGCATAGGAGAGCCTTTCCGTGGTGAAGGCGATCATAGACCGAGCTTAGCGATGCGTCGCCAATGGGTTCGAGCCTCTGCGAGGTTGACCAAGGTATTCCGCATAGGAACAAAGCCTTTCCGTGGTGAAGGCGATCATAGACCGAGCTTAGTAATGCGTCGCCAATGGGTTCGAGCCTCTAGCGAGGTTGACCAAGGGTATTCCATAGGAGCGAGCCTTTCCGTGGTGAAGGCGATCATAGACCGAGCTTAGCGATGCGTCGCCAAGCCTTTGATTCCGCCATATCAGGAGTCTTGTGGTGCGAGCATTTTTATCCGTTACATCCTATTTAGTTTTACAAACTATAATTAATTCCAAGATGTCTCTTAGCCCCACGGAGTAGAGGCGACACCTTTACATAAGGGTATTTTAAACAATATTGTAACTTTTCACAAAATTTCAACAATTGAATCTACCCGACTTTCTGCTGTCTTTTCTTCTATAATTTTTGATCGGGATGGTTATATGAGCCCTCCAAGCGCAAGTCTTTGTTGAAAAAAGACGAAGTGCTTTAACACCGAACCATCCTCACCAAGGAGGACCCAATTTTACCGTTTGTATCTCAAGTCCTTACGCTGGTTGATTTGTTTATTTCTACATACTATCCGGATCTTCCTTATTTTATTCCTTCTCCATACATTATAGCAGTACTCTCCCAATTTTGTTCAATCCGATCTCCTCCCGCAATATCTAGCATAATTATTGTATAACTGTTATGGCTTTACTTTGATTATAGCGTCAGGAAACTGTTTCATTGTAAGCATGGGTACCTCATCCACGGTTATACATATATGTTAGATTAAAAGTCCAATAGATCATGAATACGACAATCGTAAAATGTTTCATTAAACCGAAACCTAAGAAACTAACTACAACCAGACAGTATATAATTATGATTTACTTATCTTTCATGTTGGTATGTACAGATGTCGTCATCTTTCGTGTTAGATCTAGAGACTTCTGATTCCTCCTTTTGTTCAAGATATAGCCTATCATCCATGATATACACTCTTTCCACTGTGTCGTGACTCATGTTTGAGACTTATATCAGCTCACGAGCTTACCCAATGCAAGGAGTTATATTTCCCTATCCATTCAACAACCTGGTTCATGGCTAATCTTCCCGTATTTGCATACGATTAACTAATCATCAAGGTCATTGCCGACTCTCCTAAGGGCATAATAATTTGTTGTTATCTTCATCAATAGCTTCGCATATTTCGGTTTAGGTGGTGACTTAGGCATTTGAAACATCGTTGTGAGAATCCGCCTATTTTTGACAAGCATCAAATGGCCTTTGAGTGTAAGACTTGAATCAAACACCACACTATTTCACGACCAAATTCGGCATTCAGCTCGGCATTATGTTTTACTTTTGAATTCGATTGTAATGATACATTACGATTTGGACATGTATATTCATTACTTGCTACCTACATGAGATTCATAAATTTTCATCAACACAGTGATTATATGGAAACACTAATCAACAACTATTATAAAATAACATCATTTATGCAATGGTTCTACTTCATTCAAGCCATAATTGGAAGCTTCAGTTCATACGACCTGCATAGCTCGTTTATAAACAAAAGGCGAGGGAGGATAAAAGTGAGATTATCTAACTCTTATTTTTGTTCGGTATTGGTTTAGAAAACAGAATGAGTATCTGTAATAGGATGTCGCTTTCCTGTTTCACTTACACACATGACAGTAACAGGTTTCATATCCCCAATTTTCCCCATCATGAGTCTTAACTCGTAACGTCCATTGCTATCATAATGATGAATTAAAATAGAAATTACGAAGGGCCACTTATCTGTCAACGTCAGTTTCTGACTCCGACTTCTATAGCATCGAGCTAGTAGATAATTTACTATCTCCCTCGAACAAGCTCCGTCGAATCCTGACTTCATATCTCCTCGGTTTATTCAGCATTTCCTATTCGACTGCACATGCCACGCGTATGTTTTGGTAATAGCATTATGGACACCTATACAAGCTTAAACCAAAACATATTGAAGCTGTCATATATCCCGTAGATCACAACACAGTTTTTACCAGAATAAATATCAACATAAAGTCCTAAGTCCACAACTCAATTTTTATATACTTCCTTTTCATCAATATAGATGTAAACAAGCATGAATTCAATTGTTTGATGAGTTTAACAAAAACATGTCAATTTGCACACACAGCAAGAGGTTGAAGTAGACTTATCTCTTAATGACGACATTGACGACGACGCCGAATGTCATTTGTTCAGGTTCTAGCTTGATATAGCTGTTCAACTCTGAAGTGGGTGCCGACACCGTGATGTCTCGATGAGGCACCATAATCATTTACAGAAGCCAATTTTACCGCTCCTATCCTTGCTGTCACGCCTTATTTTGATACCTATAATTGTCGAAACACCTGACTAAGAGCATCTCATTGCGATATTCCTCTCAACCTCGGGTTCGTCAAACGATTCCAATAATCGTCACCGGCGTTGACGGCATAATTTCCATGACCTATCAGTCGCTAGAAAGCCTTCGTCTGTATAACTTGAGCTCATGATAATCCTATCATCCCTACCACTCCTTTCAATAATGATGATGTCGTTGTATGAATACCTCTTAAACACCGCTATCTGAGACAATGATAAATGATAATTACTTCCCAAATGATTAGTTCGAAAAGTGCTACATATAATTAATTCAATAATGATAAATGATAATTAATTTACGGCAGTGTGGCTCCTCGAATCATAACCGTTAACGTTATATACCAACTTTTCCATTAAACACAACCTATCATCATTGGTAGGTTTAACCACAAGAATATGCAAGAAATACTTATCTTTTGATATCGATGTTGTTGTCAACCCACTTCTCGGGATCATGATCGGTGATGATTACAAAGTTGGTGCACTCGACTTCATGACTAATCCTTCGTGGACCTATTCAACTCCACCTTTCACTTGGCTATTATGCGGATGCACTTGGATGCATGACTTCCGCACGAATTGGCAAACAAAGAGACCATAACCTTTGGTTAGCGAAGTATCAACGAATCTAAAATTGATGAACACATTGATCAAATCGACCCATCTGTAATGCTTGGCTGGCAGACTTGTTACCGGGATCGAACAATATCTCCATCAAAATCGCCCCTATCGAGGTCGGAGCCGTCTTCATAGCTTGAGCTCCGAGATTGATATCGGGATCGATCTCTATGGTCGCTATCAGACTGCTTCTTCCGATCGGTAGCTGAAACCATCATATACCAGAGGTTCAGCATAGAGATCAACATATCTTCCGTAATCGATTTGAAATAGGACCAGGCCATCTTATTCCAGTGATGTTCGAAATCTCTTTTCGACGAAACTCTTGCCTCTGGAGCAGATCGACCAATATTCTTTAGTGGCCTTGCCAACATAAATGTCTAATTGCATGTTGGACACTTGGGATATGCGTGGAAGCTGGCGATGGGCATCGGAACACCCCGAAATTCCATTTCTACTCCTTAGCTTGACTCGGCTTGACCTTTTTTGACCACCTTTTGTCGTCACCGGAGATGAACACACCAACATGACCATCGCCAATGCTTTCTGACTAAGAAACACGCATGTATAACAATATTAGTATGTGAACTATAAGTCAGAGATATCACCATAACTTGTTTTTCGAAGGATTTGTTAACATAGATGCCCCATTGCGTGTTAAACATTTGTCATCCAAGGATGTGTCGTAACAAATGTTCCTATGGGACTAGGATGGATCTTGAGGCCCGGGAGAATTTTACCGGGGCCCCACGGTGGGCGCCAATGTTCTTGCAGGAAAAACTATATATATGATCTTAAGGGATTCGGAGGCTCATCGAAGGCGCATGGCCTCAAGCTTCGGTCTAGCTTACCCATTGTTTGGAGCCCTTATAGATGGAGTAGATATCCCCTCTTTAGTGTGTAGTTTAGAGAGGGAATGAGAGAATGATCCCTTTCCCATGGCCCTAAGGCCTCTTTTTATAGCATTGCCATCACTAATGATCATAATGATGCAACCGTCCATTTAATACATGAAACCATTACTTAATGATTACGTAGCGTCCGTGCAGACCCATAAATAGCGTAGAGACCAATCCAACCCTCTAGCCGGATAGAGGTCCGGGTCATATCCGAGTTGACCGGTCTCTTATCCAATTCAGGGAACTATGTCGGATAAACGTCTCATAGCCACAGTCCGAGATCCATCCCGGATGTCTACAAACCCTCCTCCGGTCTTATATCTCGGCTGGGAAATTTATGCATGATCAGACATAGTAGCTAATGCGTCTGCCAACTGATTCTCTTCCTGTGGAATATGATGGAAAGTGATCTCTTCAAAGTAGGGGATCAAACTCAAGACATGCTCGTGAAACGGAATGAGATTCGGATGCTTCGTATCCCACTCGCCCTTAATCTGACTGATCACTAAAGCTGAGTCTCCGTACACTTGTAAGAACTTGATTCTTAAGTCGATAGCAGCTTTGATACCCATGATGCATGCTTCATATTCAGCCATGTCATTAGTGCAACTGAAACATAATCTGGCGGTGAAAGGCGTGTGCCCGCCTGCAGGGGATGTAATGATGGCGCCAATGCCATTACCAAGTGC
Organism: Vicia sativa; assembly: GCA_021764765.1. NCBI lineage: Eukaryota > Viridiplantae > Streptophyta > Magnoliopsida > Fabales > Fabaceae > Vicia > Vicia sativa. The sequence goes on along the minus strand of CM038793.1, from coordinate 142,098,587 downwards.
GTTTGAGGCTCCATCAAAGACCATGGTCCATCGGGATCCTTGTTCGGGTCCTTAGTGCGGTCTTGGTTCTTCCGCAATCGATAACTAACAAAACATCTTAGATCAAACTCGAACTGCATGGTGATAGTCATCTACGGCTTGATGAGCCAAATGATCGGCTACTACACTTCCTTTGATCGCTTTATGAGAAGTATACTGGATGTCGTATTCAGTTAAGATCATTTGCCATCTTGCTATTCTTCCGGAGAGAGCTGGTTTCTCAAATATGTATTATATCGGATTCATCTTAGAGATCAACAAGGTAGTTTGAGTCAACATATCTTCTTAGTCGTGAGCATGAAACCGCGGCGCAAGTTTTCTCATTGTGAGTATCTTGTTTCACAGTCGGTAAAATTTTTGCTAAGGTAGTATATTGCATACTCTTTTCGACCAGACTCGTCATGTTGCCCCAACACACACCCCATTAAGTTCTTAAACACTGTCAAGTACATGATAAGAGGTCTTCCTTCGACGGACGACATCAGGATAGGAGGATTCTGTAAGTACTCCTTGATTTTGTCAAAAGTGATCTGGCAATCTTCGTTCCATTCTACCACTTGATCTTTCTTTAGTAACTTGAAGATTGGCTCGCAAGTAGCAGTTAGATGTGCAATGAATCTGACAATGTAGTTCAATCGGTGAAACCTCGACTTCCTTCTCGGTCGGGTGACACATCTCTTGAATAGCTTTAACCTTGGCGGGGTCAACTTCAATACCCTTGCCACTGACAACAAACCCTAGGAGTTTACAGGATCTGACTCCAAAGGTGCACTATTTGGGATTAAGTCTCAGTATGTACTTCTTCAGTCTATCAAATAGTTTCCGCAAATGATCGAGATGTTCTTCTTCAGTCTGTGATCGAGCTATCATGTTGTCGACGTAGACCTATATCTCGTGATGAATCATGTCATGAAATAATGCCACCATAGCACACTGATAAGTAGCGCCAGTATTCTTCAGTCCGAACGACATAACCTTGTAGTAGAAAGTGCCCCACTGGGTAACAAAAGTAGTCTTCTCCATGTCTTCAGGAGCCATTTTGATCTGATTGTAACCGGAGAAACCATCCATGAAGGAGAAAACCTTATGCTGAGCGGTGTTGTCAACCAGAACATCAATATGAGGAAGTAGAAAATCGTCTTTTGGACTCACTTTGTTCAGATCTCTGTAATCCACACACATTCGTACTTTACCATCCTTTTTAGGCACAGGCACTATGTTTGCAACCCACTCTGGATAAGAAGTGACGGCTAGGAAACCGGCATTGAACTGCTTCATAACTTCAGCTTTGATTTTCTCTGACATCTCGGGCGCATCACAGCAGACCTACATTTCACCGGGAGAAAACCTTCTTTTGTTGGTAACCGGTGTACCACAATATCAACGTCCAAACCAGGCATGTCTTCGTATGACCAAGCAAAAACCTCAATATTGTCTCGTAGCATCTGAATCAATCTTTCTTTGACACTATTCTCAAGACCCGCTCCTATCTCGACTTCTTTTCTGTCTTCATCAGTGCCCAAATTCACAATCTCAACTGACTCTTTGTGTGGTTGTATAACTCGATCTTCTTGTTGTAGCAGTTTGACAAGTTCTCCTGGTACTTCACAATCTTCCTCACCTTCGTCTTCGGCTTGGTAGATCGGATTATCAAAGTCATATTTAGCAATAGCATAGCTGTTATCAACGAGATTACAGTGATTACGATTGTATCACATGGGTGTGTAAGAAACACATAGCTTTTTGAAGGGGTGATAAAGTAAAAAAAACAACATTTAAATGCAAAAGCCCAACGATTTTATTGAATGAAAATATGCAAATGACAGATAATAACCCTCACAAACGAGCCATGATGCCCCGGGCAAGGCACTAGGCTTTTAGAGTTTATTGTTCAAAACATAGAAAACGAAAAGCAGAACAAAAACAAAGGCAATTACTCCTATCTAAAGGAGATTGGCATGACGTCTTCAGTTTTCCAATTGCTGAGTCCGTTGTCGGGAGTTGGGAAGATCCACTTGCTGATGTCGAAGTCGTTGTCGTCGTCTTCTATAGCATGGACCCCATTCTGGCTAATGCGGAGAGGAAGTTGGCCGACACGTTCGCGGTTGTCATACCCCAAAATTTTCCCTCCTACTTCTCAAGACATTTTATACATCCATACTCAAGGATTCCTCAAAGGCTGATCAGACAAACCCTCTCCTAGACAATCAACCCAAACTAGGGTTTGGCAATTCTCAGATCCAGATGGACTTCTAACATCTCCAATGATCATCATGCCTCCTCATATGCTTCAAAGAATCTCCATGTCAAGTTTCAAGCCTCACAAGTCAAGTTTCCTCAGACAATTGCTCAGATGGTTGAAAATCAGTGGTATTGGACAAAAAGTCAACTGTGGTCAACATACAGTCAAACTTCATAATTTTTGGTCATCATCCTCATTTTGAAGTTACATTCATCATTTGATCAAGGGTTGGTCATGATTCATTAAAAAAACTCAAGATTTGCTCAAAAGTCAAACTTTCCAAATTAGGGTTTTTCAGTGAAAAGTCAGCTGAACTTTGAATGAGCATAACTTCTTCATACTTTCTCATAAATTTTTCCACCACCTCTCATTTTGAAGGAAATTCAATTCTCTAAAACTTCATGTCTCACAAAAATGTTCAAAAAATGCTTCATTTGGAAGGTATGGATCAAAACATTATAGGTCCCTTTCAAAGTCAACAAAAAGTCAACTTTTTGTTTTGAATACTTATTGCGCATGGAAACTCCAATTGAGATGAAACCAAAGAGGTTGGTTAGAGGACACCTAGAGCTTTCCAAAAAGTCCAAGAACACTAAAAAATGTGGAAAATTGAGCAAAATACACCTTGCACAAGTTGGGTATTTTTGAAGAAGTGCACAAAGAGAGATACTTGTTAAAATCCAAACTTTTGCAAATGGGCCTAGTTTTTCTTCATTCAAACTTGTTCCTTAGACAATTTGGAACATCCAAGCCCAATGCCACGAATTTTAGCTTTATTTTTCTATTTAATTTGAATTTTATTCATTTAAAAACAAATTAAATTAAAAAATAAGGTATAAAATCAAAATTAAATGCAAAATTGATTTTTCTCTCATGCTTGAGATCCAAGTAACTCACACAAGCTGGCAAATTTCGAAATTTGCATAGATTTGGCAAGATTTTGATTGAAATTTGATCAAGAAAGGAAGATTTGATTTTGTACAAAATCAAATATTTTTTGCATTGATTGATCATTATTTGTTCTTCAAATCAGCCCAAAATCCATCCACTATAAATGTACAATGCATATCACATGAATAAGAACAGAAAAATTGCCTCAAAGAACCCTAACCTAAAGTCAAAAAACCGTGCACTTCAAGCAACTTGCAGCCTTGGTTTTGGATCGATTCAGCCAATTCTAAGCATCCAAACACATTCCTTGGAGTCTCTGGAATCATTCCAGACCTTTATAACATTCAAAACCATCAAGAATAGCGAAATCCAGTTTTGGTTTTCTCTCACTTTTTCAAAAATCGAATTATGTTTATCATGCATTTTTAACATGTTTTGTTGTTTGTTTTGTGTTTAGAACAAAGTTTGCAAGCTATCTGGACAATTCAATTGCATTTCCATGGACTGAATTGAAATATACCATTGTTAGGGTTTTCTGAACCGATTTAGGGTTTCTCTAAATAGGAAAAATTGGACAAAAAGAACACCACCATCGTGTTCAGAACAATGTTTCCAATCGAACCATACATTTGAATCTCATTTATATTGCTTGTGTGTGATTTTAGGAATTTGCAGGGGCCTTAGCGTCGAGCAAGACCGACGCTAAGTGTTTGAAAATTCAAACGAAGAAGATGAAGATCTTCGCGCGTGTTCTGGGCAATCAGAAAGCAACAACGTTTAAAAATAATTCGTTTCGCTTTCTAAACACGTGGGCGCTCTAGCTCAGTTGGTCGTGGCAGCGTTTTGAAGCAAGGGACCCCGGTTCGATTCCCAGCCATGGCAATTGTTTTTTTTTACAAGTTAGAAAACTAACATTATTTTTTCTATTTTTTATTTTCTTTAATATTTTTATGTTATTTTAGTTTATCTTCAAACATTTTTATCATGCATCTAAAAAACACCAAAAATATTTCTTTTTTGCATAATCATCAGAAAAATGCTTATTTAATTTTTAATATAAAAATTATTATTTTTGCATGCATATTTAATTTAATTGCTAATTAATCATTTAAATTACTTTTAATTGTTTTTAAATTATCAAATCAATTCAGACGATTTTTCTTGCTTTTCTTTTCAATTATGTAATTGCCCATGGGATGTAATAGTTTAATTAGGGCTTTTATTTTTCCGCACTCATATTATGTATCTGCCCCAAAGCCATGTAATAGCGTAGGACTTTATCTTTGCGCACTTTACATTTCCGCAATTTACTTTCTGCACCCTATAAACTGCTAGTAACTAGGCGTGTATGGCAAGATAAAAACGAACGTAGATCACTTCTAACTCCAAGACAAAATATCTGAATTTGACACACTCTTTTCACACATTCACCCCTTAGGGTAATTCTCTCTCGTTGCCTTTACGAAAACAAATGGTCAAGTCCCTCGAACGTAGAGGTATTCTAGCACCGTTGCCTTCAAAACAAATCATCATAGTCCCTTCGATACAAGATCATAGACCCACGATGTAAGCCTCACGAACACATGATCTTGACCCTCGATTATCGCCTACAAAAATGATGATAGTCCCTTGAATGTGCTAGGATACTTCCTACAAGTTGCCTTCTATGACCATCCGATGTCCCTTGAGATGTCCATCCAACGAATAGAGTTACCTACCAACTAATGGTATGGATAGCATTATTCTAAAGAAAAGTAAAATAACACGAAAACGACCAATTCTGAGTAGGTAATAAGACTTTTAGTTGCTTGCTCTATCAAAATACTTTTTACACCTCACACGTTTGTCAAAGTTCAAACTCTTTTCAAAACAAAACATATCCAAACACTTTGTATACATTCCTACATGAATCATTACAAAGTCAAAGCGAAATGCCTTTTTTTCAAAACATTTTTTGTCAAACACACAGAAAGCACTTTTTAAAAGAATGATCTAAGAGCAACTAAGAGCCCGTAGATAACTACGAATGGAAAGGGGTGCTAATACCTTCCCTTTTCATAACCTTCTCCCTTACTCAGAATCTAACGAAGGTCTTTTTCTGTACTTTTTACCTTCCCTTAATTAGATAAAAGAAAAGTCAGTGGCGACTCTTGCTATCCGCATATTTGTGATACAAAAATCTTAAAGTCAGTTCACCGTATTACAGAACTGGCGACTCTGCCGGGGAGACACCCTATAGAGAGAATACCTTAGGGATTTCTAGATCACTTTTACTACTTTCTGTTTGACTTGCTTGCTTTATCTTTAAGGGTTGCTTGGGTATTATATTTGTGGGGGATCCTACACCCGGATCCAGGTTTCCTTTTAGGTAAGTAGCAATACATCGTCGCGACTATTAGACGTATATCGAAACGGTCAACATGATGGCTACGTTAGTGTGACACTTTGGATGTCCTGATACTCTTCATTTCCAAGTTGAGGAAAGTATTTGGCTTCTGCGTGGTCTCATCAAGCACTAACTAAACTTTTAGAACCTTAATTGACCCATCTTGGCCATGAGAAGGTAGTGAGATGGCCGACTTTGGTGTAGACCGAGGTAGGATGATACTCGATGCTACACTCATTAAGATCAGACTTTTGGGATATTTTCGGTCGACCACTTGGTAGTCGTATTGAAATAAACGCCTACGAGAAAGATCAATGATATGAGATTCCTAGAACCCGATTACTATTATAGGACAGGATGAACCAACTCAAACTTTTGGTGGGGGTAATCACCTATACCTCATGCAAGCCTTAAACCTAGGCTCATTGTGTGAATTGTTTGTGTGTTCTAAACACGACATCATGACATCATCGCATTGCATATCATTCCTAACTATTTCAAGGACCTAGGGATTTATCTTTGCTCTGCTTTGTAGGGATTATGGCTTCTAGAAAGACTATCCGAATCAACTTCATGAGTATACCTTCTCAACTCAAAGAATTGGTTTCAGAGATTCCCGATCATGCCCAGTTCATCAAAAGACATGGTTATCTACTTGACTTGGTTATCTCCGGTTTTGAAGAAGATATGATGCATGTCCTATTTCGGTTCTTCGATCCGAAACACCATTGCTTTACATTCCAGTTATCGGTGGTTCCTACCTTGAAAGAGTTCTCTAAGCTACTTGGGATACCTATTCTTGACCAAATGCCATTCACCAGTTTAGAAAAGGTTCCTAGGTACGAAGACATCGCATCAGCATTACACCTAAAGCGCTCAGACCTTGAATCCAATTGGGAAACGAGAAGCGGAGTTAAGGGTTTACTTGCTAAGTTTCTGATTAAGAAAGCCCGAGAATTCCTCAAAGTTATGAGTTTCCATGCATTTGAAGACATTGTGGCCTTGCTAACCTATGGTTTGGTGCTATTTCCTAACTCGGATCAATTCATAGATGTCAACGCCATCAAGTTGTTTCTTACTCGCAATCTTGTGCCTAATTTACTTGGAGATATTCTGCATTCTCTCCACACTCGTACTACTAAGAGACAAGGAACTCTCATGTGTTGCATACGGTTACTTTCCAGGTGGTTTATTTCGCACCTTCCTCCATCAGTATTGAAGAACGAACAAAGGATGAAGTGGTCTCAAAGACTAATGTCACTCTCTCATTCAGATATCCGTTGGTGTCTTTTCTCTCAAAAGGACTTCACATTCATTGTGCGTTGTGGAGAATTCCCTAATGTACCACTGCTTGGTATAAGGGGAGGTATTAGTTACAAGCCTTCTCTAGCTCTACGTCAGTTTGGTTTTTCTCGAAGAGATGGTCCTCATGATATGCTTCTCCAAGATATTGTGTTCGACTACAACCACGATCTCCATAATTACCGACGAAGGTTCATACACGCTTATGGCATGGTAAAGAAGACTGATACCAAGACTTTGGGGCACCAGAACTCCATTCCTTGGGAACCTTACCTCAAATGGGTGAGAGCTCGAGCTCAAATCCTCATGATGCCATTCACGCTGTTTACCGTAATTATGGAACTGTTGCTATGGGTGTGAACCTATACTATTCTCCATCGACATGCCTCACGATTTTGAAGACTTGAAGAGATCCTGGATTTAACTTAAAGAAGAAAGGGATACATTCGAAGCTCAGTGCTATGCAAGTGAGAAGAAGGTACTAGAGTTGACAAAGCTACTTCACGAGGAGCGGAGCATCAACGCCTACCTCGGCACAAAGAGGAAGCGCCCATGGGAGACTTAGAGGTTTAGGATTTTTTATGCTTTTCTTTTGTTGTTTTGAACTATCTTTTGTACTTAAAAAGAAAAAGAATAAAAAGAGAACTAATAAATGTTTGTTCGTGGTTGTTTAACAAATTTAAATCTCTAAGGTCCTTGAAAACATTGCATTGCATTCACATAAACATCGCATATCATGGCATGACATCTCATAACAGGTACATTGAAGATTGGTTTTCTCATTCTCTCGTTATTTATTTTAGCAGAAATGGCTCTTGAGCAGTCTGTCAAAGATCTCCTGGCTCAGAATGCTCAGTTCCAGGAGATGTTCACTAGCTTGGTCCAAGGCCAAGAGGATCTGAAGAAGCTCATCAACAGAAAGAAGAGGGTCATTGGTGTTCTCAACATGGGTAGACGTTACAAAGTTGGTCCTAAAGTGGTCAGCCGGATAGAGCTCTCAGAAGGAAGTGTCAAGACTGAAGGGAGTGTCAAGGGCAATGAAGAAGGTCGGTGAGGCACAGGAAGACGAGAAGATCACTATGATAATGACCAGTACTCTGATGAAGATGACAAGTACAAGCAACTTGAAGACCGTTTGAATGCTGTAGAAAATCTGAAGATGTCCGGACTAAATTTTGATGATCTGAGTCTTGTCCCCGGTGTCGTGATTCCTCCCAAATTCAAAGTCCCTACCTTTGCCAAGTATGATGGCATTTCCTATCCAAAGCTGCATTTGAAGTCCTATGTTCAGAAGATCAACCCCCACACTGATGACAGAAAGTTGTGGATGCATTATTTTCAAGAGAGATTGTCCGGAACTCAATTGTAGTGGTATTATTAGCTAGAAAATGACTGTATCCGTACTTGGAGTGACTTGGCAGATGCTTTCTATAGACAGTATGAGTACAATGCTGAATTGACACCCACCCGCATGCAACTATAAAGCATGTCTATGGGTCGTGTGTCATACCCCAAAATTTGCCCTCCATCTTCTCAAGACATCTCATACATCCATACTCAAGGATTCCTCAAAGGTTGATCAGACAAACCCTCTCCTAGACAATCAACCCAAACTAGGGTTTGGCAATTCTCAGATCCAGATGGACTTCTAACATCTCCAATGATCATCATGCCTCCTCATATGCTTCAAAGAATCTCCATGTCAAGTTTCAAGCCTCACAAGTCAAGTTTCCTCAGACAATTGCTCAGATGGTTGAAAATCAGTTGTATTGGACAAAAAGTCAACTGTGGTCAACATGCAGTCAAACTTCATGATTTTTGGTCAACATCCTCATTTTGAAGTTACATTCATCATTTGATCAAGGGTTGATCATGATTCATCAAGAAAACTCAAGATTTGCTCAAAAGTCAAACTTTCTAAATTAGGGTTTCTTAGTGAAAAGTCAACCAAACTTTGACTGAGCATAACTTCTTCATACTTTCTCAGAAATTTTTCCACCACCTCTTGTTTTGAAGGAAATTCAATTCTCTACAACTTCATGTCTCACAAGAATGTTCAAAAAATGCTTCATTTAGAAGGTATGGATCAAAACATTACAGGTCCTTTTCAAAGTCAACAAAAAGTCAACATTTTGTTTTGAAGATATATTGAGCATGGAAACTCCAATTGAGATGAGACCAAACAGGTTGGTTAGAGGACTCTTAGAGATTTCCAAAAAGTCCAAGAACACTAAAAAATGTGGAAAATTGAGCAAGATACACCATTCACAAGTTGGGCAATTTTGAAGAAGTGCACAAAGAGAAATACTTCTAAAAATCAAAAACTTTGCAAATGGGCTTACTTTTTCTTCATCCAAACTTGTTCCTTATACAATTAGGAATATCCAAGCCCAATGCCACGAATTTTTATTTTATTTTTCTATTTAATTTGGAATTTATTCATTTAAATACAAATTAAATTTAAAAATAAAGTATAAAATCAAAATTAAATGCAAACTTGATTTTTCTCTCTTCCTTGAGATCCAAGCAACTCAATAAAGCCAGCAAATTTCGAAATTTGGATTGATATGGCAAGATTGGATTGAAAATTGATCAAAAGATGAAAATTTGATTTTGTACAAAATCAAATTTGATTTGCATTGATTAGTGATTGATTCTTCCTCAAATTAACTCCAAATCCATCCACTATAAATGTACAATGCAGACACATCAAGAGAGGACAAAAAGATTGCCTCAAGAACCCTAAAAAATTTTCAAAGAAACATGTGAAAAAAGCAATTTCGAATTCTGTTTTGCAGGCCAATTCAAGGAGTTTTGAGGATTGGATAAGCATCCTCAAGGCCCCAGGAAGCTATTCCAATCATCCCCACGCGTTGAAACATCCAGAATCGTCTTAACGAAGTCACGGTTTATGTAAATATAACTCGAAATCGAATCCATACATACAACCATGTTTAATGTGTTTTGATTGCATATTTGTGTTGCTAATGGTGTTTCTAAGCTTTCTGCATAGTTTGATTTGAGTTTCAGTGCAAGAATCGAGAGATGCCATGATTAGGGTTCCCTGTGCCGTTTTAGGGTTTCTCAAAATAGGAAAAATTGGACAAAACGAACACCACCATCGTGTTCAAGATGATGATTCCAATCGAACCATGCCTTTGAATGGAATTTATATTGCTTGTATTGGATTTTAGGATTTGCAGGGATCGTAGCGTCGAAGAAAGACCGACGCTAGCTTTTGAAAATTCAAAACGAGGACGATGATGAATTGGCGCGAGTTCTAAGCAACCAGGACGTGACACTTGCTTGTAATCCGTTCGTTCCAATGATCAAACAGTTGCGCGTTCCAGCTCAGTTGACAAGGCATGGGGTTTGTGAAAGCAGGGTCCTGGGTTCGATTCTCCCCAGGACCATTTGGTTTTCTTCCCTTTTTACAAACTTCTCATTTTTATTATTTTCATATTTTAATTTCTTTAAATATTTTCCATACAATTTTAATTCTTTTCAATATTTTTATTCATGCATTAAAAATCATCAAAAATATTTTTCCTTTTGCATTTATTTTCATAAAACGTTTATTTAATTTATAAAATTAAAAAATATTATTTTGCATGCATATTTATTTTTATTCATAATTTAGCATTTAAATCACTTTTAATTAGTTTTTAATTATTAAATTGCATCCAAAAAATCCCAAAAAATTATTTTAGCATATTAATGTTATTTCTAGCATGCCATATTTTTCTCATCTAAAAATTTGAATTGTTACTAACATTTTCCTCTTATTCAATTTCATCGTATTTTCCGATTTTCTTATCTTTTCACAGGTTATCCCGTTTCAGACGATTCCTTTTATCGTTTTTTTTTCTTTTTCCAATAATGTAACTGCTCATGGGATGTAATAGCTTAATTAGGCTTTTATTTTCCATAAGTTTAAATTATGTATACGCCCCAAAGCCATGTAATAGCGTAGGATTTATCTTTCCGCATTTTAATTTCCGCACCCTATAAACTGATAGTAATTAGGCGTGTATGGCAAGATAAAATTGAACATAGCTCACACTAATTTTAAAAGATAAAATATCTGAATCAACACACTTTTTCACACATGCACCCCTTAGGGTAATTCTCTCTCGTTGCCTTACGAATACAAATGGTCAAGTCCCTCGAACGTAGAGGTATCCTAGCACCGTTGCCTTCAAAACAAATCATCATAGTCCCTTCGATACAAAGATCATAAGACCCACGATGTCGCCTCCGAATACATGATCTTGACCCTCGATTGTCGCCTACGAAAAATGATGATAGTCCCTTCGAATGTGCTAGGATACTTCCTACAAGTTGCTTTCTATGACCATCCGATGTCCCTTCGAATGTCCGCTTACATCCAGCGAATAGAGTTACCTACCAACTAATGGTGCGGATAGCACTATTGTAAAGGCGTAAAACAACAGCGACCAATTATGAGTAGGTAATAAGACTTTTAGTTGCTTGCTCAAATCAAATGCTTTTCACACCTCACACTTTTGTCAAAGTTCAAACTCTTTTCAAAACAAAACATTTCCAAACACTTTGTATACATTCCTACATGAATCATTACAAAGTCAAAGCGAAATGCCTTTTAAAAACATTTTGTCAAACACACGAAAGCACAATTTTAAAGTGATCTAAGAGCAACTAAGAGCCGTAGATAACTACGGATGGAAGCAGGTGCTAATACCTTCCCTTTCCATAACCTTCTCCCTTACTCGAGAATCTACGAAGGTCTTTTTACATACTTTTTACCTTCCCTTAATTGGATAAAAGAAAAGTCGGTGGCGACTCTTGCTATCCGCACATTTGCGATACAAAAACCTACAAAGTCAGTTCACCGTGTTACATTGTGACGAGAAGTTCAAGGAGTATACTCAGAAATGGAGAGATCTAGCAGGCAAAGTTCAACCACCCTTGTCCAATAGGGATTTGGTCGATATGTTTATGGGAACGCTGACAGGCCCATTCTTCAATCATCTAATTGGAAACTCTTGACGGATTCACGGTGATATTGACGAGAGGCCGAAGGCGGTATCAAGAGCGGAAAGATTCAGGTAGAGTCGTCATCAGGTGCTGCGAAGAGATCTTTTGGTGGTAAGAAAGAAACTAATGTTGTGTATGGTCAGAAAAGCCGAGCCAAGAGTGATCGTGCTCAATGCGTGAGGCGGTTGTGATCTCGATCCTACATCGGCACAACCTCGGTGAGACAACGGGTAGCGAGCAGCGCCACAAAGATGGTTTACAAAGATCAACATGCCATTGTACAAGCCTTGCAACACATGTTGAAAGCGGTGATTACTTTGAAGGATCCTCCTCAGAGTGTCAACACTTCCTCTCCGAGATACAATCCTAATGCTAGGTGTGCTTACCATTCCAACACCCGACCGCACTGTTGGGCTCGAAGAACAAGATTCGGGATATGCTTGAAGCTAAGAAGATTGAGTTTGACCCTCTGTTGAGACTCGAATGTGATCAGCGCCTATGCTAACCATGACAAAAGTTCCAATGCTATTGGCGAAAACTCTTACGTTTTCAACATAGATGACTTGACCATTCCTCGATGGTATTAAGAAGAATTTGCTACAAGCGGTGTCAATCCGGGATGCCGGAGAATTGTCGTTGGTGCCCATCGCACCTAATGGGCGTGCTGGTTGAGAAGACGTGTTCGATGCATGATGGATAGCCGTGAAATACTATTCACGAAACCACACATGGAGAGTACGTGTGAAGACATGTCTAAGCGAAGATCAAAGATGTGAATGAAGGTACCCGTCTGCATGGGATACCTTGGGACAGCCAGTGGAAAGTTTGATTACATGGTGAAGTATCTTTGTTCAAAAGCTACAAAATTCCTATTGAAGATGTCAAGGTGACCGGATGGGGTGACGATTTCCCAGAAGACTATGCTGATGTAAACACAATAAGGATCTCCTCTGCCGATCCTGTGCCTAGAGTGGCACCTTTCATCATTACTTCTCCTAGACCAGTTCCATATTCCTCTGACAAAGCTATCCCTTGGAACTATAGAGCTGAGGTTTACTATCATGGCGTCAAGCAAGACCCTCTGACCGTTGAAGATCTTTCAGTTGAAGCTACCATTCCTAACATTGACAACATCACCGGATCAAGTAAGGTGACCAGAACGGAGTATTCTCTCGGATATCTCTCCTCCAAAAGACTGCGACTCCGGCTTGCATTCCGGCTATTCCACGGTTCGAGACTAGAGGAAAGAACCGATGACTCATCTGCTCAGCCGAAGTACCAAAGGAAATGGCGAGGACACCTCCAAACGAGAAATGGAGGAAATTCTGAAGATCATCAAGAAGAGTGACTACAATGTTGTGGAACAGTTGGGCCAGACTCCGTCTAAGATCTCCATGCTTGCTCTGCTCTTGTGCTCTGAGGCTCATGCTAAAGCCTTGGTGAAGTTTTTGAAGAATTCTCACGTACCGCAAGACACTACTACCGATCAATTAGAAGTTTGTATTGCTAGTCTGGCTGCCAAAAACGGCCTAGGCTTCTCTGATGCTGATTTGACTCCTGCCGGAAGGAAACACAACAAAGCCTTGCACATTGTCTCATGTTTTGGTAGAATCTGGGTTACGCTGAATATCCTACGAGGCGCTTTTGATCGGCTTGATATTGAAGGATTGGTTCTGAAACCCAGTGACATTATTGTGAGAGCTTTTGATGGTTCTAAGCGAACAGTACTTGGAGAGCTCGTCCTTCCTGTTAAAGTCGGTTCCCAGACTTTTGATTCCACTTTCTTCGTCATGGACATCCGTCCGACCTCTTACCTACTTGGGCGCCCTTGGATACATGGGGCGAGCGTACCTCTACCTTACATCGAAGCTGAAGTACGGTGAAAGGAAAGTTGTTCTGATTATGGTGAAGAAGAATATATGGTCAGTCATCTACAGTCATTCTGATACCTCGAGGTGGAGGGTGAATTCTTCGACACTCCCTGTCAAGCTTTTGAAACAATACCTAGAGTCATGCCTGCTAACTCTCCTGTCACTCCTGAAGTTACGCAAGTTCCGACTAGGATGGCTTCGTTGAAAGATGCTCAAGCTACAGTTGAAGAAGGAGGTAGTACTATTTGGGGTCAGCTCCCTGATCTTCCGTTCAAATTTGACAAGACTGGTTTAGGCTTCACCATCAAAGGTCAGAAAATGATACGCCGCGAACGTGTTGGCCAACTTCCTTTCCGCATCAGCAAGAGTGGAATCCATGCTATAGAAGACAACGACAATGACTTCGACATCAGCAAGTGGATCTTCCCAACTCCTGACAGTGGGCTCAACAATTGGAAGACTGAAGACGTCATACCAATCTCCTTTAGACAGGAGTAATTGCTTTTGTTTTTGCTTTGCTTTTCGTATTTTCTATGTTTTTAACAATAAACTCTAAAGCCTAGTGCCTTGCCCGGGGCATCATGGCTCGTTTGTGAGGGTTATTTTCTGTCATTCGCATATTTTCATTCAATAAAATCGTTGGACTTTTGCATTTAATTATTGTTTTCTTTCTTTTACTTTATCACCCCTTCAAACGCTATGTGTTTCTTACACACACCCACGTGATACACTGCAGAATCACTCCTGTCACACCCCAAATTTTGCCCATGCGTTTCAACCGTTAATCCATATATATTAGCATATCATATTCATCCGATCATGACATTTTGTTTGGTACTTTTGTTCATTTGCATATCGCATTTTTAGTTGGAATTTTAGATTTTTATCAATTTTAAAGAAAAAAAGAATTATTATTAAAAATTAAAAATAATAACCATTTTTTAAATTGATTATGTTTACCTTCTAGCTTTTTTTTTAAATAAAAAAACATTTTTTAGTATGATTAATTAATATTTGTTTTTTATATCGATTAATTTTTGTTATGTAAAATTTTATAGAAATAGCTCATTTTTATTATTTAATAAGTAGTAAATAGTTTTCACCTTAATTTCCTTTTAAATAAAATTTGATAAGTGTTATTAATGAATTTTGAATAGGATACATTTTGTTTAACATTCCCTGTAGCAATTAACAAAAATGGTCTTGCTCTTTATGCCTTTTCCACGTTTCCCACTATCATCATCCTCATCCAAATACAAAACCTGCAAATTCAAAACAAAACAGAAATTGTACACAAACATCTCCACTACTCCTCCTTGCCACCAAACTTGTACAAACCTGCAAAATACAAATAACATCAGTACTACACAAGTTCTCCTCCCACTACCACAAAACCAACAATTTTACAGCTAGCTATGTACTAATTGTCCTTCATTCCTTCCTCACCAAGTTTGATCCTTCATCCTTATCCAATCCCTCTCAAAATCTCTCAAATTCCCTCACTCCATTCAGCCTATAAAACAATAACTCTTCCTCTCATAATACCAACAACAAAGGGTAACCGAAACTCACTACTACAGCAACAACATTCACTCAAAACTTCCAACATAAAACCTCACCTTCACTGTTACTACCTTCATCGACCCAAACAACCCAGACCTCTGTCATCACCTTAGTACCCTCATCATCCAATACCATCATGCGTCATTGTCTTACAAACTGAATGTCTTCATGACAAAACCCACACTCCCTTCATTCTCAAGCTCAAACAACAAAACCTAAAAACAATTCCTTAACCGCTCAACTCTCATCAACTTCGCCCAAACACATACAATTCATCCACCCTCACACCAACAACAACCGAAACTTCACTCATCTCAGACCAACACGAAGAACCAACAAAAAGCAACAGCAGATTCGCAAATTTCTGAAACATAAATCAGAAGAAGAAAGAAGACGAACAGAATTGAACCAAGAAGATAGAGTTTCGAATCCATGCACCTTTTTCATTCATTTGGTACTTTTGTTTCCACTATTTCTTGCAATTTTTACATCGGTGTATCTTGTAACCGTCTGAATCTTGATTCAATTGGGGTTGGGTATGATTTGGGGCTTAGGTTATTTTTCTGTGTGATTGTTTGTTTTTTTGTTGGTGATCGATGAGAGTGAAAAGAAAAGAACATTGATAGAAACGGTGAATGGAGAGAGACAACGGTTTCAAACTAGAACATGGTAAAGATGAGCAGTGGAAATTGAAGCGTGTGGTTAGAGATAAAAGAAAATATCACTTTTTTTTTAATCTAAAATAAATGCCAATTGTTTTTTTTTATTATAGATTTAAAAGTAGAATAGGTCAAATACCATTTTATTTTTGTTGTTTTTTTAATTAATTTTTATTTAAAAATAAAAAAAATTGATTGTTGAATGGGGTGAGCCGTTTTTAAGCCTATTTTTTCTCACCATTTAATTTTTATTTTGTAATTTTAATAGTTTTTTTTTTAGTTAAACCAAGATAAATGAAGAAAAAAAGAAAAAAATGAGAAATTTTAGGACATGTTACGTACCATCTTTTTTTTTATATATTATATTTTTGTATATTTTTATTTGTTTATATATTTTTTTATAATAATAATAATAATAATAATAATAATAATAATAATAATAATAATAATAATAATAATAATAACAACAATAATAATAATAATTTTTCTTTATTTAGTTAGAGTTTTAAGGATGAAATATGGGCTTAGGATTTTGATCCACTTCTACTTGTAAGATGCATAATTAATTCACACCCCTCTTTACTATTTTATTTTTTAGCATTTAATAAATCATTTTTATTTTAGTATTCATTTTAATTAGTAAAAATTAATTGACATGTAATTTATTTTTATGTATCCCCATTTGTAAATATGTATCCCCTTCCCCATGAGATGTAATAGTTTAGGTGAATATTTTATTGCTTTATCGTATTTAATTATTCATTCACAATACACAAACCAAAACATTTCAAACTAATACTCGTGCGAGCCATTTTTAACCTTGAGTCGACAAAGCTTAGAAGCGTCGCAACGGCCACACATTTGTGCACACACCACGCTTTCTCTTGGGCTTACAATGAAACTTTGATTGATTAGTTAAACATTATTTATTTATCTAATTAGGTTATTTAAAATTGATTAGTCCATCTAATTAATTTGACTAATCTAATTACTTGATTAAATTTCGTTTAATTAGTCGATTAAATTTATTTCGTGCATGCACCTACACAATATCAATTGTCTTATCATTCATGTAAGCCACCTTGTATGGGCTTTTAATTTATTTACTCACTTTATCTTATGCTTGTATATAATTATTGCCCGTCTCATTTCCATTATCGCGCCTTGGTCCACATACCAAGATTTCATTCAATAAGGGCCTCATAGCCCAAATCAATTCTCTTCTCATCTTTAAGACCACTTTCATAATAAATTTCCAAACCTCGATCCAACGTCGAGTGCATTTTCGAAACGCTTTCACAATAATTTCCAAGTTTTTAAATCGTTGGACGTTAGGCCAATTGTTTAAAAACTTGTGCCAAATGAACTTTAAGTCTTTAAATCGTTGGACGCTAGACCAATTGCTTAAAGACACCTAACAAACATGAACTTTGTTTCACTTCACTTTTTCATGAGAAATCCTTTTGGGTGATAGACAACTCGTCGGAGCATTAGCTCCTCTGGTTTCTAGTATTTGAATCGTAAGACGTTAGTCCTATTGTTCGGTACCTTTTCACCCACAATTAAAATCAATTCAAACTCATCAAACCTTGCCCACGTGCAAGTCCATTTTTCAAACACACATCGCTCGCACGCGATCTCCTTTCGCTTACACACGAATTGCACTAGTGATGTCTTATCGTCCACGTACGATTAAGCTCCTATTTTCATAAATAAAATCAACCAACCAACAAAGGTTCTCGCAACCGAGAACTACGTAAGCTCTGACTTTTCCATCTCACTTGGGAAATACGTAGGCACGAGATTCTAAAATCTTGGCGAGCACACTTTCAAAAAATTAAAACATGTTTCTCTTTTCATTTCTCTTTTTTCGCATAATAATAAGAAGATTGCAAATTTGATTTTAAACACTCAAACACGCTTAGAACTAAATGGGTCCCATCGAGTACGATGGATGTGAGGGGTGCTAATACCTTCCCCTTGCATAACCGACTGCCGAACCCGCATCTCTTGGTCTCGAAGACCATTTCCTTTCATTTTCATTTCGTGGGTTTTATCTATATTTTCCCTCTCCTCATTAGGAATAAATAAAATTAGGTGGCGACTTCATTGTTTTGTTCGTAATCGAAATTTTTCGATAGCGTCGACAGTTTGGCGACTTCACTGGGGATAATCAATCAAGCGAGTCAACCCTAGTTTAGTTCTTTGCATGTTCATGTCTTTTGTTATTTTACTTTTCTTTCTTTCTTATATTTATGTTTCCGTCATTTATTTCCTTATGCTTTTTTTATTATCCTGTTGATATATTCATTGTGTGGGAGTTCTAAATGGGATCACATTTTCATAGATAAGCCCAGTACCCAGGCTTCTAGGTAACATTAAGCTTAGAGTGGTTGCGTAGCTTAGGTCCATTAAACATCCGTGTCTCTTGGATCGACGTGAAGACTGCACCTTAGAGTTAGTTCTTTTAAGGAAGTTGTTGCATCGCACGCTAGCGCGGGACGATAATTTCTAGACAAAGGACCTATAACTCTAAGTTTTAGGATATCCAAACCGAGACCGACCGCTCAAATGAAAGATTTTGAGTATCCTTTTAAGATCTGTTTCTTGGAGTATACTTTTGGAAATACTATCACCACGTAGGTCGTTTGCGTGATGATAATGTTTGTCAAAAGGGGATTTGAGACTTCCAGAAACATTTAGCAAAAACCTAATACAATCATGTGTATGTGGTTATTGGTTAGAAAACTTAGAGCCATCCAATCATAGGGAGCTTACCTGAATAGGTTGTTTTGTTATCAATTTACCTGTATTATTCTTAACTCATATCTTTGTGTACATATTATAATCATTATGTTGCATTTCATATGTGATATTTCATCCCATAAACATCATCACTACATATCCAAATGTATGCATTCCACATTCATCATCATACATGCATTTCACCATCAAAATACTTATTCCATCTGTTTCCATTCATCCAGTTAACAAAGCAAGCTGATTCCCCGACACCGCTACGAAACCAGAGCTGCTGTCAAATTGAGAATGGAGAATTTAGAACAACACAAAGCCGAATTCAGGGTGGAGATTGATGATTTGAAGTCTGGAATGACCAAGCTCACAGAAATGATGCAAGTGATTATGGCTAGAACTGATCCACTTCAAGGGACTGTCATCTCCGAAGTCGGTACTACTGTTGTGGAACCACCACAAACTCAAAATTTGGCTACCACCTGGCCAGAATTTGGCTTACCGCGCAACTATTGTCCACAATATGAAATTAATCATGAAGTAGGACAATCCGCTCAACAGACTGTTCAGATGCCTGTGGTCACCGAACAACAACCAATCATCCACACCATACCCCAAGTTCCCTTTGGAAATCACTTCACATATCAAGCTGATGGCTCCCAGAATGGCGATCAAGTGCAGAATGATGAAGTTGAAGAAGTAAAAGAGAAGTACAATGCTATTGAGAAGAGATTGAAGGCCGTGGAAGGAAATGACATTTTTGACTTTGACACCTTAAATCTCTGTTTGGTTTCTGACTTGACTATGCCTGCAAAGTTCAAGGTCCCTGAATTCGAGAAGTACAAGGGACTTACTTGTCCAAAGGATCATTTGACCATGTACTTCCGCAAAATGGCTGCTCATGAAAATAATGACAAGCTTCTTATTCATTGCTTCCAAGACAGTCTGACCGGAGCTTCTCTAAAGTGGTATATGAGCCTGAAGAGGGAAGACATCAACTCTACAAGGGACTTGGTTGAAGCTTTCTTGAAACAATACAAGTTCAACATGGATATGGCCCCTGACCGTAGACAGTTACAAACTATGACCATGAAAGACAATGAAACATTTAGGGAGTATGCTCAACGTTGGAGAGAGCTAGCATCTCATGTCAACCCTCCTTTAGGTGAAAAGGAACTCACCGGCATGTTCATGGACACTTTACAGCCAATCTTTAATGAGAAAATGGTTGGAAGTATATCTTCTGGTTTTGCTGATTTGGTTACCATTGGTGAGCAAATTGAATAAGGTTTGAAGAACGGCAAAATTGTCAATACTGTCGGATCATCCAACAACAATGCTAAGAAATTCCCTGGTATCTTCTAGAAGAAAAAAGAAGGTGAAACCAATGCAGTCAGTGGATCTCAGACACCACAGCCTTACCAACCTACAGTTGCTCAGCAACCACCATTCATGCCATATTATTCATACCTGTATGTTGCAGCTGCTCAATATCAGCAACCCAACTTTACCATGCCTCCATACCAACAGCCATGGGTGGCTCCTGCTCAGAATGCTCCTTGGATTCCTCAACAGAATACTAGGCCGAGTTATCCACAAAATGCTCAGCGAAATTCTCCTCAGAATCAGTATCAACAGCAAAATAGAGCTTCCCGCTACCAGCAGAATGAGGCTCACCGCATTGATCCACTTCCAATGACCTACTCTCAATTGTGGCCATACTTGGTCAGTTCAAAGGCAATAGAGCCCAGACCTACTCAGCCTAAGACATCAAATTTTCCTGTAGGGTATAACCCTAATGTCAAGTGTGATTTTCATAGTGGTGTAGCAGGTCATTCAATTGAAGACTACAAGGTTTTGAAGGAAAAAGTTCAAGATTTGATTGATAAGAAATTACTCACTTTTGCGGACATCCCTCAAGTGATCGACAATCCCTTGCCATGAGCAGCGCCAAGCACTAGCGACTCTCCTAAAGCCAGTTATCAGACGGGAAAGCTCATCCTTGTTGCTGATAGTCATTAGGCCTTTTATCATTTCATGTTGCAATTTTCTTATTTGTAATTTGCTAGTTTGCATTTGAACTTTGTTATCTTTAATCGTAATTTTAATGAAATGAGCATTGCATCTTTTGAGTTAATCATGTCATTTTCTTGTTTTTTACTTTCTTGCTGTCACTCCAAAATTTCAAAAAAAAACAATATTATTTCTTCCGCCTCACCTTCTTTCTGTTTAAGCAAACATGTGGAGGGAGGATGATGATAAACAAATACCCAATTTGCAACAGTATGCTTTCAAATAAGACTTTGCTGGTTTCTAGTATTTGAATCGTAAGACGTTAGTCCTATTGTTCGGTACCTTTTCACCCACAATTAAAATCAATTCAAACTCATCAAACCTTGCCCACGTGCAAGTCCATTTTTCAAACACACATTGCTCACACGCGATCTCCTTTCGCTCACACGCGAATTGCACTAGTGATGTCTTATTGTCCACGTACGATTAAGCTCCTATTTTCATAAATAAAATTAACCAACCAACAAAGGTTCTCACAACCGAGAACTACGTAAGCTCTGACTTTTCTATCGCACTTGGGAAATACGTAGGCACGAGATTCTAACATCTTGGCGAGCACACTTTCAAAAAATTAAAACATGTTTCTCTTTTCATTTCTCTTTTTTCGCATAATAATAAGAAGATTGCAAATTTGATTTAAAACACACAAACACGCTTAGAACTAAATGGGTCCCATCAAGTACGATGGATGTGAGGGGTGCTAATACCTTCCCCTTGCATAACCGACTGCCGAACCCGCATCTCTTGGTCTCGAAGACCATTTCCTTTCATTTTCATTTTGTGGGTTTTATCTATATTTTCCCTCTCCTCATTAGGAATAAATAAAATTAGGTGGCGACTTCATTGTTTTGTTCGTAATCGAAATTTTTCGATAGCGTCGACAGTTTGGCGACTTCACTGGGGATAATCAATCAAGCGAGTCAACCCTAGTTTAGTTCTTTGCATGTTCATGTCTTTTGTTATTTTACTTTTCTTTCTTTCTTATATTTATGTTTCCGTCATTTATTTCCTTATGCTTTTTTTATTATCCTGTTGATATATTCATTGTGTGGGAGTTCTAAATGGGATCACATTTTCATAGATAAGCCCAGTACCCAGGCTTCTAGGTAACATTAAGCTTAGAGTGGTTGCGTAGCTTAGGTCCATTAGACATCCGTGTCTCTTGGATCGACGTGAAGACTGCACCTTAGAGTTGGTTCTTTTAAGGAAGTTGTTGCATCGCACGCTAGCGCGGGACGATAATTTCTAGACAAAGGACCTATAACTCTAAGTTTTAGGATATCCAAACCGAGACCGACCGCTCAAATGAAAGATTTTGAGTATCCTTTTAAGATCTGTTTCTTGGAGTATACTTTTGGAAATACTATCACCACGTAGGTCGTTTGCGTGATGATAATGTTTGTCAAAAGGGGATTTGAGACTTCCAGAAACATTTAGCAAAAACCTAATACAATCATGTGTATGTGGTTATTGGTTAGAAAACTTAGAGCCATCCAATCATAGGGAGCTTACCTGAATAGGTTGTTTTGTTATCAATTTACCTGTATTATTCTTAACTCATATCTTTGTGTACATATTATAATCATTATGTTGCATTTCATATGTGATATTTCATCCCATAAACATCATCACTACATATCCAAATGTATGCATTCCACATTCATCATCATACATGCATTTCACCATCAAAATACTTATTCCATCTGTTTCCATTCATCCAGTTAACAAAGCAAGCTGATTCCCCGACACCGCTACGAAACCAGAGCTGCTGTCAAATTGAGAATGGAGAATTTAGAACAACACAAAGCCGAATTCAGGGTGGAGATTGATGATTTGAAGTCTGGAATGACCAAGCTCACAGAAATGATGCAAGTGATTATGGCTAGAACTGATCCACTTCAAGGGACTGTCATCTCCAAAGTCGGTACTACTATTGTGGAACCACCACAAACTCAAAATTTGGCTACCACCTGGCCAGAATTTGGCTTACCGCGCAACTATTGTCCACAATATGAAATTAATCATGAAGTAGGACAATCCGCTCAACAGACTGTTCAGATGCCTGTGGTCACCGAACAACAACCAATCATCCACACCATACCCCAAGTTCCCTTTGGAAATCACTTCACATATCAAGCTGATGGCTCCCAGAATGGCGATCAAGTGCAGAATGATGAAGTTGAAGAAGTAAAAGAGAAGTACAATGCTATTGAGAAGAGATTGAAGGCCGTGGAAGGAAATGACATTTTTTACTTTGACACCTTAAATCTCTGTTTGGTTTCTGACTTGACTATGCCTGCAAAGTTCAAGGTCCCTGAATTCGAGAAGTACAAGGGACTTACTTGTCCAAAGGATCATTTGACCATGTACTTCCGCAAAATGGCTGCTCATGAAAATAATGACAAGCTTCTTATTCATTGCTTCCAAGACAGTCTGACTGACCGGAGCTTCTCTAAAGTGGTATATGAGCCTGAAGAGGGAAGACATCAACTCTACAAGGGACTTGGTTGAAGCTTTCTTGAAACAATACAAGTTCAACTTGGATATGGCCCCTGACCGTAGACAGTTACAAACTATGACCATGAAAGACAATGAAACATTTAGGGAGTATGCTCAACGTTGGAGAGAGCTAGCATCTCATGTCAACCCTCCTTTAGGTGAAAAGGAACTCACCGGCATGTTCATGGACACTTTACAGCCAATCTTTAATGAGAAAATGGTTGGAAGTATATCTTCTGGTTTTGCTGATTTGGTTACCATTGGTGAGCAAATTGAATAAGGTTTGAAGAACGGCAAAATTGTCAATACTGTCGGATCATCCAACAACAATGCTAAGAAATTCCCTGGTATCTTCTAGAAGAAAAACGAAGGTGAAACCAATGCAGTCAGTGGATCTCAGACACCACAGCCTTACCAACCTACAGTTGCTCAGCAACCACCATTCATGCCATATTATTCATACCTGTATGTTGCAGCTGCTCAATATCAGCAACCCAACTTTACCATGCCTCCATACCAACAGCCATGGGTGGCTCCTGCTCAGAATGCTCCTTGGATTCCTCAACAGAATACTAGGCCGAGTTATCCACAAAATGCTCAGCGAAATGCTCCTCAGAATCAGTATCAACAGCAAAATAGAGCTCCCCGCTACCAGCAGAATGAGGCTCGCCGCATTGATCCACTTCCAATGACCTACTCTCAATTGTGGCCATACTTGGTCAGTTCAAAGGCAATAGAGCCCAGACCTACTCAGCCTAAGACATCAAATTTTCCTGTAGGGTATAACCCTAATGTCAAGTGTGATTTTCATAGTGGTGTAGCAGGTCATTCAATTGAAGACTGCAAGGTTTTGAAGGAAAAAGTTCAAGATTTGATTGATAAGAAATTACTCACTTTTGCGGACATCCCTCAAGTGATCGACAATCCCTTGCCATGAGCAGCGCCAAGCACTAGCGACTCTCCTAAAGCCAGTTATCAGACGGGAAAGCTCATCCTTGTTGCTGATAGTCATTAGGCCTTTTTATCATTTCATGTTGCAATTTTCTTATTTGTAATTTGCTAGTTTGCATTTGAACTTTGTTATCTTTAATCGTAATTTTAATGAAATGAGCATTGCATCTTTTGAGTTAATCATGTCATTTTCTTATTTTTTACTTTCTTGCTGTCACTCCAAAATTTCAAAAAAAAACAATATTATTTCTTCCGCCTCACCTTCTTTACATTTAAGCAAACATTGGAGGAGGATGATGATAAACAAATACCCAATTTGCAACAGTATGCTTTCAAATAAGACTTTGCTGGTTTCTAGTATTTGAATCGTAAGACGTTAGTCCTATTGTTCGGTACCTTTTCACCCACAATTAAAATCAATTCAAACTCATCAAACCTTGCCCACGTGCAAGTCCATTTTTCAAACACACATTGCTCACACGCGATCTCCTTTCGCTCACCTTGTGCACTAGTGATGTCTTATTGTCCACGTCGATTAAGCTCTTATTTTCATAAATAAAATCAACCAACCAACAAAGGTTCTCGCAACCGAGAACTACGTAAGCTCTGACTTTTCCATCGCACTTGGGAAATACGTAGGCACGAGATTCTAACATCTTGGCGAGTACACTTTCAAAAAATTAAAAGATGTTTCTCTTTTCATTTCTCTTTTTTCGCATAATAATAAGAAGATTGCAAATTTGATTTTAAACACTCAAACACGCTTAGAACTAAATGGGTCCCATCGAGTACGATGGATGTGAGGGGTGCTAATACCTTCCCCTTGCATAACCGACTGCCGAACCCGCATCTCTTGGTCTCGAAGACCATTTCCTTTCATTTTCATTTTGTGGGTTTTATCTATATTTTCCCTTTCCTCATTAGGAATAAATAAAATTAGGTGGCGACTTCATTATTTTGTTCGTAATCGAAATTTTTCGATAGCATCGACAACTCCGAATCTCGTTGATAACAGCTATGCTATTGCTAAATATGACTTCGATAATGCGATCTACCAAGCCGAAGACGAAGGTGAGGAAGATTGTGAAGTTCCAGGAGAACTAGTCAGATTGCTACAGTAAGAAGAGCGAGTTATACAACCACACAAAGAGCCAGTTGAGGTTGTGAATTTGGGTACTGATGAAGACAGAAAAGATATCAAGATAGGAGCGGGTCTTGAGAACAATGTCAAAGAGAGATTGATCCAGATTCTACGAGACTATATTGAGGTTTTTGCTTGGTCATACGAAGACATGCCGGGTTTAGACATCGATATTGTGGTACACCGATTGCCGACAAAAGAAGGTTCTCTCCCAGTGAAACAGAAGGTTCGTCGCATGCGTCCTGAGATGTCATAGAAAATGAAAGCCGATGTTATGATGCAGTTCAACGCCGGTTTCTTAGCTGTTACTTCTTATCCACAGTGGGTTGCAAATGTGGTGCCTGTGCCCAAGAAGGATGGCAAGGTACGAATGTGTGTGGATTACAGAGATTTGAACAAAGCGAGTCCGAAAGACGATTTTCCACTTCCTCATATTGATGTTCTGGTTGACAACACCGCTCAGCATAAGGTTTTCTCCTTCATGGATGGTTTCTCCGGTTACAATCAGATCAAAATGGCTCCTGAAGACATGGAGAAGACTACTTTTGTTACCCAGTGGGGCACTTTCTACTACAAGGTTATGTCGTTCGGACTGAAGAATACTGGCGCTACTTATCAGTGTGCTATGGTGGCATTATTTCATGACATGATTCATCACGAGATATAGGTCTACGTCGACAACATGATAGCTCGATCACAGACTGAAGAAGAACATCTCGATCATTTGCGGAAACTATTTGATAGACTGAAGAAGTACATACTGAGACTTAATCCCAAATAGTGCACCTTTGGAGTCAGATCCTGTAAACTCCTAGGGTTTGTTGTCAGTGGCAAGGGTATTGAAGTTGACCCCGCCAAGGTTAAAGCTATTCAAGAGATGTCAGCGCCCCGCACCGAGAAGGAAGTCAGAGGTTTCTTGGGCCGATTGAACTACATTGTCAGATTCATTGCACATCTAACTGCTACTTGCGAGCCAATCTTCAAGTTACTAAAGAAAGATCAAGTGGTAGAATGGAACGAAGATTGCCAGATCACTTTTGACAAAATCAAGGAGTACTTACAGAATCCTCCTATCCTGATGTCGTCCGTCGAAGGAAGACCTCTTATCATGTACTTGACAGTGTTTAAGAACTTAATGGGGTGTGTGTTGGGGCAACATGACGAGTCTGGTCGAAAAGAGTATGCAATATACTACCTTAGCAAAAATTTTACCGACTGTGAAACAAGATACTCACAGCTCGAGAAAACTTGCAGCGCTTTGGCTTGGGCTGCTCGCCGACTAAGACAGTATATGTTGACTCAAACTACCTTGTTGATCTCTAAGATGAATCCGATATAATACATATTTGAGAAACCAGCTCTCTCCGGAAGAATAGCAAGATGGCAAATGATCTTAACTGAATACGACATCCAGTATACTTCTCATAAAGCGATCAAAGGAAGTGTAGTAGCCGATCATTTGGCTCATCAAGCCGTAGATGACTATCAGTCTATGCAGTTCGAATTTCCAGATGAAGATGTTTTACTAGTTACAGATTGCGAAGAACCAGGCCCAGACGAAGGACCTGAACAAGGATCCCGATGGACCATGGTCTTCGATGGAGCCTCAAACGCACTTGGCAATGGCATTGGCGCCATAATTACATCCCCTACAGGCGGGCACACTCCTTTCACCGCCAGATTGTGTTTCAGTTGCACTAACAACATGGCCGAATATGAAGCGTGCATCATGGGTATCAAAGCTGCTATTGACTTAAGAATCAAGTTCCTGCAAGTATACGGAGATTCAGCTTTGGTAATCAGTCAGATCAAAGGCGAGTGGGATACGAAGCATCCGAATCTCATTCCCTATCGAGAGCATGTTCTGAGTTTGATCCCCTACTTCGAAGAGATCGCTTTCAATCACATTCCAAGAGAAGAGAATCAGTTGGCAGACGCACACTGGCTACTATGTCGTCTATGTTCAAGGTCAGATGGGACAACGAGGCTCCCCAAATCATCATCGAGAAATTTGACGAACCAACATATTGTTACGAGCATGATACAGAAGAGAAGCCTTGGTACTACGACGTGAAAAGGCATCTTGAGACTCAGGAATATCCCGCAGGGGCATCTGTCAATGATAAGAAGTTTTTGAGAAGGTTCGCATCCAAATTCTTCCTCAGCAACGACATCTTATACAAGCGCAATCACGATTTGTGCTTACTCCGCCGTGTAGTCTGGAAGACAGCGGAACATATCATGGAAGAGTTACACGAAGGCGTATTTGGTACTCACTCTAGTGGTCATGCGATGGCTAAGAAGATCTTGAGAACAGGTTATTATTGGTCCGCCATGGAAGCTGATTGTCACCGCTACGCTCGATCTTGTCACAAGTGCCAGATATATGCAGACAAAGTACACATACCTCCAGTACCTCTGAATGTCTTAACAGCTCCTTGGCCTTTTGCAATGTGGGGCATTGACATGATCGGAGAAGTCAAGCCCACAACTTCCAACGGACATCGTTTCATCCTTGTGGCAATTGACTATTTCACCAAGTGGGTAGAAGCAGCCTCGTTCACATCTGTTACCAAGAGTGTTGTGGCTCGATACATCAAGCACAATCTTATATGTCGATATGGCACTCCCGAAAGGATTATCACAGATAATGGCTCTAATCTCAACAACAAAATGATCACCGAACTCTGCACGCAGTTCAAGATCAAGCATCACAATTCTTCTCCATATCGGCCTAAGATGAATGGTGCAGTGGAAGCCGCCAACAAGAATATTAAGAAGATTATATAGAAGATGACAGTGACTTACAAAGATTGGCATGATATGTTACCATTTGCTCTTCATGGTTATCGCACTATAGTACGGACATCAATAGGGGCAACCCCTTTCTCTCTTATGTACGGTATGGAAGCCGTTCTGCCCATCGAGGTTCAGATCCCCTCAACTAGAGTCCTCCAGGACGCAGAGTTAGGTGAAGATGATTGGATCCAGACTCGCCTTGACCAGATTAACTTGATTGATGAGAAACGACTCGCATCCATTTGCCACGGACAGATCTATCAGAAGAAAATGATCAGAGCATTCAACAAGAAGGTCAAGCATCGAGTCTACCAAGTCGGTGATCTAGTGGTCAAGCGCATCATTCTTCCACCAGGTGATCCCAGGGGCAAATGGACTCCCACCTATGAGGGACCATTTGTAGTCAAGACAGTATTTTCTGGCGGAGCTATGATACTTAGCACCATGGATGGTGAAGACTTCCCACACCACGTGAGCGTAGACATAGTCAAAAATACTACGCATAAAGAGACATTAGGTCGGTGGCCTAGGAAAAGTAAGGGCATCTGGCGAACCAAAGGGTTCGGGCAAAGTTAAGGATATCGTAAAATATGTACACCGGCAAGTCGAAAACACGAAAAGGCGGCTTGGGCAAAAGGGTATCGGTGGTGAAAACCGAAAGGCGGTCTAGGCAAAAGTTAGGGATTTAAGCGTACGATTATGTCTCTTCCAGATTACCTACTTCCAGATTACCTACTTCCAGACTACTATCAACATTCAAATGGCGAAAATCAATTCACTCATTTTCTACTGACAGCAAGGAGATGAGATAGTTGAAATATATGAGTACTAGCATAGTTGGAACTTAACGAGATTGTTTCTGCATAACTTTTTTTACTTTTCTTGTGTATAAACTACTTGGCCATACGCCGCATTTCAAATAAATACGAGTTCTTTCTCTTTACGATTTTTGCTATTGTTACTTGCATAAAGTCCAACGTTTGTTTTGAATGACTATATGCATTTGACAATAAGAATATACTTACAAACATGCGAAAAGAGAGCATACGAAAGTAACTACTACAGGCTCTAGGTATTGAGATGACGACGAAAGTCACCAAAACATTCCCCTGCAGAATACAATTCCTACAGAGATGTCGCTCGCTACCCGTCTTCCCAGAGTCGCCAGTTCTGTAATACGGTGATGACTTTGATATTTTTGTATCGAATATGTGCGGATAGCAAGAGTCGCCACAGACTTTTCTTTTATCCAATTAAGGGAAAGTAAAAAGTACAGAAAAAGAACTTCGTTAGATTCTGAGTAAGGGAGAAGGTTATGAAAAGGGAAGGTATTAGCACCCCTTTCCATCCGTAGTTATCTACGGGCTCTTAGTTGCTCTTAGATCATTTTTTTAAAAAGTGCTTTCTGTGTGTTTGACAAAAAATGTTTTGAAAAAAAGGCATTTCCAAACACTTTGTATACATTCCTACATGAATCATTACAAAGTCAAAGCAAAATAGTACTACTTCCTTCTTCAACTGCAGCTTGAGCATCATTCAGCGAGGCCATCCTAGGCGGAACTTGTGTAACTTCAGGAGTGATAGGAGAGTCAACAGGCATGACTCTGGGGATTGTTTTGAAATCTTGACAGGGAGTTTCAAAGAATTCACCCTCCATCTCAAGATATCGGAAAGACTGTAGATGAATGACCATATATTCTTCTTCACCATACACTATAACAACCTTCCCTTTCACCGGGTACTTGACACGATGTAGGGTAGAGTAACGGCCTGCCCATGTATCAAGGTCGTCCAAGTAGGCAAGAGTAAGGCTGGACGGATGTCCATGACAAAGAAAGTGGAGTCAAAAGTGCGGGCCGACTTTAGCAGGCGGATGAGCTCTCAATCTTGTTAGCTTAGAACCATCAAAAGCTCTCACAATAATGTCACTGGGCTTCAGAACCAACCTTTCAACATCAAGTCGATCAAAAGCAGTCTTTGGTAGGATGTTTAGAGCAGAACCAGTATCCATCAAAACATGAGACAAGGTAGTGCCCTTGCATTCAACAGAGATGTGCAAGGCTTTGTTGTGTTTCTTTCTGGCAGGAGTCAAATTAGCATCAGAGAAACCTAGGCCGTTGCTGGCAGCCAGGCTAGCAATACAAACTTCAAATTGATCAGTAGTAGTGTCTTGCGGTATGTGAGCATTCTTCAGAAACTTCACCAAGGCTTTAGCATGAGCCTCGGAGCACAAGAGCAGAGCAAGCATGGAGATCTTAGACGGAGTCTGTCCCAACTGTTCCACAATATTGTAGTCACTCTTCTTGATTATCTTCAAAATTTCCTCCATTTCTTGTTTGGAGGTATCCTCAGCAACTTCCTTTGGTACTTCTGTTTGAGCAGGATGAGTTACTGGCTCTTTCCCTCTAGTCTCGGGAATTGGTTGAATAGCTGGAATGCGAGCTGGAGTCGCAGTGTCTTTTGGAGGAGAGATTTCTAGAGAGAACACTCTTCCGGTTCTGGTCACCTTACTTGATCTGGTGATGTTGTCGATGTCAGGAATAGTAGCTTCAACTGTAAGATCTTCAATGGTCAGAGGGTCTTGTTTGACGCCATGATAATAAACTTCAGCTCCATAGTTCCAAGGGATAGCTTTGTCAGAGGAGTATGGGCAGTGCAGGAGAAGTAATGATGAGAGGTTCCACTCTGAGCACGGGATCAACGGAGGAAATTCTTATTGTGTTGACATCGGCATAGTCTTAGGAAATCGTCACCCCATCCGGTGTATGCGTCTTGATAGGAATCTTGTAGCTCTCAGGAACAGTATACTTCACCACAGGTGGTTTTAGGAATAGTATTTCACGGTTATCCATCATGCACTGAACACGTCTTCTCAACCAAGCACAACCGTCAGGCGCAGATGGGCACCAACGACAATTTTCTGGGCATCTTGGGTTGACACCGGCTTGCAGCAAATTCTTCTTAACGGTCATCAGAGGAATGGTCAAGTCATCTATGTTGAAAACATAAGAGTTCTCACCAATAGCATTGGAACTTTTGTCGTGGTTAGGCATAGGAGCGTTGATCACGTTCGGAGTCTCAACAGGAGGGTCAAACTCAATCTGCTTAGCTTCAATCATGTCTTGAATCTTGTTCTTCAGAACCCAATAGTTGTCAGTGTCGTGCCCTGGGCTGTTGGAGTGGTAAGCACACTTAGGATTAGGATTGTATCTCGGAGAGGAGGTGTTGACGTTTTGAGGAGGATCCCTCAAGGTAATCAACTCTGCTTTCAACATGTGTTGCAAGGCTTGTGACAATGGCATGTTGAACTTCGTAAACTGTCTTCGTGGCGCATTCTGGTTACGCGCCTTGTCTCGCTGAGGTTATGCTGATGTAGGATTGAAGATCACAACTTCCCCTACAGATTGAGCACGGTCGGTCTTGGCTCGGCTTTTCTGAACATACACAATATTGGCTTCTTTCTTACCACCAAAAGATCTCTTCGCAGCAGTCGAAGATGACTCTACATGAATCTTCCCGCTCTTGATACCAGCTTAAATGTGTTCTCCTGTCAGTATCAGCTCGGTGAATCCGGCTGAAGAATTCCCAATCAGATGATTGAAGAATGGGCCTCTCAATGTTCCCATAAACATATCAACCAACTCCCTATGGGACAAGGGTGGTTGAACTCTGCCTGCTAAATCTCTCCATTTCTGAGCATACTCCTTGAACTTCTCATCACGACCCATAGACATGCTTTGTAGTTGCATGCGAGTGGGTGCCAATTCAGCATTGTACTCATACTGTCTATAGAAAGCATCGGCTAAGTCACTCCAAGTATGGATACGATCATTTTCTAGCTGATAATACCACTCCAATTGAGTTCCAGACAAGCTCTCTTGAAAATAATGCATCCACAACTTTCTGTCATGAGTGTGGGGGTTGATCTTCTAGACATAGGACTTTAAATGCAGCTTCGGACAAGAAATGTCGTCATACTTGGCAAAAGTAGGAACCTTGAATTTGGGAGGAATTACCACACCAGGGACAAGGCTCAGATCATCGAAATTCAGCCCGGACATCTTCAGGTTTTCCACAGCGTTCAGACGGTCTTCAAGTTGCTTGTATTTGTCATCTTCATCAGCGTACTGATCTTCATAGTCTTCTCCTTTCTTCTCAGGCTCACGCTGATCATCTTCGTCGTTGCCCTTGACACTCCCCTCGGTCTTGACACTTTCTGAGAGCTCTATTCGGCTAACCACTTTAGGACCACCTTTGTAACGTCTACCCATGTTGAGAACACCAACGACCCTCTTCTTTCTATTGATGTGCTTCTTCAGATCTTCTTGGCCTTGGACCAAGCTAGTGAACATCTCCTAGAACTGAGCATTCTGAGCCTGAAGATCTTTGACAGTCTGTTCAAGAGCCATTTCTGCTAAAATAAATAGCGAGAAAATGAGAAAACCAATCTTCAATGTACCTGTTATGAGATGTTATGCGATGATATACAATGTTTATGCAAATGCAATGCAATGTTTTCAAGGACCTTAAGAATTTAAATTTGTTAAACAAGCACGAACAAACATTTATTAGTTCTCTTTTATTCTTTCTTTCTTTTTTAAGTACAAAAGATAGTTCAAAACAATAAAATAAAACAAGAGAACAGAAATCCTAGAGCTTCTAAGTCTCCCATGGGCGCTTCCTCTTGGTGCCGAGGTAGGCGTTGATGTTCCGCTCCTCATGAAGTAGCTTTGTCAACTCTAGTACCTTCTTCTCACTTGCATAACACTGAGCTTCGAATGTATCCCTTTCTTCTTTTAGTTGAACCCAGGATCTCTTCAAGTCTTCAAAATCAGTAGGCATGTCGGGATGGAGAACAGTATAGGGTACGTCACCTATAGCAACAGGTTCCATAATTACTGGTAAAACAGGCGTGAATGGCATCATGAGGATTTGAGCTCGAGCTCTCACCCATTTGAGGTAAGGTTCCCAAGGAATGGAGTTCTGGTGCCCCAAAGTCTTGGTATCAGTCTTCTTTACCATGCCATAAGCGTGTATGAACCTTCGTCGGTAATTATGGAGATCGTGGTTGTAGTCGAACACAATATCTTGGAGAAGCATATCATGAGGACCATCTCTTCAAGCATAACCAAACTAACGTAGAGCTAGAGAAGGGTTATAAGTGATACCTCCCCTTATGCCAAG
The DNA here is from genome assembly GCA_021764765.1 of Vicia sativa. Classification (NCBI taxonomy): domain Eukaryota; kingdom Viridiplantae; phylum Streptophyta; class Magnoliopsida; order Fabales; family Fabaceae; genus Vicia; species Vicia sativa. The sequence continues at coordinate 142,065,217 of CM038793.1, read as the reverse complement.
GAGTGGTACATTAGGGAATTCTCCACAACGCTCAATGAATGTGAAGTCCTTTTGAGAGAAAAGACTCCAACAGATATCTGAATGAGAGAGTGACATTAGTCTTTGAGACCACTTCAATCTTTGCTCGTTCTTCAATATTGATGAAGGAAGGTGCGAAATAAACCACCTGGAAAGTAACGGTATGCAACACATGAGAGTTCCTTGTCTTTTGATAGTACGAGTGTGGAGAGAATGTAGAATGTCTACAAGTAAGGTAGGCACTGGATTGCGAGTAAGGAATATCTTGACGGCGTTCACGTCTATGATCTGATCCGAGTTAGGAAATAGAACCAAACCGTAGATTAACAAGGCCACAACGTCTTCAAATGCATGGAAACTCATAGCTTTGAGGAATTCTCGGGCTTTCTTTATCAGGAACTTGTCAAGTAAACCCTTAACTCCACTTCTGGTTTCCCAATTGGCTTCAATGTCTGACCGCTTTAGATGTAGCGTTGATGCAATGTCTTTGTACCTAGGAACCTTTTCTAAACCGGTGAATGGCATTTGGTCAAGAATAGGTATCCCAAGTAGCTTAGAGAACTCTTCTAAGGTAGAAACCAACTGATAATCTGGGAATGTAAAGCAATGGTGCTTCAGATCAAAGAATTGGAATAGGACATGCATCATATCTTCTTCAAAACCGGAGATAACCAAGTCAAGTAGATAACCATGTTTTTTGATGAACTGAGCATGATCGTGAATCTCTGAGACCAATTCTTTGAGCTGAGAAGGTATACCCATGAAGTTGATTCGGATAGTCTTTCTAGAAGCCATAATCCCTACAAAACAAAGCAAAGATAAATCTCTGGTTCTTGAAATTGTTAGAAATGATATGCAATGTTATGATGTCATGATGTCATGTTTAGCACACACAAAAAATTCACACAATGGGCCTAGGTTTAAGGCTTGCATGAGGTATAAGTGATTACCCTACCAAAAGTTTGAGTTGGTTCATTCTGTCCTATAATAGTAACCGGGTTCTAGGAATCTCATATCATTGATCTTTCTCGTAGGCGTTTATTTTAATACGACTACCAAGTGGTCGACCGAAAATATCCCAAAAGTATGATCTTAATGGCGTAGCATCAGTATCGACCAGCCTTAGTGCACCAAAGCCGCCATCTCACTACCTTCTAATGGCCAAGATGGGTCAATTAGGGTTCTAAAAGTTTAGTTAGTCTTGATGACACCACGAAGCCAAATACTATCCTCAACTTGGAAATCAGTATCGGGACATCAAAGTGTCACACTAACGTAGCCATCATGTTGACCGTTTGGTATCGCCTAACGGTAGCGATCTAATGCTACTTACCTAAAACACGGATCGGGTGTAGGATCCCCCACAAATATAATACCCAAGCAACCCTTAAAGATAAAGCAAGCAAGTCAAATAGAAAACAGTAAAAATGATCTAGAAATCCCTAAGGCATTCTCTCTTTAAGGTTACGTCGCCCGTGATCGATTACATGTCTGGTGAAGCTGACTTTGAGATTTTGTATCGTAAATGTGCGGATAGCAAGAGTCGCCACCGACTTTTCTTTTATCCAATTAAGGGAAGGTGAAAAGAACAGGAAAAGACCTTCGTTAGATTCCGAGTAAGGGAGAAGGTTATGAAAAGGGAAAGTATTAGCACCCCTTTCCATCCGTAGTTATCTACGGGCTCTTAGTTGCTCTTAGATCATTTTTTTTAAAAAGTGCTTTCTGTGTGTTTGAAAAAAATGTTTTGAAAAGGCATTTCGCTTTGACTTTGTAATGATTCATGTAGGAATGTATACAAAGTGTTCGGAAATGTTTCATTTCTGAAAAGAGTTTGAACTTTGACAAAAGTGTGAAGTGTGAAAAGTATTTTGATAGAGAAAGCAACTAAAAGTCTTATTACCTACTCAAAATTGGTCGTTTTCGTGTTATTTTACTTTCCTTTAGAATAGCGCTATCCATACCATTAGTTGGTAGGTAACTCTATTTGTTGGATGTAAGCGGGACATTCGAAGGGACATCGGATGGTCATAGAAAGCAACTTGTAGGAAGTATCCTAGCACATTCGAAGGGACTATCATCATTTTTTTGTAGGCGACAATCGAGGGTCAAGATCATGTATTCGGAGGCGACATCGTGGGTCTTATGATCTTTATATCGAAGGGACTATGATGATTTGTTTAGAAGGCAACGGTGCTAGAATACCTCTACGTTCGAGGGACATGACCATTTGAATTCGTAAGGCAACGAGAGAGAATTACCCTAAGGGGTGCATGTGTGAAAAGAGTGTGTCAATTCCGTTATATGTTATCTTGAAATTATAAGTGATCTATGTCCAATTTTATCTTGCCATACACGCCTAATTACTAGCAGTTTATAGGGTGCAGAAAGTAAATTGCGGAAAGTAAAGTGCGGAAAGATAAAGTCATACGCTATTACATGGCTTTGGGGCAGTTACATAATTGGAAAAGAAAAACAAGAAAAATCGTCCGAAACGTTACAACCTGTGAACAGATACATAATCGGAAATACGAGAAAATTGCATAAGAGGAAAATGTTAGTAATAGCATTAATATGATAAGATAATTTTTTGATAATTTTCTGGATCGTTTTGATAATTTAAAAGCAATTAAAAGTCAAATTAATGATTAATTAGTAATTAAATAAAATATGCATGCAAAAATATTAATTTTAATGCTAAAAATTAAATAAGTATTTTTCTGATAATAATGCAAAAAAGAAATATTTTTGGTGATTTTTAGATGCATGATAAAGTTATTTGAAGATAAATTAAAATAACATGAAAATATTAAAGAAAATAGAAAAAACATGTTAGTTTTCAAAGAAGCAAAAAATATTTGGTCTTGCCAGGATTCGAACTGGAGACCTTCTGGTGAAAACTCACGCTCCCTTGCCTTTACCACTGAGCCAAAGCGCGTTTGGTATCATAATGTTGGAACACAACGCTTTTGTTTGAAAACGCTTCCTGGGCATTCAAATCACGCGCGAAGAACATCGTCTTCTTCATTTGAATTTTTAAACACTTAGCGTCGGCTTCGTTCGACGTTAAGGCCCCTGCAAATATCAAAAATCCAATACAAGCAATATAAATGAAATACAAAGCCATGGTTCGATTGGAAATATCATTCTGAACACGATAGTGGTATTGGTTTTGTCCAATTTTACGGATTTAGGGAAACCCCAATTCGAACCACAAAACCCTAACAATGGTGATTCTCGTTTCGGGCCATTAAAATGCAATTAAGCTACCCAGATAGCTTGCAAACACAATGCTGAACATGAACAAACAATCAAAAAACGTTAAATATGCATGAATAACAGAAATTGATTTTGAAAAAAGTTAACAAACCGAAATCGTGTTTTCTTAATTCTTGATGTTTTTGAGGTCTGTAAGGGTCTGGATCGACTCCAGGGACTCCAAGGAATGCAGTGGAATGCTCAAAACCAACATAAAATCATAACATCATAATTAACCAACATAACATATGTCAAAATAACGACATTTCCAGCAAAAAAACATTAACAAGCCAAATCAAAAAAATTAGGATGGTCAAGCCCCAAAACAAATACACACAGGCCTGTTTCCAGAAATTAGAAGGTCCAACAAGGAAAATTTTGTGAGGGGCCATTTTCCAGAAAATGTGAAGTTGGTTGACAACCCTAAACAGTTGTCAATATAAAACAGATGATGAGCACAAATTTCGGAGAAGATCAGAGAATAAAAAACCCTAAAAGGGCCACTCTATTTTCCAGATCCAAATTAAAAAACCCAGATCTCAGAAAGCACAATCATCAAATTCCTACGTCACTAATCCCTTTAGAGTTAAAAAGAAAGTAAGAAGAAAAATAAGTAAGAAGGATCTCACTAGAGTCAATCAAAGGTTCCGATCGACATACCAAGGAGGCCTAGGCTCCGATTACTTGCTCTTTACCTTCTTTTACTTCGTATTTGCTTGAACATCATCATTACCACCGTTCTGTTTTTGCAAAAAATAAATTAGGGTTTCGTTTATGTTCCTCTAGATCTAGGGAGTTCTGACCCAAATATGCAAAAACTAGTAGTGGATTAGAGATAAGAAGAGAGAGGTGATTAACAAAATGTAAATTTTTTTGGAATCAGAGGGTTTCCGCCGTCGTCACCGCCGTCCTGGCGATTTCCGGCGCGGATGGTTCATCTTCTCTCGCGGTCGAAATGAAGAGAGAGGTGAGAGCACGCATGCATAAAGAGAGAGAGAGAGTGAGAGAGAGTTTTGATTATGATTTCATGTTATTATTTTTTTTGGTTTTATCTTAATTAATCACGTTTTTTTTCTAATCTGGTGGTGACACATGTCACCACCTTTTAATTATATAACTTGTGATCCGATGTCGTGTCCTCACTGGTCTTGTGGTGCACCTCACCTCTCCATCTCTAATCATCATCAAATATGGTCATCATCTTATAATCCAACGATTTTCATGGTTAAAGTGTCATCCAATGCACCAGATATGTGCCTCCGTAGTATGTTTCCAGAAGTTATTCGCGGTAGATTATTCAGTAACCAATGGGCCTCCCTTCACTTGGGCTTAGACTCCTCTATGGTTTTCTTTTCTACACCCCCTAGAATTACTTCCAGCAGGCTATTTCTAAGATCCTCTCTTTTCCATTACCTTATTATTATTATGCAATTAAATTTTTATTGATGTATTAAATAACTATTAGTCTTATGATAGTTTTTATTTGGTAATTATCGATTAAATTATTAATTGATTTTTATCAAATAAAAAAAAATCTATTCTAATAATTATTTAAGGTTTTGGGATTGTATTGTGTGATTAATTTAGTGTATACCTCATATGCTTGTATGTTTTATTCACAATTGCACACTTCCCATACTTGACATAAACAACTCCATTTCCTCTAATTTGGATCATGTTCCATAAGGGTCTCATAGTTGGGAATGGACATGGTCATTCTCACAAGGTTAATGATAGCCCTTGTTTGCTTTGATTAGCCATAACCCAAAAAATTTGGTCCATATACCAATTAACCATGTACAAGGGTTTCATAGTTGGGGATAGGTGCACCTACCCTCACGAGATTAATTAAGTCCATATACTTGATTAATCATGACCCGGTCCAACTCCTTTTGGTCCATATACAAAACCTCAAAAAATTTCGCAATCAAAGTTCCAAACCTCAATCCAACGTCGAGCAATTTTCAAAACTCTTTCCATAATAAACCCCAAGTATTTAAATCGTTGGTTGCTAGACCAATTGTTTAAAAACTTGTGCCTAATGAACTCAAAGTCTTTAAATAGTTGGATGCTAGACCAATTGTTTAAAGACTCTTAATAACGTGAATTTTGTTTCACCTCACTTTTTCATAAGAAAACTTTTCGGGATGATAGACGACTCGTTGAGCATTGAGCTCATCTGGTTTCTAGTATTTGAATCATAAGATGCTATTGTTCGGTACTTTTCACCCATTTAAAATCAATTCAACCCACTCAATTATTTTTCGCTCATATGCGATCATAAAAAACCTTTCTTCTAAAATCAACACAACCAACTTAAAATTTTCAAGAAGAACTACGGAGTTTTGACTTCCCCATTTGTTATACCCCAAAAGTTTCCCTCCCATTTCTCAAGACAATTCACAATTCCATACTCATGGATTTCACAAGGGTTGACCAGACAAATCCTCTCCTATGCAATCAATCCAAACTAGGGTTTTGCTCCTCTCAAATCAAAATGGATTTCCGATGCTCCAAGTGGTCATCATATTCCATCACATGTTTCAAGGGATCACTATGTCAAGTTTCAAGCCTTAAAAGTCAAATTTGCTCATCCAATTGCTCTGATGGTTGAAAATCAGCTGTATTGGACAAAAAGTCAACTATGGTCAACATACAGTCAAACTTCATAATTTTTTGTCAACACCAATACTTTGAAGTAATATTCATCATTTGATCAAGGGTTGATCATTATTCTTCAAGAAAAGTCAAGATTTGATCAGAAGTCAAAGTTTCCAAATTAGGGTTTCTCTAGACAAAAGTCAACAGAACTTTGACCAGGCATAACTTTCACATACTTTATCAGAAATTTTTCCACCACAGCTCATTTTGAAGAGAATTCAATTCTCTACAACTTCATGTCTCACAAGCTAGGGTAGGAAATGCTTCATTTGGCAGTTATGATTCAAGACATTATAGGTCCTTCTAGAAAAGTCAGCAAAAGTCATATTTTTGCAAAGAAGTGTCCATGAGCATGGAAACTTCAATGAAGATGAAACCAAAAGGGCTGTTTAGAAGACATATTGAGCTTTCTAAAAAGTCCAAGAACACCCAAAAATGTCAAAAATTGAGCAAGATACAAATTGTGCAAGTGGAACATTTTTGAGGAGGTGCATAAAGAGAAATACATTGTACAAGCCAAAAATTTCCAAATGGGCCTACAATTTTGTGATTTAAACTTGATCATAAGATAATCCATGATCACCATGCAGCAAGCCACGCCCTTCATCCAATTTATTTATTTATTTTTGAATTTAATAGATTAAATTCAAATTTAATTAAATAAAATGCAAAAATAAAAGATAAGGCAAGTTGGGCTAGATATTTACATGGTTTGGGGTCCAAAATAGCTCATTACAAGCTGTCAATTTCGTCCAAGAAGATTGAACATATTTGGAAAGATTTTGTGAAATTTTTCAAATCAAATATTCTCCATTCAAGGAGAATATTTTCTCTCAATGTCTTAACCTAATTTCATTCCTCTATAAATACATGGCTTTCTTACAAGTTCAAGGAGACTTTTAGACAACCCTTATACGTGCTGCCAGCCCCTTGCAAGAACCCTAAAATTCTCAAAAATTCTCAAAAGTTGGCTAATCGTATTCCAACATCCAGCCAGATTCAGGGGCTTCCAAGCATTGATTCTTGTTCCTAAAGTGCAATAGGGTAAGAATGGATCATAATCCATGGTCAGAACATGCTAAATCGTGCCATCCATGAGCATCCATATTCATGTTTTGTTGAAAATCGTATTTTGCTTTTAACATTGTTTCATTGATTTTTGACTATGCTAATGTGTTCATGAAGTCTTTTAGAGCAGGTTTGATCCATCCTCCACAAGTTTTGACGCGTAAATCACTAGATGCCATTATTAGGGCATGAATTTAGTGAAGATCCGGTTTCCACGAAGCAAGTCGTTTTAGGACAAACAAATACTACCATTAGATTCATAGCATCCTAATTTGTGGATCTGGATTATTCTTGTTTGCGTTTTCATACGTTTTTTAGGTTTTTCGCATTTGAGCATGCCAGAGAAGACGACCAGAGCACTGATCCGATGCGTCTGACTTAGAGACTTCTAACCCTTACCTATTTATGGGTTCAGAAGGATGAATGGATGTATCAGCGCCCCAGCGGTTCACCTTGCGAGCACTATGTCACTCTCTCTATCAGATCGTGGGTTCAAACCCCACCTTTTGCAAATATTTTTCTTTTTGCCTTGCAGGTTCACAGAATGGCCAGAAAGTACGCCCCAGAAACTCTAGTTTCTGGACCCCTCCCAGCCAGAAGTGTCAACTTCTGGGCGCCACAAGCATTAGAAGCTCCAGCTTCTGAGTCTCCAGCAGTAGAACACGCCCAGAAGTACCTACTTCTGGACCCATCTCCAGCAGAAAGCCCTAGAAAATCCTATTTCTGGGCACCTCCAGCGCAGAAACCCCAGAAGTTCCAACTTCTGGGTGCCTCCAACAAGAAATTTCCCAGAAAACTCCAGCTCCTGGGATGGCTTCCTCCAGAAGCACTTATGCATTTTTTTTATTTTATTTTTTATTTTTCCATATTTTATTATTTTTATAATTAATTAAAATTAGTAATAGGTTAAACAATTAGGATTAATTAGACAACTTCCATTAAATTTTTTCTCTTATTTTTAATTAATTAATTTAGGGTTAGTATTAACTAATATTTCTTAAAAGTTAATTAAAATCAATTAGACTTAGGATCATTCTTCACACCTCAAAAATCCAAAAATATTAGGATTAGTTTTCTTTTCTGTTATTTAATTTCTTGCATTTTTCCAATATTATGTAACTGCTCATGGGATGTAATCGCTTAATTAGGATTTACTTTCCGCACTGCTCAATTATGTAACTGCCCGAAAGCCATGTAGTAGCGTAGGATTTACTTTCCGAACTTTAATTTCTGCAACTTACTTTCCGCACCTATAAACTGTTCGTAATTAGGCGTGTATGGCAAGATAAACATAGCTAACTCTAATCACAAGATAAACTTACTTGAATTCAACACACTTTTCACACATGCACCCCCTAGGTTATTCTTTCTCGTTTCCTTACAATTGGTCAAGTCCCTCGAATGTGGTGGTATCTTAGCACAAGTTGCCTACGAAACATATCATCATAGTCCCTTCGAATCAAAGATCATAGTCCCTCGATGTTGCCTATGAATACATGATCTCGTCCCTCGATTGTTGCCTACAAAAAGTGATGATCGTCCCTACGAATGTGCTAGGATACTCCTACAAGTTGCCTTCTATGACCATCCGATGTCCCTTCGAATGTCCCTTTACATCCAACGAATAGGGTTACCTACCAACTAAATGGTATGGATAGCGCTATTCTAAAGGAAAGTAAAATAACACGGAAACGACCATTCTGAGTTGGTAATAGACTCTTAATTTCTTGCTCTATCAAAACATCTTTTCACACCTCACACTTTTACAAAGTTAAAACACCTTTTCCAAAATGAAACATTTCCGAACAATTCGTATACATTCCAGCGTGAATCATTACGAAGTCAAAGCGAAATGCCTTTTCAAAACATTCTCAAACACATACACAAAAATCAGATTTAAAAGTGAGCTAAAGCAATTAAGAGTCTGTAGATAACTACGGATGAAAAGGGTGATAATACCTTCCCTTTTCATAACCTTCTCCCGTACTCAGAATCTAATGAAGGTCTTTTCCTGTTCTTTTCACCTTCCCTTAATTGGATAAAAGAAAAGTCGATGGCGACTCTTGCTATCCGCAACATTTGTGATCAAACGCAAAACAAACCAAAGTCAGTTCTCTCACCGTATTACACCATTGCACAAGGGAATACGTAGGCACGAGGTTTTGAAACCACGACAAACTCAAAATAATAATAAACAAACCCCTTTCTTTGTCCTCTAAAACAAAACTTCAATAAACACACTTAAACACGCACAAACTAAACGGTTCCCATCGAGTACGATGGATGTGAAGGGTGCTAATACCTTCCCCTTACATAACCGACTCCCAAATTCATCCTTTTGGTCTCATAGACCTCCTTATCCGTTTTCGTGGGTTTTATCTATATATTTCCCGTTCTTTATGAATAAATAAAATTAGGTGGCGACTTCGTTGTTTTAAAATAACCGATGAAAAAACCATTTACGACAATACCATTGATCAAGATAAAATTGACAAAAATCATGATGAAGATTCATATTCAGACGTCCAACAAACTATAAATTACTAAGTGAATTTTGGGCTAACATAGATAAGAGAGATTAGATTGTTGATATGGATGAAAACATAAGTCAACATTTTCAATTAGTGGTTCCAAGAAAAATGAAGAACAAGAATAAATCACCTAAGATGGACAAATGTTTCAAGGTGGGTGCATCTAACCATATGATTCAATAGTTTCTCTAATATGAGTTGTTTCTCAATTGATTTATAGTCTATTTTTTATTTTTTTTCTTTTCCCTATGTTCTTCTTGAGGGTTTTGGTTTTATACCCTCCTCTATGTACTATTTTCTTTTGTTTAATATATTTTGGACCTTATTAAAAAAAACTCTCTGTAAACACAACTTTATCCATTTCAGAAAAATTTTAGTTGTTTGTTTTATATTCTTCTTCTCTTCTCCATTTCAACTGATAATTTTTTTATTTCTTCCGTTTCAATTAGAACAGGGTCTATAGTTCTTGACGACAAATATTTCTAATATTCATGTTTATGTTTCACCACTCCAATAGATTTTTTTTGTCTTTAGATTTACAGGTTTGGAACAACTACTTCTCTTGCCATTTCTTCATCTTCTATGATTAATTTCTTTTTATCTTCTATGATTAATTTGATACCTCAACTTTCTCTGGTTTTTTCCTTAACGTTTAGGTTGTTGCTGACTTAACAAATGACCAGAATTAAACCTCCGGAAATAAACCTCCACTCGTCGGAACCGCTACCGAGAAAATTGAAGGCTTCAATGGGCGGAGATGGGCCAAGACTTTGCAATCGTGGATCCAATCCATTTGGAATTTTTGGCTAGTCACCGTCCAAAACCGACCATCTATCCACCCCTAGGGTGGTGAGTGGTGAGAACCATGTCAATATATTATATAAGCAGTGGAATGAGTATTGGAATAATTATGTAATGATCATTTTGTTAGTGGCGAGAAGAATTGATATTTTTTAGTACAAGAGCTCAGCTCTGGTTTATTATCTTGTAAGAGAAATATGCTCCTTTGTCCTATTTCACCATAAATATATAACATACTTCATTTCATTCATTTGTCACTATTTTATCCATTACCCTATTGTCTTTGTTTATTCTAATTTCCATCATTGGTCTGACCTACCGGATTATGAGAATAAGCCACTGAAACGTATAAATGTCCATGCCACCTAAAATGTCTGATAGAGTTGAAGCTTTGGAATAGAAATTTGATGCGTTTGAGGAATCCCTTCATTTTCGAATAGATGAGTTTCAAAAGTTGGTGATGGCAGAATTTGTAAAACTTAGAGAGAAACCTTCTTCCGAAGTCTTGCCGTCGCTTTCTGAAAAAGGGTGATCGGAGTTTAAAATGGCAGTGAAGAAGGTAGAACTACCATATTTTGATGGCGATGATCCATTTGGATAGGTTACTAGAGTTGAGACTTATATCGAGGTATAAAGATCGTTGGAGGAGGTGAAGTTTAAGTTAGAAAAATTGAGCATGGAATGAGCCACAATTCATTTGTTCAATCTGTTAAGGGAAGCTAAGGATAACTTGACATGGTCAGAATTGAAGAGGTCCTTGATTGAATGATATGGGTAAAGAAAAAGTGATAACCCATTTGAGGAGTTAAAGGACTTGCAGGAAATAGGAGATGTGGATGAGTATATCTTAGAGTTAGAATATGTTTCTTTGTATTAAAAAAAACATAACACAGGCTACTGCGTATGCCTAATCCTAACACTATGTGCCCTCCTCTTCCCGTGGTACTGTGATGCACCAGATGCCTCACTGACGATCCTCTCAACTATGGCAACCGTCTCAGAACTGCTCGTATCGATAATCCTTGTATCTAACACCTCATGTCCAAGTTGGAGGATCCATTAACAAATGGGTACTAGATCGATCGCATGGTCATCCTAGGCCTATTCGTTCTCCAAGAGCTCCTAGGTTACCCTTTGTTGCACCCCAAAATTCTCCCTCTTCAATTTTTTTATAAATAGTTGGCTTACACTTAATCGGTTGGTGCATTACATGCATATCATTCATTCATTAGCCATGGGTTCGAGATTTTCTAATCGTATGAATTTGTATAATTCAGAAGAAGCATTTGATTTATAGAGGCTGAATATCTGAGGTTCCGTTATTTCAAGTGTCATCTTAATATACAAGATGTATGCATCCGGAAGATTCTAATTATCTCTCGAGAACCAAGGTTTTGGAGTTCTGATTTCCTATTATGAGTATATTGATTAAGAGTTTCAAGTAAGAGCAGGTTGTGGTCGAATATTTGAGCCCGAATATATTCTATGACCTTCTATGAGTCTTGAAGTATCTGCATGTGGCTTATTGATCCACGCGATTCATCAGAAAATCAAGAGCAGTCAGATAAAAGCATATTTGAATGTACGTACTGAAAAGTCAACAAAAGTCAAAGTTTGATCGAGTGGAATTTCTGTTCAAAATTATTGTCAAAAGTCAATTTTTGAGAAAATGTGATCATTTGTTGAGAAAAGTCGGAAGAATCGGGTGAAAACGAGGTTTCTTGTATTTCAAGTAATCTTGGACTTAGAAATTTCTTCTACGTTTTAAGCACTTTTTGTTCATGGAGCCATATTGTCGACTCTCTATCTCACTCGTTTGTGGTCGAAAGTTTTTGAATTGGTAATCATTGGAAAGAGGGTATTTCGTACTCCGAATTTTTCCTTGTGAAGATTTCTCCAAAAATACCCAGATTTCGAGTTATGAGGCTCCGAAGTTTAATGTTCATAACTTTTGAAATTCATACTTAGTGAAATTGAGTGTTTCTCAACATGTTCAAGTGCTCGACTTCGGAGGTATTTTACACGTGTTTCCAAGAATTATTTTGCATCGAGTTCAAAATTAAAGTTATTCATTTCGCAATAATCTACAACTTTGCTGAAGGAATCAAATTAATTCGGAGCTCGGATAAAAAGTTACGAGGCTCGGTGAAAACACCGGCGGAACCTCCGACATGATAACTAGGTATCAAATAGAGTCGCCATCGAACGTCTTTTATCTCACGAGGGAGAAAGGAAAACATCGAGTAAACCTGTCATACCCCAAAATTTGCCCTCCATCCTCTCAAGATATTTCATACATCCATACTCAAGGATTCCTCAAGAGTTGATCAGACAAACTCTCTCCTAGACAATCAACCCAAACTAGGGTTTGGCAATTCTCAGGTCAAGATGGACTCCCAACATCTCCAATGGTCTTCATGCCTCCTCATATGCTTCAAAGATTCTCTATGACAAGATTCAAGCCTTACAAGTCAAGATTGCTCAGACAATTGCTCAGATGGTTGAAAATCAGTTGTATTAGACAAAAAGTCAACTGTGGTCAACATACATTCAAACTTCATAATTTTTGGTCAACATCCTCATTTTGAAGTTACATTCATCATTTGATCAAGGGTTGATCATGATTCATCAAGAAAACTCAAGATTTGCTCAAAAGTCAAACTTTCTAAATTAGGGTTTCTAGATGAAAAGTCAACTGAACTTTGACTCATCATAACTTCTTCATACTTTCTCAGAAATTTTTCCACCACCTCTTGTTTTGAAGGAAATTCAATTCTCTACAACTTCATGTCTCACAAGAATGTCCAAAAAATGCTTCATTTGAGAAGTATGGCTCAAAACATTACAGGTCATTTTCAAAGTCAACAAAAAGTCAACTTTTTGTTTTGAAGATATATTGAGCATGGAAACTCCAATTGAGATGAGACCAAAACGGTTGGTTAGATGACTCTTGGAGCTTTTCAAAAAGTCCAGGAACACTCAAAAATGTGGAAAATTGAGCAAGATACACCATTCAGAAGTTGGGTAATTTTGGACAATTGCACAAAAGGCCATTTTGGTCAAAATGCAAAATTTTCCAAATGGGCCTAAAATCTTTTGGTCCAAACTTGTTCATGACATTATTTTTGACCCATAAATGCTTGGCCATGGTGATTTTCTATTTTTATGATTTATCTTTGAATTTTAGAACATTTAATTCAAAAATAAATTATATAAAATATGAAAATAATATATTTTTTCAAATGGGTTGTATTTATATCATGCTTGGAGTCCAAGAAAGCCCATAATCCATACCAAATTCGTGATAGCTTGCATATGGAAAGAAAAAAATCAAATTTTTAAGGAAATTTGATTTTATTTAAATAGGAAATATTGCACATTCAATGATCAATCTTTTTTCACTCTTTTTCCTCTCTCAAATTCCTTTATAAATAGCCAGCAAGATCACAAGCCAAGAGGAGGAAACCCTAGCTCAAGCGAAACCCTTATTCTTGCAAAAAAAATTCTCAAAACTTGAAAAAATTCGAATTTCAAAAGCAGCCACTTTCAGCCTCTCTCAAGCATTCAATCGTGTTCTAAAGGTAAGTATGAGTAAGTACACATCATTGTTATAGATCGAAAGAGCCTGAATCGGTGCATACATGTTCATACATATTCAAATATTTCTTGAATTCGTATTTTTATTACCAGCTTGTTTTAATTGATTCTAACGTTTCTAATGTGCTTATGAGTCACTAAGTGATTGATCTGGGCAATCGTTATTGGTTTTGAACGTCAGAATCGTAACATGCCATACTTAGGGTTTTCGGAACTGTGAGCTTCGAACCTTAAATTGCAGGCCGATTCAAAGAAAAGGAAGACCACTGTTGGATTGAGACCCGATTTAGGGGTAGCCTTAACCTTAGCCTTTGATTTCTATTATTTGCGGGTTTGATGTTTATAGTCAGGAGAAGAAGCTAGGGCTCGTCGAGACTTGTTGACTCGGTTGACAGCTTGCGTGGCGAGGAAGCGATCCGATTCGTTCGTTCACAAGTGGTGGGTCCCCACCGGTGGCGGGCCTTGACCTCACGAGACGCGTGTTGCTCATCATCTCACATTTCATTCCATAACACGGATGACACATGGCGTGGTGGTTAAGACGTTCACTGTGCACAGATGCTCTCCAGGGTCATGAGTTCGACCCCTGCCAGGACCGGTTCTACCTTTTCTTTACCCAAACTTGCATTATTTTCCAATTTTTCTATTTTCTTATTTTTAATATTTTGCATGTTATTTTAATTCCTTTTCATAATTTTATTTCTGCATTAAAAACCATCAAAATTATTTTTCTTTTACATTATTTTCATAAAATCTTTATTTAATTTATAAAATTAAAAAATATAATTTTGCATGCATATTTATTTTTATTCATAATTTTGCATTTAAATCACTTTTAATTCATTTTTAATTATTAAAATACATCCAAAAAATCCCAAAAATTTATTTTAGCATATTTATATTATTTCCAGCATGAAATATTTTTCTCATTTAAAAACTTACATTTTTTCTAACATTTTCTCTTGTTCGATTCATATCGTATTTTAGATTTCTCATTCCTTCTGAGTTGATCCGATTCAGACGATTTTTTCTTTATCATTTTATTTTTCAATAATGTAACTGTCTATGGGATGTAATAGTTTAAATTAGGCCTTTATTTTCCGCATTTTAAATTATGTATCTGCCCCAAAGCCATGTAATAGCGTAGGACATTTACCTTTCCGCACTTTACTTTCCGCAATTTACTTTCCGCACCTATAAACTGCTAGTAATTAGGCGTGTATGGCAAGATAAAAATGAACGTAGATCATTTCTAATTCCAAGATAATATATCTGAATTTGACACACTCTTTTCACACATGCACCCCTTAGGGTAATTCTCTCTCGTTGCCTTACGAATTCAAATGGTCATGTCCCTCGAACGTAGAGGTATTCTAGCACCGTTGCCTTCTAAACAAATCATCATAGTCCCTTCGATATAAAGATCATAAGACCCACGATGTCGCCTCCGAATACATGATCTTGACCCTCGATTGCCGCCTACGAAAAATGATGATAGTCCTTGAATGTGCTAGGATACTTCCTACAAGTTGCTTTCTATGACCATTCGATGTCCCTTCGAATGTCCGCTTACATCCAGCGAATGGAGTTACCTACCAACTAATGGTATGGATAGCACTATTCTAAAGGAGCGTAAAACAATACAAAAAAATGACCAATTCTGAGTAGGTAATAAGACTTTTAGTTGCTTGCTCTATCAAAATGCTTTTCACACCTCACACTTTTGTCAAAGTCCAAACTCTTTTCAAAACGAAACATTTCCGAACACTTTGATACATTCCTACATGAATCATTACAAAGTCAAAGCGAAATGCCTTTTTCAAAACATTTTTGTCAAACACACAGAAAGCACAATTTTTAAGTGATCTAGAGAAACTAAGAGCCCATAGATAACTACGGATGGAAAGGGGTGCTAATACCTTCCCTTTTCATAACCATTCTCCCGTACTCAGAATCTAACGAAGGTCTTTTTCTGTACTTTTACCTTCCCTTAATTGGATTAAAATAAAAGTCGGTGGCGACTCTTGCTATCCGCACATTTGCGATACAAAAACTAAAAAGTCAGTTCACCGTATCACAGAACTGGCGACTCTGTCGGGGAGACACCCTAAAGAGAGAATTGCCTTAAGGATTTCTAAATCACTTTGACTGCTTTCTGTTTGACTTGCTTGCTTTATCTTTAAGGGTTGCTTGGGTATTGTATTGTTGGGGGATCCTACACCCGGATCCGGGTTTCCTTTTAGGTAAGTAGAAATAAATCGTCGCGACCGTTAGACGTATATCAAAACGGTCAACATGATGGCTACGTTAGCGTGACACTTTGGTTGTCCCGATACTCTTCATTCCCAAGTTGAGGATAGTATTTGGCTTCTGCGTGGTGTCATCAAGCGCTAACTAAACTTTTAGAACCTTAATTGACCCATCTTGGCCATTAGAAGGTAGTGAGATGGTCGGCTTTGGTGCAGACTAAGGTTGGATGATACTCGATGCTACGCTCATTAAGATTAGACTTTTGGGACATTTTCGGTCGGCCACTTGGTAGTCGTATTGAAATAAGTGCCTACGAGAAAGATCAATGATGTGAGATTCCTAGAACCCGGTTACTATTATAGGACAGGATGAACCAACTCAAACTTTTGGTAGGGTAATCACCTATACCTCATGCAAGCCTTAACCCTAGGCTCATTGTGTGAATTGTTTGTGTGTGCTAAACATGACATTATGACATCATTTGCATTGCATATCATTTCTAACTATTTCAAGGACCTAGGGATTTATCTTTGCTCTGTTTTGTAGGGAATTATGGCTTCTAGAAAGACTATCGGAATCAACTTCATGGGTATACCTTCTCGACAAAGAATTGGTTTGAAATTCCGACCATGCTCGGTTCATCAAAGACATGGTTATCTGCTTGATTTGGTTACCTCGGTTTTGAAGAAGATATGATGCATGTCCTATTCAGTTCTTGACCGAAACACCATTGCTTTACATTCCCAGTTATCGATTGGTTCCTCCTACCTTGGAAGAGTTCTCTAAGCTACTTGGGTACCTATTCTTGACCAAATGCCATTCAGGTCTAGAAAAGGTTCCTAAGTCGAAGACATTACATCCCCTTACATCTTAAAGCTACATTGAAGCCAATTGGGAAACCGAAGTGGAGTTAAGGGTTTACTTTCCAAGTTCTTAATTAAGAAAGCGAGAATTCCTCAAAGTTATGAGTTTCCATGCATTGAAGATATTGTGGCCTTGTTAATCTATGGTTTGGTTCTACTCCCTAACTCGGATCAATTCATAGATGTCAACGCCATCAAGTTTCTTATCCGCAATCTGTGCCTACTTTACTTGGAGACATCCTACATTCTCTCCACACTCATACTACTAGCGACAAGGAACTCTCATGTGTTGTATACCGTTACTTTCCAGGTGGTTTATTTCGCACCTTCCTCCATCAGTTTTGAAGAATGAACAAAGGATGAGATTGTCTCAAAGGTTAATGTCACTCTCTCATTCAGATATCCGTTGGAGTCTTTTCTCTCAAAAGGACTTCACCTTCATTGGCGTTGTGGAGAATTCCTAATGTACCACTACTTGGTATAAGGGGAGGTATTACTTACAACCCTTCTCTAGCTCTACGTCAGTTTGGTTTTGCTCGAAGAGATGGTCCTCATGATATGCTTCTCCAAGATATTGTGTTCTATTGCAATCATGATCTCGAGTTAAGCGAAGGTTCATACACGCTTGGGGCATGGTAAAGAAGGCGATACCAAGACTTTGGGGCACGAACTCCATTCCTTGGGAACCTTACCTCAAATGGGTGCGAGCTCGAGCTCAAAACCTCATGATGCCATTCACGCTTTTTACGTAATTATGGAACTGTTGCTATAGGTGGCGTACCTATATCTGTTCTCCATCCCGACATGCCTACTGATTTTGAAGACTTGAAGAGATCCTGGATTCAGCTTAAAGAAGAGAGGGATACCTTTGAAGCTCAGTGTTATGCCAGCGAGAAGAAGGTACTAGAGTTGACAAAGCTACTTCACGAGGAGCGAAACATCAACGCCTACATTGGAACCAAGAGGAAGCGCCCATGGGAGACTTAGAGCTTTAGGATTTATTTGTTTTCTTTTATTGTTTTGAACTATCTCTTGTACTTAAAAAAAAAAAGAATAAAAAGAGTACTAATAAATGTTTGTTCATTGTTTGTTTAACAAATTTAAATCTCTAAGGTCCTTGAAAACATTGCATTGCATTCGCATAAACATTGCATATCATAGCATAACATTGCATCACAGGTACATAGAAGATTGGTTTTCTCATTTGCTCGCTATTTATTCTAGCAGAAATGGCTCTTGAACAGTCTGTCAAAGATCTTGAGCTCGAATGCTCGGTTCGTGAGATGTTTACCAGCTTGGTCCAAGGCCAAGAAGATCTGAAGAAGCTCATCAACAGGAAGAAGAAGGTTGTTGGTCTTCTTAACATGGGTAGACGCTACAAAGGAGGTACTAGAGTGGTTAGTCGAATTGAGCTCTCTGAAGGAAGTGTCAAGAAGGAGGACGAGCAAAGTAACAAGGGTGATGGTGAAGGCAGTCAGCCGGAGCTTGAGAAGAATTATGATGGTGGCCAATACTCTGATGAGGATGACAAGTACAAGCAACTTGAAGACCGTCTGAATGCCGTGGAAAACCTGAAAATGTCCGGGCTGAATTTGATGATCGAGTCTTGTCCACAGTGTTGTGATTCCTCCCAAGTTCAAAGTTCCAACTTTTGCTAAGTATGATGGCATGTCTTGCCCTAAGTGCATTTGAAGTCTTATGTTGGAAGATCAATCCCACGATGATGAGAAAGTTGTGGATGCATTATTTTCAAGAGAGTTTGTCGGAACCCGGTTGGAATGGTACTATCACTAGAGAATGACCGTATCCGTACTTGGGTGACTTGGTGATGCTTTCTGAGACGTATGAGTACAATCTTGAATTGACACCCACTCGCATGCAACTACAAAGCATGTCTATGGGTCGTGATGAGAAGTTCAAGGAGTATGCTCAGAAATGGAGAGATTTAGCAGGCAGAGTTCAACCACCCTTGTCCAATAGGGATTTGGTTGATATGTTCATGGGAACACTGACAGGCCCATTCTTCAATCATGTGATTAGAAACTCTTGATGGATTCATCGGTGATACTTACGGCGTATTGAAGCTGGTATCAAGAGTGGGAAGATTCAAGTAGAGACATCTTCAAATGCTGCGAAGAGATCTTTTGGCGCTAAGAAAGAAGCCAATGCTGTGTATGGTCAGAAAGGCCGAGCCAAGACCGACCGTGCTCAATCGTGAGGCGGTTGTGATCTCGAATCCTACATCGGCACAACCTCGGCGAGACAACGCGCGTAACGAGCGCAATGAAGGCAGTTCTGAAGATCAACATGCCATTGTCGCAAGCCTTGCAACACATGTTGAAAGCGGTGATTACTTTAAGGATCCTCCTCGAATGTCAACACCTCCTCTCGAACTACAATCCTAATGCTAAGTGTGCTTACCATTCCAATAGCCGGGGCATGACAAATTGTTGGGCTCACGAAGAACAAAATTCAAGATATGATTGAAGCTAAGCAGATTGAGTTTGATCCTCTGTTGAGACTCGAATGTGATCAGCGCCTATGCCTAATCATGACAAGAGTTCCAATCTTTGTTGGTGACGATACTTATGTTTTCAACATAGATGACTTGACCATTCCTCGATGGTATTAAGAAGAATTTGCTACAAGCGGTGTCAACCAGGATGCCCGATCGTTGGTGCCCATCCGCTGATGGTTGTGCTTGGTTGAGAAGGCGTGTTCGATGCATGATGGATAACCGTGAGATACTATTCACGAAACCACACTGTAGAAGCGTGTGATGAAATGTCTAAGTTGAAGATCGACAATGCAAGCGAATGTACCATCTGTGGGATACCTTGGGGCAGCCAAGTGGAAAGTATGATTACATGGTGAAGTGCCTTTGTTCACGAGGTTACAAGATTCCTATTGAAGATGTTAAGGCGACGGATGGGGTGACGATTTCCCAGAAGATTATCTGATGTTAACACTGATAAGGATTTCCTCTGCTAATCCACATGCCTAGAGTGGCACCTCTCATTATCACTTCTCAAGGCCAGTTCCATATTCCTCGACAAGGCTATCCCTTGGAATTATGGGTGATGTTTACTATCATGGCATCAGGCAAGACCCTTTGACCATTGAAGATCTTACAGTTGAAGCTACCATTCGACATCGACAACATCAGGATCAAGTAAGGTGACGAGCCGGAAGGGTATTCTCTCGGATATCTCTCCTCCAAAAGACACGCGACTCCACTCGCATTCGAGCTATTCAATCCATTCCCAAGCTAGAGGAAAGAACGGTGACTCATCCTGCTCAGCCAGAAGTACCAAAGGAAGTTACTGAAGACACCTCCAAACAAGAAATGGAGGAAATTCTGAAGATTATCAAGAAGAGTGACTACAATGTTGTGGAACAGTTGGGACAAACTCCGTCCAAAATTTCCATGCTTGCTCTGCTCTTGTGCTCCGAGGCTCATGCTAATGCCTTGGTGAAGTTTCTGAAGAACGCTCACGTACCTCAAGACACTACCACTAACCAGTTTGAAGTTTGTATTGCTAGCCTGGCTGCCAACAACGGCCTAGGCTTCTCTGATGTTGATTTCACTCCTTCCGGAAAGAAACACAACAAGGCCTTGCACATCTCTGTGGAATGCAAGGGCGTTACATTGTCTCATGTTTTGGTTAACACCGGTTCTACTCTGAATATCTTACCGAAGACTGCTTTTGATCGACTTGATGTCGAAGGGTTGGTTCTGAGACCCAGTGACATAATTGTGAGAGCTTTTGATGGTTCTAGCGAGCGATACTTGGAGACTCACTCTTGCTGTCAAAGTCGGTTCCCGGACTTTTGACTCCACATTCTTTGTCATGGATATTCATCCGCTTACTCTTGCCTTGGGCGCCTTGGATACATGGGGCGGTACCTCTACCTTACATTAGAATTTGAAGTACCGGTGAAAGGGAAGGTTGTCACGGTATGTGGTGAAGAAGAGTATGGTGGGTCATCTACAATCATTCCGATACCTCGGTGGAGGTGAATTCTTTGAGACTCCTGTCAAGCTTTTGAAACAATGCCCAGTCACGCTGTTGACTCTCACGCTCTGAGGTTGTTAAGACTCCGCCTAGGATGTCCTCATTGAAGGATGCTCAGTGCTGATTGAAGAAGGTAGTTCTATTTGGGGACAGCTCCACGATCTCCTTTCATATCGACAAGACTGGTTTAGGCTTCACCATCAAAGGTCGAGAAGATGATATGCATGACGTGCCAACTTCCTTTCCATCAGCAGTGGAATCCATGCTATAGAAGGCGGCGACAACGACTTGACATCGGCAAGTGGATCTTCGACTCCGGACAATGGGCTCGGCAATTGGAAGGCGAAGGCGTCATACCAATCTCCTTTAGCCGGAGTAATTGCTCTTGTTTTGTTTTGCTTTTCGTATTTTATGTTTGAACAATAAACTCTAAAGCCTAGTGCCTTGCGGGGCATCATGGCTCGTTCGAGGTTATTATCTGTTGTTTGCGGCGTTTTCATTCGATAAATTAGTTGGACATTTGCATTCAATTATTTGTTTTCTTTCTTTTACTTTATCACCCTTCAAAAGCTATGTGTTTCTTACACACACCCGTGATACAACTGCGAATCACTCGAATCTAGTTAATAACAACTATGCTATTGCTAAATATGACTTTGATAATCCGATCTACCAAGCCGAAGGCGAGTGAGGAAGATTGTGAAGTGCCGGAGAACTTGTCCATTGCTACAGCAGAAGAGCGAGTTATCTGACCACGAAGAGCAAGTTGAGGTTGTGAATTTGGAGTCTGCGAAGGCAGGAAAGAGATCAAGATAGGGCGGCTCTTGAGAGCAGTGTTAAAGAAAGGTTGGTTCGGATGCTACGAGACTATATTGAGGTTTTGCTTGGTCATACGAAGACATGCAGCTTAGACATTGATATTGTGGTACCGATTGCCGACAAAGAAGGTTTTCTCGGTGAAGCAGAAGGTTCGTCGCATGCGTCACGAGATGTCGAGAAAATCAAAATCGAAGTTATAAACAGTTCAACGCCTTCTAGTTACTTCTTATCCATAGTGGGTTCTGACGTGGTTCGTACCTAAGAAGGATGGTAAGATGCGAATGTGTGTAGATTACGAGAGATCTGAACAAAGCAAGTCCGAGACGATTTCCCACTTCCTCATATTGATGTCTTGGTTGACAACACCGCTCGACATAAGGTTTTCTCCTTCATGGATGGTTTCTCGGTTATAATCGGATCAAAATGGCTCCACGAAGACATGGAAGACTACTTCGTTACACAATGGGGCACTACGCTACAAGGTTATGCCGTTCGGATGAAGAACGTGGGTGCCACTTATCGGTGCTATGGTGACATTATTTCATGACATGATTCATCACGAGATAGAGGTCTACGTCGACGACATGATAGCTCGATCACAGACTGAAGAAGAACATCTTGATCATTTGCAGAAACTATTTGACAGATTGAAGAAGTACAGGTTGAGACTTAATCCTAACAAGTGCACCTTTGGAGTCAGATCCGGAAAACTCCTAGGGTTTGTTGTCAGTGGTAAAGGTATTGAAGTTGACCCCGCCAAGGTTAAAGCCATTCAAAATGCCGCTCCCTTACGGAAAAGGAAGTCGAGAGGTTTCTTGGCGATTGAATTACATTGCGATTCATTGCACACCTAGCTACTTGTGAGCCAATCTTCAAGTTACTTAAGAAAGATCAAGTAGTGGAATGGAGCAGCGATTGCCGGATCGCTTTTGACAAAATCAAGGAGTACCTTGAATCCTCCTATCCTAATGCCGCCAAGGAAGACCTCTCATCATGTACTGCGATTGCTAGAGAACTCAATGGGGCGTGTGTTGGGGCAACATGGCGAGTCAGTCGAAAAGAGCATGCAATATACTACCTTAGCAAAAGTTTACCGTGTGAAACAAGATACTCACAGCTCGAGAAAACTTTACAACGCTTTAACTTGGGCTACTCACCGACTAAGGCGGTATATGTTGACTCACACTACCTTGTTGATTTCCAAGATGGATCCGATAAAATACATATTTGAGAAACCAGCTCTCTCGGAAGAATAGCAAGGTGGCAAATGATCTGACCGAATATGACATCGGTACACTTCTCGAAAGCGATCAAAGGAAGTGTGGTAGCCGATCATTTGGCTCATCAAGCCGTAGATGACTATCGATCTATGCGGTTCAATTTCAGATGAAGATGTTTTACTAGTTCTGATTAGAAGAACCGAGGCCAGACGAAGGACACGAACAAGGATCCCGATGGACCATGGTCTTTGATGGAGCCTCAAATGCACTTGGCAATGGCATTGGCGCCATTATCACATCCTAGGCGGACACGCCTTTCACCGGATTATGTTTCGATTGCACAAACAACATGGCGAATATGAGCGTGCATCATGGGTATCAAAGGCGCTATTGACTTAAGAATCAAGTTCTTGCAAGTATATAGAGACTCGACTTTAGTGATTAGTCGATTAAGGCGAGTGCGATCGAAGCATCCAAATCTCATTCCGTATCGAGGCATGTTCGAGTTTGATCCCTACTTGAAGAAATTACTTTTGATCACATTCCACGAGAAGAGAATCGGTTAGCGACGCATTGGCTACTATGTCGTCTATGTTCAAGGTTAGATGGGACAACGAGGCTCCCCGGATCATCATTGAGAAATTTGCGAACCGGCGTATTGTTACGAGCTTGATGCGAAGAGAAACCTTGGTACTACGACGTGAAGAGGTATCTTGAGACTCGGGAATATCCAGCGGGGCATCATTAATGATAAAAGTTCATGAGAAGATTTGCATCAAATTCTTCCTCAACAACGGCATCTTATACAAAGCGCACCACGATCTTGTTTACTCATTGTGTAGACGAGAAACAATACGTATCATGGAAGAGTTACGAAGGCGCATTTGGTACCCACTCGATGGACACACCATGCGTAAGAAGATTTTGAGACAGTTACTATTGGTCTACCATGGAAGTGATTGTCACCTTACGCTCGATCTTGTCACAAATGCGGTTATGCCGATAAAGTACACGTACCTCCAGTACCTCTGAACGTTTTAACTTCTTCTTGGCCTTTTGCAATGTGGGGCATTGACATGATCGGAGAAATCAAGCCCACAGCTTCCAATGGACATCGTTTCATCCTGGTGGCAATCGATTACTTTACCAAGTGGGTAGAAGCAGCCTCGTTCGCATCGGTTACTAAGAATGTTGTGGCTCGTTTCATCAAGCATAATCTTATCTGTCGGTATGGCACTCCCGAAAGGATTATCACAGATAACGGATCTAATCTCAACAACAAGATGATCACTGAACTCTGCACGCAATTCAAGATCAAGCATCACAACTCTTCTCCTTATCGGCCTAAGATGAGCAGCGATGGAAGCCGCCAACAAGAACATTAAGAAGATTATCGAGAAGATGACGGTGACTTACAAAGATTGGCATGAGATGTTACCATTCGCTCTTCATGGTTATCGCTTTCTGATGCGGACATCAGCGAGGCAACCCCTTCTCCCTTGTATCTGGTATGGGCGGTCTTGCCTATCGAGGTTGAGATACCCTCGACGAGTCCTCCGGGGCCGAGAGTTAAGCGAGCGATTGGACTCAAACTCGCCTTGACCAGATTAACTTGATTGATGAGAAGCGACTCACATCCATTTGCCATGGACGATTTATCGAAGCGAATGATTAGAGCACTTAACAAGAAGGTCAAGCACCGAGTCTACCAAGTCGGTGATCTAGTAGTCAAGCGCATCATCCTTCCACAAGGTGATCGAGGGCAAATGGACTCCCACCTATGAGGACTATTTGTAGTCAAAGCAGTGTTTTCGGCGGAGCTATGATACTTAGCACCATGGATGGTGAAGACTTCCACACCACGTGAGCGACATAGTCAAAAAGTACTACGCATGAAGAGACCCGCTAGGTCGTGAACCTAGGCAAAAATAAGGGCATCTGGCGAACCAAAGGGTTCGGGAAAAGTTAAGGATATATACAAAACATGTACACGGCAAGTCGAAAACTTGAAAAGCGGCTTGGGCAAAAGGGTATCGGTGGTGAAAACCGAAAGGGGTCTAGGCAAAAGTTAGGGATTTAAGCGTGCGACTATGTGTCTTCGGACCACACCTTCTAGACTACTATCGACATTCAAGATTCAAATGGCGAAGATTAGCCTACTCACTTTCTCTTGACAAGGAGATGAGATAGTCGAAATATATGAGTACTAGCATAGTTGGAACTTAACGAGATTGTTTCGTATAGCTTTTTACCTTTCTTGTGTACAAACTACTTGGCCATCGCCACCTTTCAAATAAGCATAGCTTCTTTCTCTTTACAATTTTGTTGTTGTCGTTTGCAATAAGTCCAACGTTTGTTTTGAATGACTATCGCATTTGACAATAAGAATCTAATCACAAACATCTGCGGGCATACAAAAGTAGTTACTACGAGGCTCTAGGAATTGAGATGGCGCGAAGGTCACCAAAAGCATTCCCAGAGAACATAATCCCCAGAGGTGTCACTCACTAAACCTCCCAGTGAGTATATGTTAATCCACGGCGGTGATTCCACTCAAGTGAAATGTTACATCGGTCTCAGTAGTAACACTTCATCCCCGCTAAGATGTTTATCCCAGTGGATGTCTCAACAATTCCCTTTTTCTCCAACGGTATCGGACTCGAGACTTGGTCGGATAGTACAGGAGAAAATCTACATCTCTATTCCCGATCGAGATTCCAGAGACCCCAACCGGTCTCCAGCCAACCGTCAAAGCTCTCGGAGATCTACACTCAAAATCCCTGGGCGCCACCTAATTCTTCCCAACAGGGTCTACATGCAAGATCCCCAACAAATTGCCTCCCAGACTCTTCCCAACAGGGTCTATGTATGAGATCTCCAACAACGAGTTTCTCAATCTCTACTTTCCACAAACAATATCTAGGCCCAAGACTTGGTCAGATAGTGCATCGGAGGAATCCAGGATATCTTTTCTTCTCCTTCAAAAGCGGGGTTCTCACCTACTCAACCCCCAAGCAGAATCTCCAAACAGAACATCCGCATCTTCTTCAAGATGGATATGTTTTGAAATACCACAACATCTATCATTCATACATTGCTCATAAAGTCATAATTCATGCATATGTCATTCAAATACATTGTCATGCATCATACTTTGCATAAGACTAACAAATATTCTATAAAAGTTTCTCTTATTTTTCCAAAAAGCAATTGAAAGTCACTTAAGCGGTGGTCGAGTTAAGCCCGAACCGCGGAAAACTATCGAAAGACCACCCTGGTTGTCCTCCGACGTTGGTCGAGATTGAGCCCGAATCGCGGAAAACTATCGAAAGACCACCTGGTTGTCCTCCTCCGACTGGTCGAGATTAAGCCCGAACCGGCGGAAAACTATCGAAAAAGCCTCAGTTATCCTCCGATAACGGGCAATGGATCAACACCGATGCACAACGGGAAGCTATCCACATTTTGCCAACTACTATTCCCTCGAGTAATCAACACGAAGATGTATACGAATCCCTTCTTATTATCAATCGCAACTACAGTCGTGCGACTCGGTTGCCTTGGATGGCATCTTAAGCCCATCTCCGACTACTTGTCAACATTTCTCCACTTTCGAATGCTGCATATTTGGTTAATAATCAATACAAACCAATAACTTCATTCAAAAATGAGCACGAAGTCTAACATCGACTCCTCGGATGGCATCTTAAGCCCATCTCGTGCTCCTTCCGAAGCGTCTCTGAGAGCCTAGCGTCGGCTCACTCCCGGCATCGATCTTTCGGATGGCATCCTAAGCCCATCCCGTCAATTCTCCTATCTACATTCTCGAGTCTAGCGTGTGACTCATCCCAGTATAAGTATCCGACTTCTCCAATGGCATCATAAGCCCATTCCGCATCATCCACCAACGGTGCAAATTTTCGGTGTACTCGGTGTTCAATCATCTTCTACCTTGGTCACGAAAGGCATGCATGCCAATCTAACCCTTCCAAAGAAAGATTGAGCAGGGCATTGTCATACCCCAAAATTTTCCTCCATTCTCTCAAGATATTTCATACATCCATACTCAAGGATTCCTCGAGAGTTGATCGGACAAACTCTCTCTAGACAATCAACCCAAACTAGGGTTTGGCAATTCTCGAGTCAAGATGGACTTCCAACATCTCCAATGGTCTTCATGCCTCCTCATATGCTTCAAAGATTCTCCATGACAAGATTCAAGCCTTACAAGTCAATATTGCTCAGACAATTGCTCGGATGGTTGAAAATCGGTTGTATTGGACAAAAGTCAAGCTGTGGTCAACATACATTCAAACTTCATAATTTTTGGTCAACATCCTCATTTTGAAGTTACATTCATCATTTGATCAAGGGTTGATCATGATTCATCAAGAAAACTCAAGATTTGCTCAAAAGTCAAACTTTCTAAATTAGGGTTTCTAGATGAAAAGACAATCGAACTTTGGTGATCATAACTTCTTCATACTTTCTCGAAATTTTTCCACCACCTCTTGTTTTTAAGGAAATTCAATTCTCTACAACTTCATGTCTCACAAGAATGTCCAAAAAATGCTTCATTTGAGAAGTATGGCTCAAAACATTACAGGTCATTTTCAAAGTCAACAAAAAGTCAACTTTTTGTTTTGAAGATATATTGAGCATGGAAACTCCAATTGAGATGAGACCAAAACGGTTGGTTAGAGGACTCTTAGAGATTTCCAAAAAGTCCAAGAACACTCAAAAATGTGGAAAATTGAGCAAGATACACCATTCAGAAGTTGGGCAATTTTGGACAATTGCACAAAAGGACATTTTGGTCAAAATGCAAAATTTTCCAAATGGGCCTAAAATCTTTTGGTCCAAACTTGTTCATGACATTATTTTTGACCCATAAATGCTTGGCCATGGTGATTTTCTATTTTTATGATTTATCTTTGAATTTTAGAACATTTAATTCAAAAATAAATTATATAAAATATGAAAATAATATATTTTTTCAAATGGGTTGGATTTATATCATGCTTGGAGTCCAAGAAAGCCCATAATCCATACCAAATTCGTGATAGATTGCATATGGAAAGAAAATATCAAATTTTTAAGGAAATTTTATTTTATTTAAAGAGGAAATATTGCACATTCAATGATCAATCTTTTTTCACTCTTTTTCCTCTCTCAAATTCCTTTATAAATAGCCGAGAGATCCAAGCCAAGAGGAGG
Organism: Vicia sativa; assembly: GCA_021764765.1. NCBI lineage: Eukaryota > Viridiplantae > Streptophyta > Magnoliopsida > Fabales > Fabaceae > Vicia > Vicia sativa. Next base: position 142,036,901 of record CM038793.1, on the reverse strand, counting down.
AAACCCTAGCTCAAGCCAAACCCTTATTCTTGCAAAAAATTTCTCAAAACTTGAAAAAATTCGAATTTCAAAAGCAGCCACTTTCAGCCTCTCTCAAGCATTCAATCGTGTTCTAAAGGTAAGTATGAGTAAGTACACATCATTGTTATAGATCGAAACAACCTGAATCGGTGCATACATGTTCATACATATTCAAATATTTCTTGAATTCGTATTTTTATTACCAGCTTGTTTTAATTGATTCTAACGTTTCTAATGTGCTTATGAGACATTAAGGGATTGATCTGGGCAATCGTTATTGGTTTTGAACGTCAGAATCGTAACATGCCATACTTAGGGTTTTCGGAACTGTGAGCTTCGAACCTTAAATTGCGGCCGATTCAAAGCGAAGACCACCGTTGGATTCATGAGACCCGATTTAGAGGGTAGCCTTAACAGCCTTTGATTTCTATTATTTCGGGTTTGATGTTTATAGTCCGGAGAAGGCGGTAGGAGCTAGGGCTCGTCGAGACTTATTGACTCGGTTGACGGCTTGCGTGGGCGAGGAAGCGATCCGATTCGTTCGTTCACAAGTGGTGGGTCCCACCGGTGGCGGGCCTTGACCTCACGGAGCGTCGTGTTGCTCATCATCTCACATTTTCATTCCATAACACCAGATGACACATGGCGTGGTGGTTAAGACGTTCACTGTGCACAGATGCTCTCCAGGGTCATGAGTTCGACCCCTGCCAGGACCGGTTCTACCTTTTCTTTTCCCAAACTTGCATTATTTTCCAATTTTTCTATTTTCTTATTTTTAATATTTTGCATGTTATTTTAATTCCTTTTCATAATTTTATTTCTGCATTAAAAAACCATCAAAAATTATTTTTCTTTTTACATTATTTTCATAAAATCTTTATTTAATTTATAAAATTAAAAAATATAATTTTGCATGCATATTTATTTTTATTCATAATTTTGCATTTAAATCACTTTTAATTCATTTTTAATTATTAAAATACATCCAAAAAATCCCAAAAATTTATTTTAGCGTATTTATATTATTTCCAGCATGAAATATTTTTCTCATTTAAAAACTTGCATTTTTTCTAACATTTTTCTCTTGTTCGATTCATATCGTATTTTCCGATTTCTCATTCCTTTACAGGTTGATCCGATTCAGACGATTTTTTCTTTATCATTTTATTTTTCAATAATGTAACTGTCTATGGGATGTAATAGTTTAAATTAGGCCTTTATTTTCCTCATTTTAAATTATGTATCTGCCCCAAAGCCATGTAATAGCGTAGGACATTTACCTTTCCGCAGTTTACTTTCCGCAATTTATTTTCCGCACCTATAAACTGCTAGTAACTAAAGAGATTCTAGCAGCAGAATTCTAAATTCAAATGACGTAGATTCATTTCTAAACAAATCCATAGATAATATGATCCCCGAATTGACACACTCGATTGCCTCCATGACCCCTTGAATGTAATTCTCTCGTTGCCTTCTGAATTCAATGTATCCAATAATCTAATAATTTAGGTAATAGTTGCTTGCTATCAAAATGCTTTTCACACCTCACTTTTGTCAAAGTCCAAACTCTTTCAAAGCGAAACATTTCCGAACACTTTGTATACATTCCTACATGAATCATTACAAAGTCAAAGCGAAATGCCTTTTTCAAAACATTTTTGTCAAACACACGAAGCACAATTTTAAGTGATCTAGAGCAACTAAGAGCCCGTAGATAACTACGGATGGAAAGTGCTAATACCTTCCCTTTCATAACCATTCTCCCGTACTCGAATCTAACGAAGGTCTTTTTCATACTTTTACCTTCCCTAATTGGATAAAAATAAAAGTCGGTGGCGACTCTTGCTATCCATACATTTGCGATACAAAAACTAAAAGTCGGTTCACCGTATCACAAAACACTGGGAGAAATCGCGGTCCTATAACCGTGAAATCGAGAGAATCTAGGTAAGGGAGTTAGTTACGCGAGGAAGGGATTAGCACCTGTAGTACTCTCACTGTATCCACTTTCTATTTCTAGCTAAAGGTGTGTTATATCTAGCTTAATCGCTAATCATGCATGCAAAAAAAGAAAATAAGAAACCACGGGGAAAAGAAGGAAGTATTTACGAAGTTTGCTCGATCGAGCCCCGTGACAAGATGCCTACGTATTCCCGCGTGCAATGGGAAAGTCAGAGCGCCGTAGTTCGGCTCACTTGTTTTGGTGTGTTTTATGTTTTTTACTTGTGAAGAGGTTTTAAACACAAAATAGAAAGAAAGCGCGCAAAGGCGAAAAAGAGTTGGTGTTGGTTGGTTATTTTTACCTTGAGAAAGGAGTTTAAACCATTATTAAGTGTTTTGAGTTTGAAAGGAAAAGCAAGTTTTAGTTTTAATCACAATGCAACATGTAAAAGGAAACAAGCAAAGCAAAAGGGTAGATCTATGGTTTAGGATGCAAGGGAATCTCTACCTATGTTGACATGCAAAGGATGTGAATCCTAATGTCTAGGCTAAAGAACCAAACCTAACCAAGGGAACGCAAGAAACAAACAAGCAAATATACATGATCACAAGTAGAATTGCCCTAAGCGGGTCTTTAAATAAACAGAGGGTTCCCGAACATGCTCCATTCTGAAGCCCCTTCATGCATCTCTATTCCTACTTCTCATGGCAAAAGAAAGTCGTAAGCCCTACTTCTCATGATATCTAGGAAAGGCAAGAGAATACAATAAGCAGTAGCAGTACCGAGCGGATATAGAATCGAAGAGCAACATGAGCCAATGAAATAATCCGAATACTTCAATCTGCGATCACGCAACAAAAAGTAAACCGGTGAGAATCGCTCAAAGCATCGATACAAGCGGAATACGTGTCGATACGCATCCGAAGCGACAATGCCTGTAAGAACGGGGTAAGGCAAGCAAAGCAAGATAGGAATGGTGTACACGTGGGTGTACAAACTCAACCAAAACCTGCAAGAAGGGAGTTAGACCCAAAAAGCAAACAACAGAAAAGTGTGCGGATGTCGAAGAAACGAGCCGCATATGCATGCGTCGTGTGTCCCTGGATGAAATGGAGTACAAACAGCAGCCAAGCATAGCTAGGATGACTACTGTTCATCATTAGAATCGAAAAAATCAGAAAAAATAAACCAGAAGACCGCGCTTAGCTGATATACATAAGCCGGCCCCAACAAAGTCGAACATATGGCGGTTAGCGCGCTCTAGACCGCGCTAAGCGCGACCTGCAACCTGCAGAAAAACCATATTTCGAACAAGACCCCTATTTATGATGTTTTCATGCTACAGTTCGACCCACGATGTTAGGCCATGATCCGGTAATGAATGGGAGCTAGATGAACGTGCATGGAATGCGAATCGAGCGATAACACCAATGTTCATAGCAAGAAATGAATGAACATGCAAGGCATGAGAATCGTACGATAAAACCATGTGTTCATATCAAAGTAATGATGCATGAACATGCGAGGAATGCAAATCGAGATTGATAAAACCAATGTTCATTTATGAAATTGAATGCATGAACATGCAAGTGTAACACGGTGAACTGAATTTGTAGGTTTTTGTATCGCAAATATGCGGATAGCAAGAGTCGCCACCGACTTTTCTTTTATCCAATTAAGGGAAGGTGAAAAGAACAGGAAAAGACCTTCATTAGATTCTGAATAAGGGAGAAGGTTATGAAAAGGGAAGGTATTAGCACCCATTTCCATCCGTAGTTATCTACGGGCTCTTAGTTGCTCTTAGATCACTTTAAAATTGTGCTTTCTGTGTGTTTGACAAAAATGTTTTGAAAAGGCATTTCGCTTTGACTTTGTAATGATTCATGTAGGAATGTATACAAAGTGTTCGGAAATGTTTCGTTTTGAAAAGAGTTTGAACTTTGACAAAAGTGTGAGGTGTGAAAAGTATTTTGATAGAGCAAGCAACTAAAAGTCTTATTACCTACTCAAAATTGGTCATTTTCGTATTGTTTTACTTTCCTTTAGAATAGCGCTATCCATACCATTAGTTGGTAGGTAACTCTATTTGTTGGATGTAAGCGGGACATTCGAAGGGACATCGGATGGTCATAGAAAGCAACTTGTAGGAAGTATCCTAGCACATTCGAAGGGACTATCATCATTTTTTTGTAGGCGACAATCGAGGGTCAAGATCATGTATTCGGAGGCGACATCGTGGGTCTTATGATCTTTGTATCGAAGGGACTATGATGATTTATTTTGAAGGCAACGGTGCTAGGATACCTCTACGTTCGAGGGACTTGACCATTTGTATTTGTAAGGCAACGAGAGAGAATTACCCTAAGGGGTGCATGTGTGAAAAAGTGTGTTGATTCAGATATTTTATCTTTTAAAATTAGTGTGAGCTATGTTCAATTTTATCTTTCCATACACGCCTAATTACTATCAGTTTATAGGGTGTGGAAATTAAAATGCGGAAATGTAAAATGCGGAAAGATAAATCCTACGCTATTACATGGCTTTGGGGCAGATACATAATTTAAACTTGCGGAAAATAAAAAGCCTAATTAAGCTATTACATCCCATGAGCAGTTACATTATTGGAAAAAGAAAAAAAATGATAAAAGGAATCGTCTGAAACGGGATAACCTGTGAAAAGATAAGAAAATCGGAAAATACGATGAAATCGAATAAGAGGAAAATGTTAGTATAAATGCAAATTTTTAGAGGAAAAGTGATTTAAATGCTAAATTATGAATAAAAATAAATATGCATGCAAAATAATATTTTTTAATTTTATAAATTAAATAAACATTTTATGAAAATAAATGCAAAAGGAAAAATATTTTTGATGATTTTTAATGCATGAATAAAAATTATGAAAAGAATTAAAATGCATGAGATATATTAAATAAATAAGAAAATATGAAAAAGTTTGAAGTTTGTAAAAAGAAAACAAATCTGGTCCCTGTGTGGTTCGAACTGGAGACCTTTTGGAGTATCTTTGCTTGCCAGCGCCTTTACCACTAGGCCAACGTGTCTTAGGTGTTATGGAAATCCAAACAATGGTTTATGAATGAATACGTGTCACTGATATTTGAGTCAAACCGAGTTAGCACGTGTGGGTTCGAGGTTGAGCGAGGAGCGAATCGAAGCTCCATTGTGCCACGCTTGCCTCGCCGGTCTTGGATGAGTCAGCGGCACGGAGCCCAGCTCGTCTTCTCCGACGAGAAGATTCTTGGATCCTGCAAAATACGAGCAATAAACAGAAAAGGAGGACCCTATCCCCCTAAATCGACCCTTCCGAGTCCAATGGTGATGTCAGTTTCAGTTAAAAATGCTTGCACAAGCCAGTTCGACGCTCATCAGTTTAGAAACCCTAAGTATGGCAAAACGCGATTCCAACGTTCAAACTCACAAACGATTGCCCAGATCTCATCCATGGAACCTCATGAACACATTGAAAGCATTAGAATCAATGAAAACATGCAGAATAATAAAATGCAAAAATCAAAAAGTTTGAAATATGTATGATCATGTATGCATCGATTCAGGCTGTTTTGATCTATAACAATGATGTGTACTTACTCATACTTACCCTAGGAACACAAAGGAATGATTTTGGATGGCTGAAAGTGGCTGGATTTTGAAACACGATTTTTGACTTTTCTTGAAAATTTTTGACAAATAAGGGTTATGCTTTGAGCTAGGGTTTCGTGTCCTTGGCTGTATGTATTGCTTGGTATTTATAGAGGAATTTGAGAGAGAAAAAACAATGAAAAAAGATTGGATCATGAATGTGCATTTATATATTTTCAAATAAAATCAAATATTGGAAAAATTTTGATTTTCTCATCAATGTAAAGGCTAGCACGAAATTGGTAAGAATCATGGGCTATCTTGGACCTCAAGCATGATATAAAATCACTCTCCTTTGAAAAAAATCTTATTTTCATATTTTATATAATTTAATTTTGAATTAAATGGTTTAAAATCCAAAAATAAATCAATAAAATAGAAAATTGCCATGGCCAAGCATTTATGGGTCAAAAATAATGTTATGAACAAGTTTGGATCAAAAGGTTATAGGCCCATTTGGAAAAGTTTGCATTTTGACCAAAATGTCCTTTTGTGCAATTGTCCAAAATTGCCCAACTTCTGAGTAGTGTATCTTGCTCAAATTTCCACATTTTAGAGTGTTCTCGGACTTTTTGGAAAGCTCTAAGAGTCCTCTAACCAACATTTTTGGTCTCATCTCAATTGGAGTTTCCATGCTCATTATATCTTCAAAACAAAATGTTGACTTTTTGTTGACTTTGAAAAGGACCTATAATGTTTTGATCCATACCTCTCAAATGAAGCATTGTTTGAAGATTCTTGTGAGACATGAAGTTGTAGAGAATTTAATTTCCTTCAAAATGAGCTTTGGTGGGAAAATTTCTGATAAAGTATGAAGAAGTTATGATCAGTCAAAGTTTGGTTGACTTTTCACCTAGAAACCCTAATTTAGAAAGTTTGACTTTTGAGCAAATCTTGAGTTTTCTTGATGAATCATGATCAACCCTTGATCAAATGATGAATGTAACTTCAAAATGAGGATGTTGACCAAAAATCATGAAGTTTGTTGTATGTTGACCACAGTTGACTTTTGTCAATCGGTGATTTTCGACCATCGACGCATTTATGCGAAACTTGACTTGTGGCTTGAAACTTGACATGGAGAACATTTGAAGCATATGAGGAGGCATGATGAACATTGAAGATGTTGGAAGTCCATCGGGTGAGAATTGCCAAACCCTAGTTTGGGTTGATTGTCAGGAGAGGTTTGTCGATCGACCTTTGAGGAATCCTTGAGTATGGATGTATGAAATGTCTTGAGAAGATGGAGGGCAAATTTTGGGGTATGATGACTGCCCTGTTTAATCTTCTTGTAATGGAAGGGTTAGATTGGCATGTTCTCCTTTCGTGACACAGGTAGAAGATGATTGAACACTCGAGTACACGAAAATTTGCACTCATTTGGTGATGCGGGAATGGGCTTCTGGATGCCATTTGGAGAAGTAGAGACTTATTTGGGGAATGAGTCGCACTGGTGGGATTATTGATAGGAGAATTGATGGGATGGGCTTAAGATGCCATCTGGAAAGATTGATCTTTGGGGGAGTGGCGTCGCTGGGCTCATGTGAGCGTTTTGGAAATGAAAGGAGCATGGAGATGGGCTTAAGATGCCATCGGAGGAGTCGTACATTAGACTTCGTGCTCATCTTTGAATGAAGTTATTGGTTTGTATTGGTTTAAACCAAATATGCGATACGAAAGTGGAGAAATGTTGACAAGTAGGAGATGGGCTTAAGATGCCATCGAAGGCAGCAGATCGTACACGGACTACTGTAGTTGTTGTTGATAATAAGAAGGAATCGAGAATAGATCTTCGTCTTGATTACTCGGGAAGTAGTAGTTGGCAAAATGTGGATCTCTACCATTGTGCATCGGTGTTGATCCATTGCACTATCAGATAATAAGGCCGGATAGGGTTTCTGTCTAGGTGTATCTGGATCCGTTGTCGGAGGACAACGAGGCGGTCGTTCGGATAGTTTTCCGTCAGATTCGGGTCTTAATCACGGACGGTTGTCGAAGGAGACGACTAGGGCGATCTTTGAGATAGTTTCCGTCGATTGGTCTTAATCTGGACCAGTTGTCGAAGGACAACTAGGGGATCTTCGGATAGTTTTCCGTCGAGTTCGGTCTTAATCGGACTGTTTGCGTCCGAGTGATTTTCACTGTTTTGGAGAAAACAAGAGAAACTTTGATAGAATATTTGTTAGTCTTATGCAAAGTATGATGCATGTGATGCGTATGAATGACATATGCACAATTATGACTTTTATGAGTAATGTATGAATGATAGATGTTGTGGTATTTCAAAACATATCCATCTTGAAGATCTGGGGTACCTTGGGACTTGACTTACTTTGAGGATGGAGATCCACGAGAAGAAGATTACTTTTATTCCTCCGATGCACTTCTCAACCAAGTCTTGTGGCTAGATATTGTTAAGTATTTCATAAGTAGACCTATTTGGGGAGAGTGGGGATACTCTGTCGGGATGTGTAAATCTTCTTTGGAGAGTACTTGATAATTCTTTGGGAGGCGGGTTAGAAGGACTGGAGTCTTGATCTCTGGGCGGGGAAAAAGATGTAGGTTTCCTCCGTGCTATCGACCAAGTTTGATCGGACATTCTTTGCTAGAAAGGGGCTATTGAGAGATATCTTGTTGGGGATGAATACTTGATGAGGATGAAATGTTATGGTGGAAGCGATGCTGTTTGATCAGATTCCTTTGCTTTCAAAGTTCACTATACTACTGTTGGGGAAGGTTTATGGTGGTGACACCTCTGCGGGGATCATGTTACGTGAGGAAGTGTATTGTGACTTTAATCGTCATCTCGATTCCACGAGCACATAGTAATTACTTTCATATGTTCACTTTTCGCATGTTTGTGAATTGATTTGTATTGTCACATGCATATAATCATTCAAAGCAAACATTGGACTTTATAAACAACAACGGTGAAAATTGTAAAGAGAAGAACTTCGTATTTATTTGAAATGTGGCGTGGTAAAGCGGTTTATACACAAGAAAGGTAAAAGCTATCGGAAACAATCTCGTTAAGTTCCAACTATGCTAGTACTACATTTCAACTATCTCATCTCCTTGCATTAGTAGAAAGTGAGTGGATCGATTCCGCCGTTTGAATCTTGAATCTTGATATGTAGAATGGGTGATACGGACGAGACATAGTCATGCGCTTAAATCCTAACTTTTGCCTAGACCCCTTTCGGGTTTTAGGTCTCACAGGACACCTTTTTGCCCAGCCGCCTTTTAGGGTTTCGACTTGCGAATGTACATGTTTTGTATATATCCTTAACTTTTGCACGAACCCTTTTGATTCGCGGGGATGCCCTTATTTTGCCTAGGTCGGTCGACCTAGCGGGTCTTTCTCGTAGTATTTTTGACTATATACGCATTCACGGGTGTGGGAAGTCTTCACCATCCATGGTGCTAAGTATCATAGCTCATAGGAAAATCTTGTCTTGACTACAATGGTCCCTCGGTTGAGTCCATTTGCCCACAGGATCACCTTGTGGAAGAGCGATGCGCTTACTAGATCCCGACTTGGTAGACTCGGTGCTTGACCTTCTTGTTGAATGCTACGATCATCGTTTACGATAGATACATCCATGAGATGGAGCGAGTGTTTCATCAATCAAATTAATCTGGTCGGCGGTGCGGACCCATCGTCTTAATCTAACTCTGCGTCTGGAGGACTCGGTTGAGGTGTCGAACCTCGATGGGTAGGGCGCTTCCATACCGTATACAAGAGAGAGGGGGTTGCCCACAGTGATGTTCGTCTTGTAGTGCGATAACCATGAAGAGCAAATGGTAACATCTCATGCCAATCTTTGTAAGTCTTGTCATCTTTTGTATAATCTTCTTAATGTTTTTGTTGGCGGCTTCCTTCACGCCATTCATGTTAGGCCGAAAGGAGAAGAGTTGTGATGCTTGATCTCGAACTGCGTGCAGAGTTCGGCGATCATCTTATTGTTGAGATTGGGCCGTTATCTGTGATAATCCTTTCGGAGTGCCATATCGACAAATAAGATTATATTTGATAAATCGAGCCTGACATTCTTGGTAGCAGGATGCGAGCGAGCTGCCTACCACTTGGTAAAATAATCAATTGCCACGGATGAAGCGATGTCGTTGGAAGCCGTGGGCTTAATTTCTCCGATCATGTCAATGCCCACATTGCAAAGGCCAGGAGGTATTAGAACATTGGTCTTGGAGTGCGTGCTGTCTGCGTATATCGGCATTTGTGACAAGATCGGTAATGGTGACAATGACTTCCATGGTGGACCAATAGTAACTTGTTCTCAAAATCTTCTTAGCCATCGTATGTCCATGGAGTGGGTACCAAATCGCCTTGTGTAACTCTTCCATGATGCGTATTCATTTCACGATACCCAGTGAGATGCACAAATCGTGGTTGCGCTTGTAGGATGTCGATTCTTTGAGGAAGAATTTGGATGCAAATCTTCTCATGAACTTCTTATCATTGTGAGATGCCTGCGGGAGGATATTCACGAGTCTCAAGATACTTCTTCCGTCATAGTACCAAGGTTTCTCTAGTGCATGCTCATTTCATATACAATGTTGGTTCCGAACTTCTCGATGATGATCACAGGGAGCCTCGTTGTCCCATCGACTTTGAACAAAGATGACATAGTAGCTAATCGATGCACTTGTTGATTCTCTTCTCGTGGAATGTGGTTGAAAGTGATCTCTTGAGTAGGGGATCGAACTCGAACATGCTCTCGATCTGAAATAAGATTCGGATGCCCGTATCCATGTAATCGGTGATCACCAAAGGCTGAGTCTCCATATACTTGCAGAATTGATTCTTAAGTCAATAGCGACTTTGATACCCTGATCTGCAACCGTGTTCGGCCATGTTGTTAGTGTGAAACATAATCTGGCGGTGAAAGGCGTGTCCTTTGTGAGGGATGTAATGATGGCGTGATGCCATTGCCAAGTCGTTTGAGGCTCCATCAAGACCATGGTCCATCGGGATCCTTGTTCAGTCCTTCGTCCGGGCACGGTTCTTCCTGATCGGTAACTAGTAAAACATCTTCATCGGAAATTCGAGGTGCATTGGTCATCGGCTTGATGAGGCAAATGATCGGCTACTACACTTCCTTTGATCGCTTTAACGAGAAGTGTCTTTGGATGTCATACTCGGTCAAGATCATTTGCCATCTTGCTATTCTTCCGGGAGGCTGGTTTCTCAAATATGTATTTTATCGGATCCATCTTGAAATCAACAAGGTAGTGTGAGTCAACATATCTTGTCTTAGTCGGCGAGCGATGACCAGCGTTAGTTTTCATTGTGAGTATCTTGTTTCACAGTCGGTAAACTTTTTGCTAAGGTAGTATATTGCATGCTCTTTTCGACCAGAGACTCGTCATGTTGCCCCACACCCCATTGGGTTCTCAACACTTTGTCAAGTACATGATAAGTGGTCTTCCTTGATCGGCATCGGGATGGGAGGATTCTATAGGTACTCCTTGATTTTGTCAAAAGCGATCGGCAATCGTCGTTCCATTCCCTACTGATCTTTCTTGATAACAAGATTGGCTCACAATGCGATTAGGTGTCAATGAATCGCAAGTATAGTTCAATCGGCGAAACCTCGACTTCCTTCTGGGCGAGGAGTTGGCATCTCTTGAATAGCAACCTTGGCGGGGTCGACTTCAATACCTTTACCCCGACAACGAACCCAGAGTTCCGGATCGACTCAAATGTGCACTTGTTAGGATTAAGTCTTGATGCATCCACTTCTTCATCGGCAAATAATTTCGCAAATGATCAGATGTTCTTCTTGATGCGTGATCGAGCTATCATGTCGTCGACGGCGACCTCTATCTCGTGATGAATCATGTCATGAAATAATGTCACCATAGCTTTGATAAGTGGCGCCAGCGTTCTTGATCCGAGCAGCATAACCTTGTAGCGAAAGTGCCCCAATGTATAGCAAGTAGTCTTCTCCATGTCTTGAGGCCATTTTGATCGATTATGGCGGAGAAACCATCCATAAGGAAGACCTTATCTTGGCGGTGTTGTCAACGAACATCAATATGAGGAAGTGGAAAATCGTCTTTCGGACTTGCTTTTGAGATCTACTAATCCACACATTCGTACTTTACCATCCTTCTTGGTACATGTACCATTAGCAACCCATATGGATAGGAAGTGACTAAGAGCCGCGTTGAGTGCTTCATAACCGGCTTTGATTTTCTCGACATCTCGGGAATGTCTGACAGACATACATTTCAACGGGAAAACCTTCTTTTTGTGTCATGCACTACAATATCAATGTCCAACCACGGCATGTCTTCGTGGGACCAAGCAAAAACCTCAATATAGTCTCGTAGCATCTGCCAACCTTTCTAACAACATTCTCGAGACCCGCTCTATCTTGATCTCTTTACATCTTCGTCAGTGCCAGTTCTGACCCTCGACTGTTCTTCGTGTGGGTGTATAACTCGCTCTTCTTCTTTATGTGATCGACAAGTTCTCCGGCACTTCACAATCTTCCTCACTTTCATCTTGACTTGGTAGATCGGATTATCGAAGTCATATTTAGCAATAGCGCATTGTTATCAACGAGATTCGAGTGATTACTGATGTATCACGTGGGTGTGTGTAAGAAACACATAGCTTTTGAAGGGGTGATAAAGTAAAAAAACAACAATTGAATGCAATCAAGCGATTTTATTGAATGAAAATATGCAAATGATAGATAATAACTCATGAGCGAGCCATGATGCCAGGCAAGGCACAGGCTTTAGAGTTTATTGTTCAAAACATAGAAAATACAAAAGCAAAACAAAACAAAGAGCAATTACTCGACTAAAGGATATTGGTATGGCGTCTTGATCTTCCAATTCTTTGAGCCCATTATGCGGAGTTGGGAAGATCCACTAGCGATGTCGATCGTTGTCGGTAAATGTATAGCATCGATTCCACTCGGTGATGTGAAAGGAAGTTAGCGGCATGTTCGCGTATCATCTTGACCATTGATGGTGAAGCCTAAACCGATCTTGTCGGATTTGAAAGGAAGATCGGGGCTGACCCCAAGCAGACTACCTCCTTCCTCCATGACTTGAGCATCTTTCGGTGAGGCCATCCTAGGAGACTTGTGGTCGGAGTAGCGGAGAGTCGTGAGCATGACTCAGGGGATTGTTTCAAAAGCTTGACGGGGAGTCTCGAAGAATTCACCTCTACCTCGAGATATCAGAATGGCGTAGATGGTGACCATATATTCTTCCTCACTTACGCACAATGTTCCCTTTCACGGGTACTTCACCCGATGCAAGGTAGAGTAACGGCCTTTGCCCATGTATCCAAGGCGTCAGTAGGCAGAGTAAGGCTGGACGGATGTCCATGACAAAGTGGAGTCAAAGTGGGAACCGACTTTAATAAATGATGAGCTCTCCAATCTTTTTACTTAGAACCATCAAAGCTCTCATAATGTCACTGGTCTCGAGAACCAACCTTGAACATCAAGTCGATCAAAAGCGTCTTGGAAGGATATTGAGCGAGCGGTATCCACAAAACACGAGACAATGTAGTGCCCTTGCATTCAGCGAGAGATGTCAAGGCTTTGTTGTGTTTCTTTAGGAGAAGTCAAATCGACATCGAAAAGCTGGGCCGTTGTTGGCGGCCGGGCTAGCAATACAAACAAATTGATCGGTGGTAGTGTCTTGCGGTATGTGAGCATTCTTGAAAACTTCACCAAGCATTAGCGAGCCTCGAACACAAAAAGAGCAAGCATGGATATCTTGGATGGAGTCTGTCCAATTGTTCCACAACATTGTAGTCACTCTTCTTGATAATCTTGAATTTCCTCCATTTCTTGTTTGGGCGTGTCCTCGGTAACTTCCTTTGGTACTTTTGGGTGGCGGGGATGAGTCCTTTGGTTCTTGGGGAATGGATTGAATAGGCTGGCATCATTTGGAGTCATGATATCCTTTGGAGGAGATTTGGAGAAAACCCTTGGGTTGGGTCACCTTACTTGATCCGGTGATGTTGTCAATGTCGGGAATGGTAACTTCATTATAAGATCTTCAATGGTCAAAGGTCTTGCTAGGCGCCATGATAGTAAACATCACTCCATAGTTTGAATAGCCTTGTTAGAGGAATATGGGCCAGTGCGGGAGAAGTAATGATGAGGGGTGCCACTCAGGCACGGATCGTGAGAGGAAATCCTTATAGTGTTAACATCGGTAGTCTTAAGGAAATCGTCACCCCATCCGGTTGCTTTAACATCTTCATAGGAATTTTGTAGCTTTCGGAATATGTGCCATATGTAATCATACTTTCCGCTTTGCCCAAGGTATCCCACAGATGGTGCAGATTTCATTCACATTGTCAATCTAACTTAGACATTTCTTCACACGCACGGTGGTTTGGAAATAGTATCTCCGGTTATCCATCATACCTTGAACACGTCTTCTCAACCAAACCTGACCATCGGTGCGGATGGGCACCGGCAATTCTCTGGGCATCTGGATTGACAGCCGACTTGCGGCAAATTCTTCTTGAACGGTCATCGGAGGAATGGTCAAGTCCTCATGTTGAAAACATAAGTATCTTCCCACGGCATTGGAGCTCTTGTCATGGTTAGACATAGGAGCGTTGATCACATGGTCTCAGCGGGAGGATCAAACTCAATGCCTTAGCTTGATCATGTCTTGAATCTTGTTCTTGAATGACAATCATCGATACTATGCCTTGGGTTGTTGGAATGGTAAGCACACTTAGCATTAGGATTATATCTCGGAGAAGTGTTGACATTCGTGGGGATCCCTCAAGGTAATGACTCTGCTTTCACATGTGTTGCAAGGCTTGCGACAAAGGCATGTTGATCTTTATACTTGTCTTCGTGGCGCGTTACGGCCTGTAGCGTTGTCTCGGCGAGAGTTGTCTTGATGTAGGATTGGAGATCACAAGCACGATTGAGCGCGGTCGGTCTTGGCTCGACTTCGACCATACGGAAGCATTAACTTCTTTCTTACCACGAAGATCTCTTGTGACATTTGAAGATGTTTCTACAGAATCTTCCCGCCGATACCGACTTCAATCGCTCGCTTTGTCGATGTCATTTCGGTGAATCCGTTGAAGAGTTTCAATCGGATGATTAAAATGGGCTGTCGGTGTTCCGTAAACATATCAACCAACTCCCTATTGGACAAGGGTGGTGGAACTACTGCTAGATCTCTCCTTACAGAACTCCTTGAACTTCTCGTCACGACCCATAGACATGTTTTGTAGTTGCATGCGGTGGGTGTCAATTGACATTATTACTCATCTTGTCGTAGAAAGCATCGCCAAATCCTCCAAATCACGGATCACGGTCATTCTCAGGCGATAATACCACTCCATTGGGTTCGGACAAACTCTCTTGAAAATAATGCATCCTGACTTTACGTCATCGGTTGAGGTTGATCTTACGGACATAGGACTTCAAATGACTTAGGGCAAGACATGCCATCATATTTGGCAAAAGTTAGAACTTTGAACTTGGGAGGAATCACACCACCGAGACAAGACTTAGTCATCAAAATTCAGCCGGACATCTTGAGGGTTTCCACAGCATTGAGCGGTCTTCAAGTTGTTTGTACTTGTCATCTTCATGAGTATTGGCCATTATCATAGTCTTTCTCGGGCTCATCTGGCTACCTTGCCATCACCCTTGTTACTTTGCTCATCCTCCTTCTTGACACTTCCTTGGGAGGCTCAATTCGACTAACCACTCTAGGACCACCTTTGGCGATACGCCCATATTGAGACCAACAACCTTCTTCTTTGTTGATGAGCTTGGGATCCTCTTGGCCTTGGACCAAGTGGTGAACATCTCTTTGGCCCAGGCATTAGGCTTGAAGATCTTTGTGATCGATCGAGAGCCATTTACGCTAAAATAAATAGCGAGCAAATGAGAAAACCAATCTTCAATGTACTGTGATGCAATGTTATGCTATGATATGCAATGTTTACGGAGCCTTGATACAATGTTAAGGACCTTAGAGATTTAAATTTGTTAAACAAGCAATGAACAAACATTTATTAGTACTCTTTTTATTCTTTCTTTTTAAGTACAAAGATAGTTCAAACAAATAAAAGAAAACATAAATCCTAAAGCTCTAAGTCTCTGAAGCGCCTCTTGATCTTAGGGTAGTCGGTGATGCTTAAGCTCCTCGTGAAGTAGCTTTGTCGACTCTTTCACTCTTAACCTCTTGAGCTTCAAGGTATCCCTTTCTTCTTTAAAATTTGAATCGGGATCTCTCAAGTCTTCAAAATCGGTAGGCATGTCGGGATGGAGAATAGTATAGGATTTGTCACCTATAGCAGGTTCCATAATTCTTGGTAAAATAGGCGTGAATGGCATCATGAGGTTTTGAGCTCGAGCTCTCACCATTTGAGGTAAGGTTCCCAAGGAATGGAGTTACAGTGCCCCAAAGTCTTGGTATCGATCTTTTTACCATGCCCGTGTATGAACCTTCGGTAATTACGGAGATCGTGGTTGTAGTCGAACACAATATCTTGGAAGCATATCATGTGGGCCATATCTTGAGCAAAACCAGCGGCGTAGAGCTAAAGAAGGGTTGTAAGTAATACCTCCCTTATGCCAAGGAGTGGTACATTAGGAATTCTCCACATACTCGATAAATGTGAAGTCCTTTTGAGAGAAAAGACACCAGCGGATATCGAATGAGAGGTGACATTAACCTTTGAGACCATCTCAACCTTTGTTCATTCTTAAGCCGTGGAGGAAGGTCGAAATAAACCACACAGGAAAGTGGTATACAACACATGAGAGTTCCTTGTCTTTTGATAGTACGGTGTGGAGAGAATGTAGGATGTCTCAAGTAAAGTAGGCCTGAGTTGCGGTAAGAAACAACTTGATGGCGTTGACATCTATGAATTGATCCGAGTTGGAAATGAACCAAACCATAGATTAGCAGGGCCACAATGTCTTCAAATGCGAAACTCATAACTTTGAGGAATTCTCGGGCTTTCTTAATTAAGAACTTGGCACCCTTAACTCCTTCTTGTTTCCCAATTGGCTTCAATGTCGGCGCAAGATGTAAGGGTGATCAGATGTCTTAATACCTAGGAACCTTTTCTAAGCCGGTGAATGGCATTTGATCAAGAATAGGTACCCCAGTAGCTTAGAGAACTCTTCAAGGTAGGAACTAGCGATAATGCGGAATGTAAAGCAATAGTGTTTGGATCAAAAGCGGAATAGGACATGCATCATCTCTTCTTCAAACCGAGATAACAGTCAAGTAGATAACCATGTCTTTTGATGGGCCGAGCATGGTCGGGAATTTAAAACCAATTCTTTGGTGAGAAGGTATACCCATGAAGTTGATTCGGATAGTCTTTCTAGAAGCCCTACAAAAGCGAGCAAGATAAATCCTAGGTCCTTGAAATAGTTAGAAATGATATGCAATGCAAATGATGTCATGATGTCATGTTTGGCACACCTGACAATTCACACAATGAGCCTAGGTTTAAGGCTTGCAAGAGGTATAGGTGATTACCCCACCAAAGTTTGAGTTGGTTCATCACATCCTAATAATGTAGGGTTCTAGGAATCTCACATCATTGATCTTTCGTAGGCGTTTATTTCAATCGACTACCAAGTGGTCGACCGAAAATATCCCAAAGTCGATCTCAATGAGCGTAGCAGTATCAACCAACCTGGTTGCACCAAAGCAGGCCATCTCACTACCTTCTAATGGCCAGATGGGTCAATTAAGGTTCTAAAAGTTTAGTTAGCGCTTGATGACACCAGAAGCCAAATACTATCCTCGACTTGGGAATGAAAGAGTATCAAGACATCCAAAGTGTCACCTTCTTATTAGCCATCATGTTGACCCGTTTCGATATCTCACGTCCAGCGATGCGATGATTTATTGCCACAAAGGAAAACCCGGATCCGGGTGTAGGATCCCACAATATAATACCAACCGCAAAAGATAAAGCAAGCAAGTGAAGCAGAGCAATAAAGGTGATCTAAAAATCCCTAAGGTAATTCTCTCTTTAGGGTGGGTCCCAGTGAGTCGTCGGGTTCGTAACACGGTGGGCCCGACTTTGTAGGATTTTATCACAAATGTGCGGATAGCAGAGTCGCCACACTTTTCTTTTATCCAATTAAGGGAAGGTGAAAAGAGCAGGAAAAGACCTTCGTTAGATTACGAGTAAGGGAGAAGGTTATGAAAAGGAAGGTAATAGCACCCCTTTCCATCCGTAGTTATCTCTGAGCTCTTAGTTACTCTTAGATCACTTTAAAATTGTGCTTTACGTGTGTTTGACAAAATGTTTTGAAAAGGAATTTCGCTGACTTTGTAATGATTCATGTAGGAATGTATACAAAGTATTTAGAAATGTTTCGTTTTGAAAGAGTTTGAACTTTGACAAAGTGTGAGGTGTGAAAAGTATTTTGATAGAGCAAGCAACTAAAGTCTTATTACCTACTTTCGAATTGGTCGTTTGTTGTTTTACTTTCCTTTAGAATAGCGCTATCCATACCATTAGTTGGTAGGTAACTCTGTTGTTGGATGTAAGCGGGACATTCGAAGGGACATCGGATGGTCATAGAGCAACTTGTAGGAAGTATCTAGCACATTCGAAGGGACTATCATCATTTTTGTAGGCGACAATCGAGGTCAAGATCATGTATTCGGAGGCGACATCGTGGGTCTTATGATCTTTGTATCGAAGGGACTATGATGATTTGTTTTGAAGACAGCGGTGCTAGGATACCTCGTTCGAGGACTTGACCATTTGTATTCGTAAGGCAGCGAGGAGAATTACCCTAAAGGGTGCATGTGTGAAAAAGTGTGTTGATTGGATATTTTATCTTTTAAAATTAGTGTGAGCTATGTTCAATTTTATCTTGCCATACGCCTAATTACTAGGTTTTATAGGGTGCGGAAATTAAAATGCGGAAAGATAAATCCTCATTACATGGCTTTAGGCGGATACATAATTTAAACTTGGGAAGATAAAAAGCCTAATTAAGCTATTACATCCATAGGGGTTACATTATTGGAAATAGAAAAAAGCGATAAAAGATAAATGCGAAGCAGGATAACACAGTGAAAAAGATAAAATCGAAAAATACGATGAAATCGAATAAGAGAGAAAATGTTAGTAAAAATACAAATTTTAGATGAAAAATTGGCATGCTAGAAATAACATTAATATGCTAAAATAATTTTTGGGATTTTTTGGATGCAATTTAATAATTAAAAACTAAGTAAAAGTGATTTAAATGCTAAATTATGAATAAAAATAAATATGCATGCAAAATAATATTTTTTAATTTTATAAACTAAATAAACATTTTATGAAAATAAATGCAACAGGAAAAATATTTTGATGATTTTAATGCATGAATAAAAATTATGAAAAGAATTAAAATGCATGAGAATATATTAAATAAATAAGAAAATATGAAAAAAGTTTGAAGTTTGTAAAAAGAAAACAAATCTGGTCCCTGTGTGGTTCGAACTGGAGACCTTTTGGAGTATCTTTGCTTGCCAGCACCTTTACCACTGGCCAGCGTGTCTTGGGTGTCATGGAAATCAAACAATGGTTTATGAATGAATACGTGTCAATATTTGAGTCAAACAAAGTCGGCCGCGTGGGGTCGAGGGAGTTGAGCGAGCAATGGTCGAGCTCCATTGTGCCACGCTTGCCTCGCGGTCTGAGATGGTCAGCGGCGGGCTGCTTTCCGGTCGTCTTCTGCGAGGAGATTCTTGGATCACGCAAAATCTGAGCAATAAGCAGAAAAGGACTATCCCCTAAATCGACCCTTAGGGTCAATGGTGATGTCGGTTCGAGTTAAAATGCTTGCAAGCGATTCGAAGCTCATGGTTTAGAAACCCTAAGTATGGCAAGCAGTTCAACGTTCAAACTCTCAACGATTGCCCGGATCTCATCCATGAACCTCATGAACATTGAAAGCATTAGAATCAATGAAAACACAGCGAATAATAAAATGCAAAAAAATCAAAAAGTTTGAAATATGTATGATCATATAGCATCGATTAATTTGTTTTGATCTATAACAATGATGTGTACCTCATACTTACCTAGGAACACAAAGGAATGATTTTGGATGGTTGAAAGTGGCTGGATTTTGAAACCACGATTTTTGACTTTTCTTGAAAATTTTTGACAAAATAAAGGTTATGCTTTGAGCTAGGGTTTGTGTCCTTGGTACGTATGTATTGCTTGGTATTTATAGAGGAATTTGAGAGAAAAAACAATGAAAAAAGATTGGATCATGAATGTGCATTTATATCTTTTCAAATAAAATCAAATATTGGAAAAATTTGATTTTCTCATCAATGTAAAGGCTAACAAGGTGGTAAGAATCATGGGCTATCTTGGACCTCAAGCATGATATAAAATCACTCTCCTTTGAAAAAAATCTTATTTTCATAATTTATATAATTTAATTTTGATTTAAATGGTTTAAAATCCAAAAATAAATTAATAAAATATAAAATTATAGCAGCCAACATTTATGGGTCAAAATAATGTTATGAACAAGTTTGGATCAAAGGTTATAGGCCCGTTTGGAAAATTTTGCATTTTGACCAAAATGTCCTTTTATTCTTGTCAAAATTGCCCAACTTGAGTAGTGTATCTTGCTCAAATTTCCACATTTTGAGTGTTCTTGGACTTTTGGAAGCTCTAAGAGTCCTCTAACCTTTTTTGGTCTCATCTCAATTGGAGTTTCCATGATCAATATATCTTCAAAACAAAATTTTGACTTTTGTTGACTTTGAAAAGGACACATAATGTTTTGATCCATACCTCTCAAATGAAGCATTTTTGAACATTCTTGTGAGACATAAAGTTGTAGAGAATTGAATTTCCTTCAAAATGAGCTTTGGTGGGAAAATTTCCGATAAAGTATGAAGAAGTTATGATCGGTCAAAATTTGGTTGACTTTTCACCAAAACCCTAATTTAAGTTTGACTTTTGAGCAAATCTTGAGTTTTCTTGATGAATCATGATCAACCCTTGATCAAATGATGAATAACTTCAAAATGAGGGATGTTGACCAAAAATCATGAAGTTTGTGTATGTTGACAGCAGTTGACTTTTTGTCCATCTGGTGATTTTCAACCATCGAGCAATTGTTTGAGGAAACTTGACTTGTAAGGCTTGAAACTTGACATGGAGAACATTTGAAGCATATGAGAGGCATGATGAACATTGAAGATGTTGGAATCCATCTGGATACGAGAATTGCCAAACCTAGTTTGGGTTAATTGTCAGGAGAGGGTTTGTCACGATCAACCTTTGAGGAATCCTTGAGTATGGATGTGAAATGTCTTGAGAAGATGGAGGAAAATTTTGGGTATGAAAGCAAGGAATGCAAATCAAAATGATAATTCAATGTTCATTTTGAAATTGAATGCATGAACATGCAAGGAATGCAAATCAAAATGTAATTCCATGTTCATTTATGAAATTGAGTGCATGAACATGCAGGAATGCAAATCAAAATGATAATTCAATGTTCATTTATGAAATTGAATTATGAACATGCAAGGAATGCAAATCAAAATGATAATTCAATGTTCATTTATATAATGAGGCAAGCTAGTCATGGCATTTTGGAGTTCTCTTTCAAAGAATTCTAAGTCAAGCATTAACCTGACACTTGGGTACACATGCAACAAGTTTATATGCACAATGCACTAAGCGCGGATATCTACATATTGAATGCAAGTTATGCTTCCTACCATGAATTAATGCTAGATACTCACCAATGCATGAGCATGTGGTGAATGATGCAAAGTAAGCGAGTTCATGTCTTACATGAGGAGGAATCAAATGCAAAGTGTATATGCATGCTATGAACCAAAATCAAAACTCAGACACACAAGCAAGGCGGCAATTCAAATCAAGGAATCCAAGAACACAAATCCTAGAATCAGAATCTACATTGAATTTGCATGTGATTTCGATATTCAATTTCAAGAAAATGAAAATCGACGACATAAAATAAGTGCTTATTTGAACCTAACACTTACTTGCACTTGAAGTTTGAGTCAGTTGAAGAAATTCCTTGTGCTCTTCAAAGAAAATACCAAAGCAATGAGGAATTATGGATAATCATCAAAATTAGACTTGAATCCTTGAAGAAAAGCTTGAAATTCAATGGAGAATTGAAGAAGATGAAGAAAACTCTTGAATCTTGAACTTGTGGAGAAAATCGAGATCAAACGTTCCTTCCATGTCAAGTGTGTGGCGGGAGGAGAGAATGCTACTGGTTGAAATAGAAGAAGTTGCGATGGAAAACCAAAATTGAGGTCGGCAAGCGCGGAGGTGTAGGTATTTCTGTGTGAGAAAGCGGTGGTGATCGGTCGGTGGCGTCTTTGTGGTGGTTGCTGGAGGGAGGTTGAAGTTTGAACTTTTGAGTTTTGTGCTTTGGAGCGTGAGAGAATTTAGTGTGTTTGGTAGTGAAATATTAAGCAAATGAATGTGTTGTTTTAATTTGTGAAGAAATCTATTTATAGCTTTGGATCCTTAATCAACAAGCTAATCACGATTATCCGAATAAATTTACGTAATTAATCCAAGCGATAATCACGTGCGAATTTGGAGTGG
The DNA here is from genome assembly GCA_021764765.1 of Vicia sativa. Lineage (NCBI taxonomy): Eukaryota > Viridiplantae > Streptophyta > Magnoliopsida > Fabales > Fabaceae > Vicia > Vicia sativa. The sequence continues at coordinate 142,014,654 of CM038793.1, read as the reverse complement.
AATATAAGCAAGCGTGTCAAAATGCGATTTTGCTTGCGCAAATCAAAATCCCGACTTGATCCGATGAATGGTCAAGGAAATAGAAATTTTTGAAGTTTCAGCCTCAATTTTGGATCACTGACACATGCAGAATCTCATTTGCACTCTGTGGGGAAAATGCCTCACACGAGGATCTTTTGATCGAAATTTGCACATGCGCACCTCTGGGTTATTTGAAGCTAACAAGATTTGTGAACTTTTGGCACCGGTCCCGTCCCGTTTCGATGAAAATCGAGTGAGATATGATTTTTCGAACTTCGCGTATCAGATGAAAATTGCTAAGTTCAGCTCAAAAATCAAACTCAGAGATTAAAATTCTGGTACCGATCGGTGGAGAATTGGCTCTCGAGTTGCAAGCGGAAGTTGTAGAGGACCTCGATACGGAATTTAGAAATTGGTCCTCATTCCGAGCTTCCAGCTAGAAAATAAAGCTTTGTCGGTGAGCCAAAACCTGCAGTTCAGCACTAAAATCGCTTGATATCACGGGAAAATTACTCTTTTGAGAGTCTTCCTCACAAAATCCATTCTCGTCTTCAAGCGAAAGTCGTGGATAATAATGAAAGGAAAGTGCGGTCGAAAATCAACGAGAAAATACCCGAGATGAGATCGCCTTCTTGAGTGCCCAAAATGTCGAGCCCAAAATCCACTTTATTGAGAAATGAGCTCTTTTGGGTGCCATTGAATACACTGGAATCTAATATTCCTTATGATGAATACTATGCATGATATAGCATGTATTTTATGCAATGGGACTATAAGCCAAAAATAACAGGGAAGAAGAGGGTAAATTTTGGGGTCTGACGGTACTATTCAATCATCCTCGAACTTGAGAGCAAGGTTGGCGTTTGCCTTCCGGCGACAAGGTATGAGGTGATTGAATCTAAAAATGAACTCGAAATTCGCTCTGAATTTCGATGTCTGTGAGAGAAAGGATATGTTGCGCGAGGAAGCTTAAGCGGGTCCTGACAGAAGAAACCTGAGAATAAGCGAATTCTCGACGTAAATGCAGTGTATTCTTGACCGGGAAGAATTGGCCTCTACCCGATTCAATCCACAATGTCGGGAAACCGAGGCATGCAGCGGAAACAAAGACTGAATCCTTGAACAGGACTAACCACATTTGCCGCCTAAGCGGGTGGGTTTGTGATCAAAGAGCGGGAAAACAGGTTAGACTGCGGAGGACAAAAACAAGAGTATTCTTGTTCTCGAAAGACCTGATGCCGGGAGGCTGACATGCAAGTGGAAATAAAGACTAGATACACCAGTAGACTAACCACATTCACAAGCGGCTTGGCGGATATGATCACCAGACTAAAGTGCGATTAGACTTCTGAGACTAGAATCTTTGAACTACGAGAGGAAGACAAGTGTAGGGCTTTAGGAGTTGAAGATGTACACGGGGTAAGAAATGGCGGTTTCAACTACTCGGAAGAATATGGATATATTCTTGTGGGAAGGGCAAGAGACACATGATTCCAAAAACATGACACGTTGGGGATGGAAATCGCTTAAAACATATTCCTATGAGATGTATGACTCGCTTGGGGAGTGATGTGAATGTAATGATGCATGCTTGAAAATATATAAAGTAAATGCAATAGGATCTCGGTAGGGACTAGAGCATTAGAGAGCACGAAAGCCATTAAAGCTGCGAATCACCTTGACATGTTTGTTGAAGACATGATGCCAAATGAAATTTATCGGTTAGACAACAAGTCATTTGGGGGAATAAAGGAAGCGCTGGAAGATCTTCCACGTTACCTTGCTTTACTCTGGCGGGAGACAAAGATATGTCGAGCTAGGGAGAATTGAATAGCGAGGCGACAACCATCCTTCACATTAGGGAGGATTGGGGAACATACTTCACTCTCTTGGGAGAAGTCAAGATACATTGGCATCCACATCGAGAATATTGTGGGGCGATCCTAAGGATAACCATTCGAAATCGAGGATTGACTTGACCTCTGCGAGGATGAAAAAGTAGCACACTCGAAATCCTGATGGACATCCGTTGGGGACCACTAGAAGGAATACGTCGGACCCATGCTGGGGAATTTCCAATGGGAAGGATATGACGAACCCAAGCTGAGGATAACCGTCTGCTGGAGAAACAAGAGGACTCCGATGGGGGATGAAGCTACGGAGATCCTTTTCCAAGCGAAGCGGTCTTCTGGGGAGGCCAGCGGTTTGGGAGGTATCAAGGAGAAACCTGGTCCATCTCCTCATTAGCGCAACTGGACATCCTGCAATACAATGTTAGCGGAGTGACCCTGGCATGATATGACAAGTGCTTCTGCCATCCAGATCACTCAGGCCTTATAGCAGTATTCAAAAGTTCCTGATCATGGTAAAACCAACAATGCTTATATATGCAAAATTTTACCACAAAACTTTGAACATCTTTTGCAAACAAATCAATAAATGCAAGAAGTTAAGTGACAAGCAAAACTCATTTTATTAATAAAGTGCTTTGTAAATGACAGCAGTACAATAGAAGAACTCTAAAATGAGGCAATTGCAAAAGTAAAATAAGAGGAAAACTAAAATGCATGGCAATGCGACAATGAATCCTCATTGGGTTTTCAACCTGCTATCAATCTTATAACTCCAACTATCTCGTCACTTCACTTTTCGAAAAGGTGATTGAAGCGATCACCGCCCTTGAATGCTCATTTGTGCCATGAAGCGACCAGCGATATGTTGAGCATGTCTATGCATAGTATCTCTTGACTACATCGCGTTCACGGGTAGTGGGAAGTCTTCTCAGTCCATTGTTGTGTGCATCATGGCGCCACGAAAAGACTTTCTTCACAACAAGCGGCCCCTTCATAATTTTGTGTCACTTGCTTGCAGGTCTCCTTGGGAAGGATTATCCTCTTTAGCACAAGATCACCGGGTTGGTAATGCGAAATCGCACACTTTTTGTCAAATGCTCTTTTCATCCTTTGTTGGTAAATTTGCCATGACCGGCGGTACAGCCGCTTCTCGTCAATGAGGCATAAGCGGTCTAAGCGGTTACGCACCCGCTCGTCTTCATCAAGCTCGGCATCTCTCATGATTCTTAATGAAGGATACGAACTTCAATTGGAAGCATGGCCTCATGCCATAAACAAGAGAGAATGGAGTTGCCCTGTTGGTACAGATGGTGGTCACGTAACCATGCAAAGCGAGCAACATCTCATACCAATCTCGATGGATTTACTACCATTTACTTTGCAATCTTCTTAATGTTCTTGTTGTGATAGCTCCGTTCATCTTGAGGCGGTATGGGAGAGTGTGGTGCTTGATCTTGAAGGACTCTACCAGCTCCTTCATCGTCTTGTTATTAGATTCGACCCATTATACATGATAATCTTGTCGGGAGTCCCATGTGGAATGATGTTGTGTTTGAGAAGCGGCGACCACATTTGGTGACACTTGCATAGGGAGCCTTTGCTTCCACCCATTTGGTGAAATAATCTATGGCGAGTAGAGATGAGGCGATGTCCGTTCAGACGGTGTCAGCTCGATCTTCCGATCATATCGATGCCCCACATAGCAAATGGCCAAGGAGAGGTTAAAACATTCAAAGCGATGGTGGCACGTGCACCTTGTCGACATATACTTGGCATTTGTAACAAACCCGGGCATGATTAAAGCAATCAACTTCCATGGTTGACGGTAAAATCCGACTGTAAGATCTTTTTAGCCATAGTGTGCCTTGGAATGAGTTCGAATGAGCCTTCATGCATTTCTTCGATGATCTTGCAGCCTCGTCTTTACCAACACACGAGCAACGTCCATCATGATGTCTACGGTATAGCACACCATTGTTGAGGAAGAACTTACGAGAATCTTCTCGAGAACTTCTTATCCGTCACGGAAGCTTCCTCGATACTCTTGAGTCTCAAGATATTGTTTGACATCATAGAACCAAGGATTACATCTTTCTGCTGCTTGATCTAGAAACAAAGGTGGCTCATCGATCCACAGAATGGTTATCGAAAGGCTTCATTGTGGTTTGACTTTAAACATTGACTAGAGTGGCCAAAGCATCAGCTAGGTTATTCTCTTCCGTGAGATGTGATCGAAAGTGATTTCCTCGAGTAAGGAATCAACTTCACACATGCTCTCTGTAAGGGGAATCGATTTGGGTGTGGTCTCCCGATCTCGGTGTCTGGCGGATCACAAGTCACGAGTCTCCATACACTTTCGGATGTTAATTCTCAAATCAATCACCGCCTCATTAAAGATACAAAGCCTCGTGTTCAGCCATATTATTGGTGAAATCAAAGCAAATTCAAGGCATGAGCAGGATATGATGACCGTCCAGGAGTAGTGATTCTTGCACCAACACCATTGCCTAATCAGATTGGAGCTCATCAAGACCAAAGACCACTGGATCTGGTTCGGGTCACTTTACGGACACAGGATGTTACAATCCGAATGTATAGTATATCCTCATCGGAAATTCAAACCTCATCCGGTGATAATCGTCCAGCGTGGTTGGTGGGCTACATAGTGCCTTAACACACTACTCTTAATAGCTTTACGAGTAGTATAGTGAATGTCATACTCTGTTAAAATCATTTGCCACACAGCGATCCGGCACATCAGCGGGCTTCTCAAATATGTACTTGATCGGATCCATCTTGGATATTAACAAGGTCGTGGCAAATTGACATATCTTTGCCTTAGTCGGTAGCGTACGCTAAAAACACGACAAAGTTTTCTCGACGGTGAGTATTTTGTTTCACGGTCGGTAAACTTTTTGCTTAGGTAGTATATTGCATGCTCTTCGACCCGGACTTGTCATGTTAACCGACCCCATTGAGCTTTCGAACCTTCATCAAATACATGATCAACCTGCCCTCTCCACGGGAGCATAATAGTTGGAGGTTCTGCGAGATCTCTTTATCTTATCGAATCGACTTGACAATCATCATTCCACGGACCATCGATCCTTTTTAAGCAACTTGAAGATAGGTTAGCATGCTTGGCGGTCATATGAAGATGAATCTAGAGATGTAGTTTAACCTCCTAGAAGCCAGAGACCTCTTTGGTTCTTGGTTTAGGGCATCTCTTGAATTCTTTTATTTTAGCGGGATCAACCTCAATACCTCTACGCTTCGACAAAGCCTAACAACTTGCGGATC
>CM038793.1:141934000-142009380 GCA_021764765.1 Vicia sativa | reverse complement strand
GTTTATTCTAATTTCCATCATTGGTCTGACTCAACCGGACATGAGAATAAGCCACCTAAAACGATAAATGTCCATGCCACCTAAAATGTCTCGATAGATTGAAGTTTGGAATAGAAATTTGATGCGCTTTGAGGAATCCCTTCATTTAATAGATGAGTTTCAAAAGTTGGTGATGGCAGAATTTGTAAAACTTAGAGAGAAACCTTCTTCAAGTCTTGCCGTCAGCTTTCTCGAAAAAGGGTGATCGGAGTTTAAATATAATGTGAAGAAGGTAGAACTACCATATTTTGATGGCGATGATCCATTTGGATACACTAGAGTCGAGACTTATATCGAGGTATAAAGATCGTTGGAGGAGGTGAAGTTTAAGTTAGAAAAATTGAGCATGGAATGAGCCACATTCATTTGTTCAACTGCTAAGGGAAGCTAAGGATAACTTGACATGGTCGAATTGAAGAGGTCCTTGATTGAATGATACGGGTAAAGAAAAGTGATAACCCATTTGAGGAGTTAAAGGACTTGCAGGAAATAGGAGATGTGGATGAGTATCTTAGAGTTAGAATATGTTTCTTTGTATTAAAACATAACATTGCAAGCCATCACAGATGCCTAATCCTAACACTATGTGCCCTCTTCCTCGTGGTACTCCGTGATGCACCGGATGCTCAAGACGATCCTCTCAACTATGGCAACCGCCTCGAATCGCCAGACGATAATCCTTGTATCTAACACCTCATGTCCAAGTTGAGGATCCATTAACAAATGGGTACTAGATCGATCGCATGGTCATCCTAGGCCTATTCGCTCTCCAAGAGCTCCTAGGTTACCTCTTTGTCACACCCCAAAATTCTCCCTTCAATTTTTTATAAATAGTTGGCTTACACTTAATTCCGCAGTATTACATGCATATCATTCATTCATTAGCCATGGGTTCGAGATTTTCTAATCGTATGAATTTGTATAATTCAAGAAGCATTTGATTTATAGAGGCCGAATATTCGAGGTTCCGTTATTTCAAGTGTCATCTTAATATACAAGATGTATGCATCCTAAGATTCTAATTATCTCTCGAGAACCAAGGTTTTGAGTTCGATTTCTATTATGAGTATATTGATTAAGAGTTTCAAGTAAGAGCAGTTGTAGTCTAATATTTGAGCGAATATATTCATGACCTTCTATGAGTCTTGAAGTATCTGCATGTGGCTTATTGATCCACGCGATTCATCGAAAATCAAGAGCAATGATAAAAGCATATTTGAATGTACATCGAAAAGTCAACAAAAGTCAAAGTTTGATCGAGTGGAATTTCGCTCAAAATTATTGTCAAAAGTCAATTTTGAGAAAATGTGATCATTTGTGAGAAAAGCTCAAGAATCGGTGAAACGAGGTTTTGTATTTCAAGTAATCTTGGACTTAGAAATTTCTACGCTTTAAGCACTTTTTGTTCATGGAGCCATATTGTCGACTCTCTATCTCACTCGTTGTGGTCGAAAGTTTTGAATTGGTAATCATTGGAAAGAGGGTATTTTGCATCCGAATTTTTCCTTGGAAGATTTCTCCAAAATACCCGATTGAAAGTTACGAGGTTCAAGTTTAATGTTCATAACTTTTGAAATTCATACTTAGTGAAATTGAGTGTTTCTCAACATGTTCAAGTGCTCGACTTCGGAGGTATTTTACACGTGTTTCCAAGAATTATTTTGCATCGAGTTCAAAATTAAAGTTATTCATTTCGCAATAATCTACAACTTTGCTGAAGGAATCAAATTAATTCGGAGCTCGGATAAAAAGTTACGAGGCTCGGTGAAAACACCGGCGGAACCTCCGACATGATAACTAGGTATCAAATAGAGTCGCCATCGAACGTCTTTTATCTCACGAGGGAGAAAGGAAAACATCGAGTAAACCTGTCATACCCCAAAATTTGCCCTCCATCCTCTCAAGATATTTCATACATCCATACTCAAGGATTCCTCAAGAGTTGATCAGACAAACTCTCTCCTAGACAATCAACCCAAACTAGGGTTTGGTTCTCGTGTCAAGATGGACCCAACATCTCCAATGGTCTTCATGCCTCCTCATGCTTCAAAGATTCTCTATGACAAGATTCAAGCTTACAAGTCAAGATTGCTCGGATAATTGCTCGATGGTTGAAAATCAATTGATAGACAAAAGTCAACTGTGGTCAACATACATTCAAACTTCATAATTTTTGGTCAACATCCTCATTTTGAAGTTACATTCATCATTTGATCAAGGGTTGATCATGATTCATCAAGAAAACTCAAGATTTGCTCAAAAGTCAAACTTTCTAAATTAGGTTTCTAGATGAAAAGTCAATCGAACTTTGACCATCATAACTTCTTCATACTTTCTAAATTTTTCCACCACCTCTTGTTTTGAAGGAAATTCAATTCTCTACAACTTCATGTCTCACAAGAATGTCCAAAAATGCTTCATTTGAGAAGTATGGCTCAAACATTACAGTCATTTTCAAAGTCAACAAAAGTCAACTTTTGTTTTGAAGATATATTGAGCATGGAAACCCAATTGAGATGAGACCAAAACGGTTGGTTAGATGACTCTGGAGCTTTTCAAAAGTCCAGGAACACTCAAAAATGTGGAAAATTGAGCAAGACACCATCTTGAAGTTGGGTAATTTTGATAATTGCACAAAAGGCCATTTTGGTCAAAATGCAAAATTTTCCAAATGGGCCTAAAATCTTTGGTCCAAACTTGTCATGAGGCATTTTTTGACCCATAAATGTTGGCCATGGTGATTTTCTATTTTTATGATTTATCTTTGAATTTTAGAACATTTAATTCAAAATAAATTATATAAAATATGAAAATAATATATATTTTTCAAATGGGTTGTATTTATATCATGCTTGGAGTCCAAGAAAGCCCATAATCCATACCAAATTGTGATAGCTTGATATGGAAAGAAAAATCAAATTTTAAGGAAATTTGATTTTATTTAAATAGGAAATATTGCACATTCAATGATCAATCTTTTTCACTCTTTTTCTCTCAAATTCCTTTATAAATAGCCAGAAGATCACAAGCCAAGAGGAGGAAACCCTAGCTCAAGCGAACCCTTATTCTTGCAAAAAATTCTCAAAACTTGAAAAATTAATTTCAAAAGCGACCCACTTTCAGCCTCAAGCATTCAATCGTGTTCTAAAGGTAAGTAATGAGTACACATCATTGTTATAGATCGAAGAGCCCCGAATCGGTGCATACATGTTCATACATATTCAAATATTTCTTGAATTCGTATTTTACCACTAATTGTTTTAATTGATTCTAACGCTTCTAATGTGCTTATGAGTCACTAAGTGATTGATCCGCAATCGTTATTGGTTTGAACGCCGTAATCGTAACATGCCATACTTAGGGTTTTAACTGAGCTTCGAACCTTAAATTGCGCCGATTCAAAGAAAGGAAGACCAACGTTGGATTCGCAGACCCGATTTAGGGGGTAGCCTTAACCTTAGCCTTCGATTTCTATTATTTCGGGTTTGATGTTTATATGGTTTGAGAAGACGATCGGAGCTAGGCTCGGCTTGGGACTTGTTGACCCGGTTGATGTACTTATGTGGCGCGAGGAAGCGATCCGATTCGTTCGCTCACAAGTGATCGGGTCCCCACCAAACACTGGCCTTGACCTCACCAGCAGGCCACGTGTTGCTCATCATCTCACATTTTCATTCCATAACACCGTATGACACATGGCGTGGTGGTTAAGACGCTCACTGCGCATGATGCTCTGTGGTCATGAGTTCGACCCTCGCCAGACCGGTTCTACCTTTCTTTACCCAAACTTATTATTTTCCAATTTTTCTATTTTCTTATTTTTAATATTTTGCATGTTATTTTAATTCCTTTTCATAATTTTATTTTCGCATAAAAACCATCAAAATTATTTTTCTTTTACATTATTTTCATAAAATCTTTATTTAATTTATAAAATTAAAAAATATAATTTTGCATGCATATTTATTTTTATTCATAATTTTGCATTTAAATCACTTTTAATTCATTTTTAATTATTAAAATACATCCAAAAAATCCCAAAAATTTATTTTAGCATATTTATATTATTTCCAGCATGAAATATTTTTCTCATTTAAAAACTTACATTTTTTCTAACATTTTTCTCTTGTTCGATTCATATCGTATTTTCCGATTTCTCATTCCTTTACAGGTTGATCCGATTCAGACGATTTTTTCTTTATCATTTTATTTTTCAATAATGTAACTGTCTATGGGATGTAATAGTTTAAATTAGGCCTTATTTTCCGTGATTTTAAATTATGTATCTGCCCCAAAGCCATGTAATAGCGTAGGACATTTACCTTTCCGCACTTTACTTTCCGCAATTTACTTTCCGCACCTATAAACTGCTAGTAATTAGGCGTGTATGGCAAGATAAAAATGAACGTAGATCATTTCTAATTCCAAGATAATATCTAATTTGACACACTCTTTCACACATGCACCCTAGGGTAATTCTCTCTCGCTGCCTTACGAATTCAAATGGTCATGTCCCCGAGCGTAGAGGTATTCTAGCACCGCTGCCTTCTAAACAAATCATCATAGTCCTTCGATATAAAGATCATAAGACCCACGATGTCGCCTCCGAATACATGATCTTGACCCTCGATTGCCGCCATTTGAAAAATGATGATAGTCCCTTCGAATGTGCTAGGATACTTCCTACAAGTTGCTTTCTATGACCATTCGATGTCCCTTCGAATGTCCCGCTTACATCCAACGAATGGAGTTACCTACCAACTAATGGTATGGATAGCACTATTCTAAAGGAACGTAAAACAATACAAAAAAATGACCAATTCTGAGTAGGTAATAAGACTTTTAGTTGCTTGCTCTATCAAAATGCTTTTCACACCTCACACTTTTGTCAAAGTCCAAACTCTTTTCAAAACGAAACATTTCCGAACACTTTGATACATTCCTACATGAATCATTACAAAGTCAAAGCGAAATGCCTTTTTCAAAACATTTTTGTCAAACACACAGAAAGCACAATTTTTAAGTGATCTAGAGAAACTAAGAGCCCATAGATAACTACGGATGGAAAGGGGTGCTAATACCTTCCCTTTTCATAACCATTCTCCCGTACTCAGAATCTAACGAAGGTCTTTTTCTGTACTTTTACCTTCCCTTAATTGGATTAAAATAAAAGTCGGTGGCGACTCTTGCTATCCGCACATTTGCGATCAAACCAAAAAGTCGGGCCCACCGTATCACGAATCTGGCGACTGCTTGGGAGACACCCTAAAGAGAATTGCCTAAGGATTTCTAAATCACTTTGATCGCTCGTTTGACTTGCTTGCTTTATCTTTAAGGGTTGCTTGGTATTGTATTGTTGGGGATCCTACACCGGATCCGGGTTTCCTTTAGGTAAGTAGAAATAAATCGTCGCACCGTTGGACGATATCAAACGGTCAACATGATGGCTACGTTAGTGACACTTTGGTTGTCCCGATACTCTTCATTCCCAAGTTGAGGATAGTATTTGGCTTCGCGTGGTGTCATCAAGCGCTAACTAAACTTTTAGAACCTTAATTGACCCATCTTGGCCATTAGAAGGTAGTGAGACGGCTTTTGGTGTGCTAAGGTTGGATGATACTCGATGCTACGCTCATTAAGAGACTGGGACATTTTTCGCCGACACTTGGTAGTCGTATTGAAATAAGTGCCTACGAGAAAGATCAATGATGAGATTCCTAGAACCCGGTTACTATTATAGGACAGATGAACCAACTCAAACTTTTGGTAGGGTAATCACCTATACCTCATGCAAGCCTTAACCCTAGGCTCATTGTGTGAATTGTTTGTGTGTGCTAAACATGACATTATGACATCATTTGCATTGCATATCATTTCTAACTATTTCAAGGACCTAGGGATTTATCTTTGCTGCTTTTGTAGGAATTATGGCTTCTAGAAAGACTATCGGAATCAACTTCATGGGTATACCTTCTCACTTAAAGAATTGGTTTCTAAATTCTCACCATGCTCGGTTCATCAAAAGACATGGTTATCTGCTTGATTTGGTTACCTCCGGTTTGAAGAAGATATGATGCATGTCCTATTCCGTTCTTCAATTCAAACACCATTGCTTTTACATTCTCGCATTATCGCTTGGTTCCTCCTACCTTGGAAGAGTTCTCTGCTACTGGGTACTATTCTTGACCAAATGCCATTCACCGGCCTAGAAAAGGTTCCTAAGCACGAAGACATTGCATCCTTACATCTTAAGCGCCAGACATTGAAGCCAATTGGGAAACCGTAAGTGAGTAAGGGTTTACTTTCCAAGTTCTTAATTAAGAAAGCCCGAGAATTTCTCAAAGTTATGAGTTTCCATGCATTCAAGATATTGTGGCCTGTTAATCTATGGTTTGGTTCTACTCCTAACTCGGATCAATTCATAGATGTCAACGCCATCAAGCTTTCTTATCCGCAATCCTGCGCTCCACTTTACTTGGAGACATCCTACATTTCTCCACACTGTACTACTAAGCGACAAGGAACTCTCATGTGTTGTATACTGCTACTTTCCGTGTGGTTTATTTCGCACCTTCCTCCATCAGTTTTGAAGAATGAACAAAGGATGAGATTGTCTCAAAGGTTAATGTCACTCTCTCATTCAGATATCCGTTGGAGTCTTTTCTCTCAAAAGGACTTCACCTTCATTGAGCTGTGAATTTCTAATGTACCACTACTTGGTATAAGGAGGTATTACTTACAACCCTTCTCTAGCTCTACGTCTTTGGTTTTGCTCAAGAGATGGTCCTCATGATATGCTTCTCCAAGATATTGTGTTCTATTGCAATCATGATCTCCGATTACCGAAGGTTCATACCATTGGGCATGGTAAAGAAGATCGATACCAAGACTTTGGGGCACCAACTCCATTCCTTGGGAACCTTACCTCAAATGGGTGCGGAGCTCGAGCTCAAAACCTCATGATGCCATTCACTGCTTTACCAAGAATTATGGAACCTGCTGCATAGGTGACGCACTCTATAATTGCTCTCCATCCCGACATGCCTACCGATTTTGAAGACTTGAAGAGATCCCGATTCAGCTTAAAGAAGAGAGGGATACCTTTGAAGTCGTTGTTATGCAATGAGAAGAAGGTACTAGAGTCGACAAAGCTACTTCACGAGGAGTAAACATCAACGCCTACATTGGAACCAAGAGGAAGCGCCATGGGAGACTTAGAGTTTTAGGATTTATTTGTTTTCTTTTATTGTTTTGAACTATCTCTTGTACTTAAAAAAAAAAGAATAAAAGAGTACTAATAAATGTTTGTTCATTGTTTGTTTAACAAATTTAAATCTCTAGGTCCTTGAAAACATTGCATTGCATTCGTGATAAACATTGCATATCATAGCATAACATTGCATCACTGTGTACATAAGATTGGTTTTCATTTGCTCGCTATTTATTCTAGCGTAATGGTCTTGAACAATCACAAAGATCTTCGTGCTCGTAATGCCTGGCCAGCTAGATAAGCCTATGGTCAAATCCGCCAAGAAGATCCCAAGAAGCTCATCAACAGGAAGAAGGTTGTTGTTGGTCTTCTTAACATGGGTACGCTACAAAGGAGGTACTAGAGTGGTTAGTCGAATTGAGCCTCAAGGAAGTGTCAAGAAGGAGGACGAGCAAAGTAACAAGGGTGATGGTGAAGGCAACAAATGAGCTTGAGAAGAATTATGATGGTGGCCAATACTCATGAGGATGACAAGTACAAGCAACTTGAAGACCGTCTCAATGCCGTGGAAAACCGAAATGTCCGGCTGAATTTGATGATCCGAGTCTTGTCCTCGTGTTGTGATTCCTCCCAAGTTCAAAGTTCCAACTTTGCTAAGTATGACGGCATGTCTTGCCCTAAGTGCATTTGAAGTCTTATGTTCGTAAGATCAATCCCCACAATCGATGATGTAAAGTGTGGATGCATTATTTTCAAGAGAGTTTGTCCCAAACCGCTGGAATGGTACTATCACCAGAGAATGACCGATCCGCATTCTGGAGTGACTTGGCTGAGTCTTTCATGCGATGGAGAGTAATGTTGAATTGACACCCACTCGCATGCAACTACAAAGCATGTCTATGGGTCGTGATGAGAAGTTCAAGGGATGCTCGTAAAATGGAGAGATTTAGCAGGAGTTCAACCACCCTTGTCCAATAGGGATTTGGTTGATATGTTCATGGAACACCGACAGCCCATTCTTCAATCATGTGATTAGAAACCTCTTCACCGGATTCATCGAGCTGATACTTACAAAGCGAGCGTATTGAAGCCGGTATCAAGAGGGAAGATTCAAGGAGACATCTTCAAATGTCAAGAGATCTTTTGGCCTAAGAAAGAAGCCAACGTGTATGGTCGAAGGCCGCAAGACCACCGCGTGCTCAACTGTAAGGCCATGATCTCCAATCCTACATCAAGACAACTCTCGTAGACAACGCACGAACTGTAACGCACAATGAAGATTCACGAAGATCAACATGCCATTGTCGCAAGCCTTGCAACACATGTTGAAAGCAGCCGACATTTTAAGGGATCCTCCTAATGTCAACACCTCTCCGAACTACAATCCTAATGCTAAGTGTGCTTACTATCCAACAGCCCGGCACAAATTCAAGATAGATGAGTTTGATCCTCCTCCGCTGAGACCAATGATCAACGCGCCTATGCCTAATCATGACAAGAGTTCCAATGTCACAGACGATACTTATGTTTTCAACATAGACTCTTGACCATTCCTCCTGATAAGAAGAATTTGCTAGTTGTCAACCTGTGATGCCCGAGAACTGTCGTTGGTGCCCATCCGCACATGGTTGTGCTTGGTTGAGAAGACGTGTTCGCATGATGGATAACCGTGAGATACTATTCAAACCAACCAGGTGTGTGTGTGATGAAATGTCTAAGTTGAAGATCGACAATGCAAACGAAACTGCACCATCTCGGTGGGATACCTTGGGGCAGCCAAGTGGAAAGTATGATTACATGGTGAAGTGCACTGCCTGAGAGTTACAAGATTCCTATTGAAGATGTTAGGCAACGGATGGGGTGACGATTTCCGAAGATTATGCCGATGTTAACACAATAAGGATTTCCTCTCTAATCCTGCCTGAGTGGCACCTCTCATTATCACTTCTCCAAGGCCAGTTCCATATTCCTCTGACAAGGCTATCCCTTGGAATTATGGAGTCGATGTTTACTATCATGGCATCGGCAGACCCTTTGACCATTGAAGATCTTACAATGAAGCTACCATTCCGACATCGACAACATCACCGGATCAAGTAAGGTGACCTGAACCAAGGTATTTTATTATCTCTCCTCCAAAAGACACCGCGACTCACTCGCATTCGAGCTATTCAATCCATTCCCCTGCAGGGAAAGAAAGGACTCATCCCGCTCACCAAGTACCAAAGGAAGTTATCAAGACACCTCCAAACAAGAAATGGAGGAAATTCAAGATTATCAAGAAGAGTGACTACAATGTTGGGAATGTTGGGACAAACCTGTCCCATTTCCATGCTTGCGCTTCCGCTTCAGTGCTCCGAGGCTCATGCATGCCTTGGTGAAGTTTCAAGAACGCCACGCACTCAAGACACTACCACTAACCGCTTTGAAGTTTGTATTGCTAGCCCGGCCGCCAACAACGGCCTAGGCTTCTCTCCGATGCGATCACCTTCCTAGAAAGACAACAAGGCCTTGCACATCTCTCGTGGAATGGGCAGGCGACATTGTCTCATGTTTTGTTAACACCGGCTCTACTCCTCAATATCTTAATCAAGATCGCTTTGATCGACTTGATGTCAAGGTTGGTTCCCGAGACCCGCGACACACCAGAGAGCTTTTGATGGTTCTAAGCATAACAGACGGAGAGCTCATCACAAAGTCGGCCCCGACTTTTGACTCCACATTCTTTGTCATGGATATTCATCCAAGTTTTACTTGCTCGCTGACTTGGATACATGGGGCGGCGTCATACTCTACCTTACATTAGAAGTCAAGTACCCGGTGAAAGGGAAGGTTGTCACAAGATATATGGTCACCATCTACAATCATTCTCGATACCGGTGAATTTTGAGACCTCAAGCTTTGAAACAATGCCCAGTCACGCCTGCTGACTCTCCGCCGCCCCCGAGGTTGTTAAGACTCCGCCTAGGATGTCCTCATGAAGGATGCTCAAGTCATGAAGAAGGTAGTTCTATTTGGGGACAGCCCCATCTCCCTTTCATATCTCGACAAGACTGGGTTTAGGCTTCACCATCAAAGGTCAAGATGATATGCCGCGAACGTGCGGCCAACTTCCTTTCCAAGAGCCAGAGGGAATCCATGCTATAGAAGACCGACGACAACGACTTCGACATCGCAAGTGGATCTTCCCAACTCCGCATAATGGCTCAAGAATTGGAAGATCAAGACGCTATACCAATCTCCTTTAGCAGTGAGTAATTGCTCTTGTTTTGTTTTGCTTTTCATTTTTATGTTTCAACAATAAACTCTAAAGCCTAGTGCCTTGCCCGGGGCATCATGGCTCGCTTACGAGGGTTATTATCCGTTGTTCATGCGCTTTCATTCGATAAATTCGCTGGACATTTGCATTCAATTATTTGTTTTCTTTACTTTATCACCCCTTCAAAAGCTATGTGTTTCACACACACCCACGTGATACAATCGCAGTAATCACTCCGAATCTCGCATAACAACTATGCTATTGCTAAATATGACTTTGATAATCCGATCTACCGTCAAGACTTAAAGTGAGGAAGATTGGAAGGCCGAGAACTTGTCCACGCTAGCAGCAAGAAGAACGAGTTATAAGTACCACATCAAGAGCAAGTCGAGGTTGTGAATTGGGTACCGACGAAGAGGAAAGAGATCAAGATAGAGCGGCTCTGAGAACAAGTGTTAAAGAAAGGTGGTCTGTATGCTACGAGACTATATGAGGTTTTTGCTTGGTCATACAAGACATGCCCTGGCTTAGACATTGATATTGGGTACACCGATTGCCGACAAAAGAAGGTTTTCTCCAGAGAAATGAAGGTCTGGCCGTGACGCGTCCCGAGATGTCGAGAAAATCAAAATCGAAGTTATGAAATGCTCAACGGCTTCTAGTCATACTTCTTATCCATAGTGGGTTATGAACGTGGTTCTCAGACTCCAAGAAGGATGGTAAGGTACGAATGTGTGTAGATTACAGATCCGAACAAAGCAAGTCCGAAGACGATTTCCCACTTCCTCATATTGATGTACTGGTTGACAACACCGCCAAAGATAAGGTTTTTCCTTCATGGATGGTTTCTCCTGTTATAATCGATCAAAATGGCTCCAAGACATGGAGAAGACTACTTCGTATACAACGGGCACTTTCACACAAGGTTATGCCGTTTCGATCAAGAACGTGGGTGCCACGTCAGGTTATGGTGACATTATTTCATGACATGATTCATCACGAGATAGAGGTCTACCGACGACATGATAGCTCGATCAAAGAAGAAGAACATCTTGATCATTTGCGTAAACTATTTGATGATTGAAGAAGTACAGTGTCGAGACTTAATCCTAACAAGTGCACCTTGGAGTCGATCCGAAAACTCCTAGGTTTGTTGTCGTTGGTAAAGGTATTGAAGTTGACCCCGCCAAGGTTAAAGCCATTCAAGAAATGCTGCCTCCCCGCACGAAAAGGAAGTCGAGGTTTTCGCCCGATTGAATTACATTGCCGTATTCATTGCACACCTAATCGCTACTTGTGAGCCAATCTTCAAGTTACTTAAGAAAGATCAAGTAGTGGAATGGAACGATTATTGCCGATCGCTTTTGACAAAATCAAGGAGTACCTTCAATCCTCCTATCCTAATGCCGTCACCAAGGAAGACCTCTCATCATGTACCGACAAGGCTAGAGAACTCAATGGGGCGGTGTTGGGGCAACATGACGAGTCTGGTCGAAGAGCATGCAATATACTACCTTAGCAAAAGTTTACCGATCGGGAAACAAGATACTCACAAATGAGAAAACTTGCAACGCTTGGCTTGGGCTACTCACCGACTAAGACAAGATATGTTGACTCACACTACCTTGTTGATTTCCAAGATGGATCCGATAAAATACATATTTGAGAAACCAGCCTCTCCGGAAGAATAGCAAGGTGGCAAATGATCCCGACCGAATATGACATCCAAAGACACTTCTTTAAAGCGATCAAAGGAAGTGTGGTAGCCGATCATTTGGCTCATCAAGCCAGATGACTATCGCCTATGCTCAATTTCGATGAAGATGTTTTACTAGTTACAGATTAAGAACCTGCCCGCATTTAAGGACCGAACAAGGATCCGATGGACCATGGTCTTGATGGAGCCTCAAATGCACTTGGCAATGGCATCGCCATTATCACATCCCCTACAGCGACAACGCCTTTCACCGCCAGATTATGTTTCGCTTGCACAAACAACATGGCCGAATATGAAGCGCTGCAGTATCACGGTAACAGTCATATTGACTTAAGAATCAAGTTCTGCAAGTATATAGAGACTCACTTTAGTGATTAGTCGATTATATGAAAGGACATTTAAGCATCCAAATCTCATTCCGTGATCGAGAGCATGTTCGAGTTTGATCCCCTACTAAGAAATTACTTTTGATCACATTCCACGAGAAGAGAATCGCTTATGACGATTGGCTACTATGTCGCCTATGTTCAAGGTTATGGGACAACGAGGCTCCCGTATCATCATTGAGAAATTCGAAACCAAAGATATTGTTACGAGCTTGATGCGAAGAGAAACCTTGGTACTACGACGTGAAGAGGTATCTTGAGACTCGTGGAATATTCCGCAGGCATCTCTAATGATAAAAGTTCATGAGAAGATTTGCATCCAAATTCTTCTCAACAACGGATCTTATACAAGCGCAACCATCTCGTGTTTCATCTACCGTAGACCGTAAAACAAAGAATACGTATCATGGAAGAAGTTACTGGGGGCATTTGCACCCACTCCGACACACCATGCGTAAGAAGATTTTGAGAACAAGTTACTATTGGTCTACCATGGAAGTCGATTGTCACCGCTTACGCCGATCTTGTCACAAATGCCGATTTATGCCGATAAAGTACACGCATTTCCGCACTGAACGCTTTAACTTCTTCTTGGCCTTTGCAATGTGGGGCATTGACATGATCGGAGAAATCAAGCCCACGCTCCAATGGACATCGCTTTCATCCCGGTGGTATTACTTTACCAAGTGGGTAAGTGTACTGCTCGCAT
This sequence comes from Vicia sativa, assembly GCA_021764765.1. Lineage (NCBI taxonomy): Eukaryota > Viridiplantae > Streptophyta > Magnoliopsida > Fabales > Fabaceae > Vicia > Vicia sativa. The sequence goes on along the minus strand of CM038793.1, from coordinate 141,996,060 downwards.
TTGTTACTAAGAATGTTGTGGCTCGCTTCATCAAGCATAATCTTATCTCTCGGTATGGCACTCCCGAAAGGATTATCGCGTATAACGGATCTAATCTCAACAAGAGATCACCGAACTCGCACGCAGCCAAGATCAAGCATCACAACTCTTCTCCTTATCGGCCTAAGATGAACAAGCAGGAAGCCGCCAACAAGAACATTAAGAAGATTATACAAGATGACAAAGACTACAAAGATTGGCATGAGATGTTACCATTCGCTTCTTCATGGTTATCGACTACAAGACGGACATCAACAAAGCAAACCCTTCTCCCTTGTATACGGTATGAAGCGGTCTTGCCTATCGAGGTTCGGGATATTCTCAACCGTAGTCCTCCAGACGCAGAAGTTAGCGAAGACCATCGACTCAAACCCGCCTTGACCATTAACTTGATTGATGAGAAACGCACTCACATCCATTTGCCATGGATGAGATTTATCGAAACGAATGATTAGAGCACTTAACAAGAAGGTCAAGCACCCAGTCTACCAAGCCTGTGATCTAGCAGTCAAGCGCATCATCCTCCACAAGGTGATCCTGGGCAAATGGACTCCCACCCATGAGGGACTATTTGTAGTCAAAACAGTGTTTTCGGAGCTATGATACTTAGCACCATGGATGGTGAAGACTTCCCACACCGTGAACGGCATATAGTCAAAAAGTACCACGATGAATAACCCGCTAGGCCTATTCCAACCTAGGCAAAAAATATATATCCCGCTAACCAAAAGGGTTCGGAAAGTTAAGGATATATACAAAACATGTACACCTAAGTCGAAAAACTTGAAAAGGCGGGCTTGGGCAAAAAGGGTATCCCAGACTCGAAACCCAGTGCTGCGGTCTAGGCAAAAGTTTGGGATTTAAGCGACGATTATGTCTTCCACTGCTTAGACTACTATCAAGATTCAAGATTCAAATGGTAAGATTAGCCTACCACTTTCTAACGATGCTAAGGAGATGAGATAGTCGAAATATATGAGTACTAGCATAGTGGAACTTAACGAGATTGTTTCAGATAGCTTTTACCTTTCTTGTGTACAACTACTTGGCCATACGCCACCTTTTCAAATAAACGCAGCTTCTTTTCTCTTTACAATTTTTGTTGTTGTCGTTGCAATAAGTCCAACGCTTGTTTTGAATGACTATACGCATTTGACAATAAGAATCTAATCACAAACATTAAAAGCGCAAGCATACAAAAGTAGTTACTACAGTGCTCTAGGAATTGAGATGACGATTTAAGGTCACTAAAAGCATTCCCTCAGAACATAATCCCCGCAGAGGTGTCACTCACTAAACCTCCCCAGTGAGTATATGTTAATCCATCGAAAGTGATTCCACTCAACCGAGAAATGTTACATCGGGCTCCCAGTAGTAACACTTCATCCCCCGCTAAGATGTTTATCCTCACGGATGTCTCAACACCCCTTTCTCCAACAATGTATCCAGACTCGAGACTTGGTCAGATAGTACACCGGAGAAAATCTACATCTCCTATTCCCGCCGTGGAGATTCCAAGACCCCAACCCGTCTCCCAGAATCAAACGCTTCCAAGAGATCTACACTCAAAATCCCCGCAGAAGCGCCACCTAATTCTTCCCAACAAGGTCTACATGCAAGATCCCCAACAAATTGCCTCCCGACTCTTCCCAATGGTCTATGTATGAGATCTCCAACAACGAAGCTCAATCTCTACTTTCCACAAACAATATCTAGGCCCAAGACTTGGTCGATAGTGCATCGGAGGAATCTGGATATCTTTTCTCCTTCAAAAGCGGGTTCTCACCTACCAACCCCCAAGCAATCTCCAAATGTAACATCCGTGATCTTCTTCAAGATGGATATGTTTTGAAATACCACAACATCTATCATTCATACATTGCTCATAAAGTCATAATTCATGCATATGTCATTCAAATACATTGTCATGCATCATACTTTGCATAAGACTAACAAATATTCTATAAAAGTTTCTCTTATTTTTCCAAAAACATGAAAGTCACCGACAGCCTGGTTCAGATTAAGCCCCGAACCGACGGAAAACTATCTCAAAGACCACTGGTCGTCTCCTCGACGATCGGGTCCAGATCGAGCTCGGATCGACGGGAAAACTATCTCGAAAGACCACCTGGTTGTCCTCCGACTGGTCCAGATTAAGCCCCGAACCGACGGAAAACTATCTCGAAGATCGCCTCTCCTCCGATATCAGCAATGGATCAACACCTGCACAAAGGAAGCTATCCACATTTTGCCAACTACTATTCCCTAGTAATCAACACAAAGATGTATTCGAATCCTTCTTACAGGTCAACGTAGTTCAGCATACCTGCTAGCTGATGGTCTTAAGCCCATCTCGACTACTTGTCAACATTTCTCCACTTTCGCCGCATATTGGTTAATAATCAATACAAACCAATAACTTCATTCAAAAATGAGCACGAAGTCTAACATACGACTCCCTCCGGATGGCATCTTAAGCCCATCTCCGCGTTCTTCCAAACGCCTCTACAGACTAGCGACGGCCACTCCCCCAAAGATCGATCTTTCCAGATGGCATCCTAAGCCCATCCCCAGCCAATTTATCTACATTCTCGAGTCTAGCGATGACTCATCCCCAAATAAGTATCCACTTCTCCAAATGGCATCTCAGAAGCCCATTCCCCGCATCATCCACCAACAAGAGTGCAAATTTTCAGTACTCGAGTGTTCAATCATCTTCTACCTTCGTGTCACGAAAGGCATGCATGCCAATCTAACCTTCCAAGACAAGAAGATTGAACAGGGCAGTCATATACCCCAAAATTTTCCTCCATTCTCTCAAGATATTTCATACATCCATACTCAAGGATTCCTCAAGAGTTGATCGACAAACTCTCCTAGACAATCAACCCAAACTAGGGTTTGGCAATTCTCGTGTCAAGATGGACTACCAACATCTCCAATGGTCTTCATGCTCCTCATATGCTTCAAAGATTCTCTATGACAAGATTCAAGCCTTACAGTCAATATTGCTCGACAATTGCTCGATGAAAATCACTGTATTGGACAAAAGTCAATCGTGGTCAACTTACATTCAAACTTCATAATTTTTGGTCAACATCCTCATTTTGAAGTTACATTCATCATTTGATCAAGGGTTGATCATGATTCATCAAGAAAACTCAAGATTTGCTCAAAAGTCAAACTTTCTAAATTAGGTTTCTAGATGAAAAGACAATCAACTTTGATCGATCATAACTTTCTTCATCTCGTAAATTTTTCCACCACCTCTTGTTTTTAAGGAAATTCAATTCTCTACAACTTCATGTCTCACAAGAATGTCCAAAAATGCTTCATTTGAGAAGTATGGCTCAAAACATTGTGTCATTTTCAAAGTCAACAAAAAGTCAACTTTTTGTTTTGAAGATATATTGAGCATGGAAACTCCAATTGAGATGAGACCAAAACGGTTGGTTAGAGGACTCTTAGAGATTTCCAAAAAGTCCAAGAACACTCAAAAATGTGGAAAATTGAGCAAGATACACCATTCAGAAGTTGGGCAATTTTGGACAATTGCACAAAAGGACATTTGGTCAAAATGCAAAATTTTCCAAACGGGCCTAAAATCTTTGGTCCAAACTTGTTCATGACATTATTTTTGACCCATAAATGCTTGGCCATGGTGATTTTCTATTTTTATGATTTATCTTTGAATTTTAGAACATTTAATTCAAAAATAAATTATATAAAATATGAAAATAATATATTTTTTCAAATGGGTTGGATTTATATCATGCTTGGAGTCCAAGAAAGCCCATAATCCATACCAAATTCGTGATAGATTGCATATGGAAAGAAAATATCAAATTTTTAAGGAAATTTTATTTTATTTAAAGAGGAAATATTGCACATTCAATGATCAATCTTTTTTCACTCTTTTTCCTCTCTCAAATTCCTTTATAAATAGCCAGCAAGATCACAAGCCAAGAGGAGGAAACCCTAGCTCAAGCCAAACCCTTATTCTTGCAAAAAAATTTCTCAAAACTTGAAAAAATTCGAATTTCAAAAGCAGCCACTTTCAGCCTCTCTCAAGCATTCAATCGTGTTCTAAAGGTAAGTATGAGTAAGTACACATCATTGTTATAGATCGAAACAACCTGAATCGGTGCATACATGTTCATACATATTCAAATATTTCTTGAATTCGTATTTTTATTACCAGCTTGTTTTAATTGATTCTAACGTTTCTAATGTGCTTATGAGACATTAAGGGATTGATCTGGGCAATCGTTATTGGTTTTGAACGTCAGAATCGTAACATGCCATACTTAGGGTTTTCGGAACTGTGAGCTTCGAACCTTAAATTGCAGGCCGATTCAAAGAAAACGAAGACCACCGTTGGATTCGCAGACCCCGATTTAGAGGGGGTAGCCTTAACCTTAGCCTTGATTTCTATTATTTCGCGGTTTGATGTTTATAGTCATCGGAGAAGACGACCGAGCTGGGGCTCGCGCCGGGACTTGTCGACCGCTGACAACATGGCGCGAGGAAGCGATCCGACTGCTCGCTCACAAGTGACCTGGGTCCCCACCACCGACCGGCCTTGACTCACCAGACGGCGATGCGTGTTGCTCATCATCTCACATTTTCATTCCATAACACCAGATGACACATGGCGTGGTGGTTAAGACGCTCATCGTGGCACGATGCTCCTGTGGTCATGAGTTCGACCCCTGCCAGGACCGGTTCTACCTTTTCTTTTCCCAAACTTGCATTATTTTCCAATTTTTCTATTTTCTTATTTTTAATATTTTGCATGTTATTTTAATTCCTTTTCATAATTTTATTTCTGCATTAAAAAACCATCAAAAATTATTTTTCTTTTTACATTATTTTCATAAAATCTTTATTTAATTTATAAAATTAAAAAATATAATTTTGCATGCATATTTATTTTTATTCATAATTTTGCATTTAAATCACTTTTAATTCATTTTTAATTATTAAAATACATCCAAAAAATCCCAAAAATTTATTTTAGCATATTTATATTATTTCCAGCATGAAATATTTTTCTCATTTAAAAACTTACATTTTTTCTAACATTTTTCTCTTGTTCGATTCATATCGTATTTTCGATTTCATTCCTTTACTGTTGATCCGATTCGACGATTTTTCTTTATCATTTTATTTTTTCAATAATGTAATCGCTTATGGATGTAATAGTTTAAATTAGGCCTTTATTTTCCTCATTTTAAATTATGTATCCGCCCTAAAGCCATGTAATAGACATTTACCTTCCGCAGCTTACTTTCCGCATTTATTTTCCGCACCTATAAACCGCTAGTAACTAGGCGTATGGCAAGATAAAATGAACGAGATCATTTCTAATTCCAAGATAATATATCCAATTTGACACACTCTTTTCACACATGCACCCTTAGGGTAATTTCTCTCGTTTTACGAATTCAAATGGTCATGTCCTCGAACGTAGAGGTATTCTAGCACCGCTGTTTCTAAACAAATCATCATAGTCCCTTCGATATAAAGATCATAAGACCCACGATGTCGCCTCCGAATACATGATCTTGACCCCGATTGCCGCCACGAAAATGATGATAGTCCCTTCGAATGTGCTAGATACTTCCTACAAGTTGCTTTCTATGACCATCCGATGTCCCTTCGAATGTCCCGCTTACATCCAACGAATGGAGTTACCTACCAACTAATGGTATGGATAGCACTATTCTAAAGGAACGAAACAACAAAAAACGACCAATTTCGAGTAGGTAATAAGACTTTTAGTTGCTTGCTCTATCAAAATGCTTTTCACACCTCACACTTTTGTCAAAGTCCAAACTCTTTTCAAAACGAAACATTTCCAACACTTTGTATACATTCCTACATGAATCATTACAAAGTCAAAGCGAAATGCCTTTTTCAAAACATTTTGTCAAACACACGTAAAGCACAATTTTTAAGTGATCTAGAGCAACAAGAGCCCGTGAGATAACTACGGATGGGGGTGCTAATACCTTCCCTTTCATAACCATTCTCCCGCACTCGTAATCTAACGAAGGTCTTTTTCCGTACTTTTACCTTCCCTTAATTGATAAAAATAAAAGTCGGTGGCGACTATCCTCACATTACTCATGATACAAAACTAAAAAGTCGGCCTCACCGTATCACAAAACCTGGGGGAGAAATCGCGGTCCTATAACCGTGAAATCGAGAGAATCTAGGTAAGGGAGTTAGTTACGCGAGGGGAAGGGATTAGCACCCCACACGCCCGTAGTACTCTACGGTATCCACTTTCTATTTCTAGCTAAAGGGTGTGTTATATCTATGCTTAATCGCTAATCATGCATGCAAAAGAAAAGAGAAAATAAGAAACCACGGGGAAAAGAAGGAAGTATTTACGAAGTTTGCTCGATCGAGCCCCGCGGACAAGATGCCTACGATTCCCGCAATGGGAAAGTCGAGCTACCGTAGTTCGCTCACTTGTTTTGGTGTGTTTTATGTTTTTTACTTGTGAAGAGGTTTTAAACACAAAATAGAAAGAAAGCGCGCAAAGGCGAAAAAGAGTTGGTGTTGGTTGGTTATTTTTACCTTGAGAAAGGAGTTTAAACCATTATTAAGTGTTTTGAGTTTGAAAGGAAAAGCAAGTTTTAGTTTTAATCACAATGCAACATGTAAAAGGAAACAAGCAAAGCAAAAGGGTAGATCTATGGTTTAGGATGCAAGGGAATCTCTACCTATGTTGACATGCAAAGGATGTGAATCCTAATGTCTAGGCTAAAGAACCAAACCTAACCAAGGGAACCTGCAAGAAACAAACAAGCAAATATGCACAGATCACAAGTAGAATTGCCCTAAACGGGTCTTTAAATAAACCAGAGGGGTTCCCGAACATGCTCCACCATGTAAGCCCCTTCATGCATCTCTATTCCTACTTCTCATGGCAAAAGAAAGTCAGAAGCCCTACTTCTCATGATATCTAGGAAAGCAGTAAGAGAATACAACAAACAAGTAATGAAAACCGAACGGATATAGAATCAAGAGCAACGCAAGCCAATGAAATAATCCGTAATACTTCAAGGCATCGCAACACGCAACAAAAGTAAACCGTGAGAATCGCCAAAGCATCGACATGCTTTAATACGGTCGACACGCATCCGCGACAATGCCTCGTAAGAACGGGTAAGGCAAGCAAAGCAAGATAGGAATGGTGTACACGTGGTGTACAAACTCAACCAAAACCCGCAAGAAGCGGAGTTAGACCCAAAAGCAAACAATGTAAAGTGTGCGGATGTCGAAGAAACGAGCCGCATATGCATGCGCCGGTGTCCTCGGATGAAATGGAGTACAAACAGCCAAGCATAGCTAGGATGACTACCGCTCATCATTAGAATCGAAAAATCGAAAAATAAATGTAAGATCGCTTAGCGTATATACCGGCTAAGCGTCAACAACCCAAAAGTCGAAATATGGCGGTTAGCTATTTAGACCGCTTAAGCGCGACCGCAACTCCGTAAAACCATATTTCGAACAAGACCCCTATTTATGATGTTTTCATGCTACGTCAACCCACGATGTTAGGCCATGATCCGGTAATGAATGGGAGCTAGATGAACGTGCATGGAATGCGAATCGAGCGATAACACCAATGTTCATAGCAAGAAATGAATGAACATGCAAGGCATGAGAATCGTACGATAAAACCATGTGTTCATATCAAAGTAATGATGCATGAACATGCGAGGAATGCAAATCGAGATTGATAAAACCAATGTTCATTTATGAAATTGAATGCATGAACATGCAAGTGTAACACGGTGAACTGAATTTGTAGGTTTTTGTATCGCAAATATGCGGATAGCAAGAGTCGCCACCGACTTTTCTTTTATCCAATTAAGGGAAGGTGAAAAGAACAGGAAAAGACCTTCATTAGATTCTGAATAAGGGAGAAGGTTATGAAAAGGGAAGGTATTAGCACCCATTTCCATCCGTAGTTATCTACGGGCTCTTAGTTGCTCTTAGATCACTTTAAAATTGTGCTTTCTGTGTGTTTGACAAAAATGTTTTGAAAAGGCATTTCGCTTTGACTTTGTAATGATTCATGTAGGAATGTATACAAAGTGTTCTGAAATGTTTCGCTTTGAAAAGAGTTTGAACTTTGACAAAAGTGTGAGTGTGAAAAGTATTTTGATAGAGCAAGCAACTAAAAGTCTTATTACCTACTCAAAATTGGTCATTTTCGTATTGTTTTACTTTCCTTTAGAATAGCGCTATCCATACCATTAGTTGGTAGGTAACTCTATTTGTTGGATGTAAGCGGACATCTCGGGGACATCGATGGTCATAGAAAGCAACTTGTAGGAAGTATCCTAGCACATCAAGGGACTATCATCATTTTTTGTAGGCTTACAATCGAGGGTCAAGATCATGTATTCGGAGGCGACATCGTGGGTCTTATGATCTTTGTATCAAGGGACTATGATGATTTATTTTGAAGGCAACGGTGCTAGGATACCTCACGCTCGAGGGACTTGACCATTTGTATTTGTAAGGCAACGAGAGAATTACCCTAAGGGTGCATGTGAAAAAGTGTGTTGATTCTTATATTTTATCTTTAAAATTAGTGTGAGCTATGTTCAATTTTATCTTTCCATACACGCTAATTACTATGCTTATAGGTGTGGAAATTAAAATGGAAATGTAAATGCGGAAAGATAAATCCCACGCTATTACATGGCTTGGCGTATACATAATTTAAACTCATGGAAAATAAAAGCCTAATTAAGCTATTACATCCCATGAGCAGCTACATTATTGGAAAAGAAAAAATGATAAAAGGAATCGTCTGAAACGGGATAACCTGTGAAAAGATAAGAAAATCGTAAAATACGATGAAATCGAATAAGAGGAAAATGTTAGTATAAATGCAAATTTTTAGAGGAAAAGTGATTTAAATGCTAAATTATGAATAAAAATAAATATGCATGCAAAATAATATTTTTTAATTTTATAAATTAAATAAACATTTTATGAAAATAAATGCAAAAGGAAAAATATTTTTGATGATTTTAATGCATGAATAAAAATTATGAAAAGAATTAAATGCATGAGATATATTAAATAAATAAGAAAATATGAAAAAGTTTGAAGTTTGTAAAAAGAAACAACCGTCCCCGTGTGGTTCGAATCGAGACCTTTTGAGTATCTTTGTTTGCCTTTACCACTAGGCCAACGGTTCTTAGGTGTTATGGAAACCAAACAATGGTTTATGAATGAATACGTCACCGATATTTGAGTCAAACCGAGTTAGCACGCAGGGTTCCAGGTTGAACGAACGAGCTTAATCGAAAGCTCCATTGTGCCACGCTTGCCTCGCCGGCCTTCATGAGTCAACGACGCCGAGCCCTAGCTCCTATTGCCTTCTCCGACGAAGATTCTTGGATCCCGCAAAATACGAGCAATAAATGTAAAAGGAGGACCCTATCCCCAAATCGACCCTTCCGAGTCCAATGGTGATGTCGGTCATTAAAAATGCTTGCACAAGCCAGCTCGACGCCATCGCTTTAGAAACCCTAAGTATGGCAAAACGCGATTCCAACGCTCAAACTCACAAACGATTGCCCGATCTCATCCATGGAACCTCATGAACACATTGAAAGCATTAGAATCAATGAAAACATGCAATAATAAAATGCAAAATCAAAAAGTTTGAAATATGTATGATCATGTATGCATCGATTCAGTCAGCTTTTGATCTATAACAATGATGTACTTACTCATACTTACCCTAGGAACACAAAGGAATGATTTTGGATGGTGAAAGTGGCTGGATTTTGAAACACGATTTTTGACTTTTCTTGAAAATTTTGACAAATAAGGGTTATGCTTTGAGCTAGGGTTTCGTGTCCTTGGTCAGTATGTATTGCTTGGTATTTATAGAGGAATTTGAGAGAGAAAAACAATGAAAAAGATTGATCATGAATGTGCATTTATATATTTTCAAATAAAATCAAATATTGGAAAATTTTGATTTTCTCATCAATGTAAAGGCTAGCACGAAATTGGTAAGAATCATGGGCTATCTTGGACCTCAAGCATGATATAAAATCACTCTCCTTGAAAAATTTATTTTCATATTTTATATAATTTAATTTTGAATTAAATGGTTTAAAATCCAAAATAAATCAATAAAATAGAAAATTGCCATGGCAAGCATTTATGGGTCAAAATAATGTTATGAACAAGTTTGGATCAAAAGGTTATAGGCCCATTTGGAAAAGTTTGCATTTTGACCAAAATGTCCTTTTGTGCAATCATTCAAAATTGCCCAACTTCCTAGTGTATCTTGCTCAAATTTCCACATTTTAGAGTGTTCTCGGACTTTTGAAAGCTCTAAGAGTCCTCTAACCAACATTTTGGTCTCATCTCAATTGAGTTTCCATGCTCATTATATCTTCAAAACAAAATGTTGACTTTTTGTTGACTTTGAAAAGGACCTATAATGTTTTGATCCATACCTCTCAAATGAAGCATTGTTTGAAGATTCTTGTGAGACATGAAGTTGTAGAGAATTTAATTTCCTTCAAAATGAGCTTTGGTGGGAAAATTTCTGATAAAGTATGAAGAAGTTATGATCAGCCAAAGTTTGGTTGACTTTTCACCTAGAAACCCTAATTTAGAAAGTTTGACTTTTGAGCAAATCTTGAGTTTTCTTGATGAATCATGATCAACCCTTGATCAAATGATGAATGTAACTTCAAAATGAGGATGTTGACCAAAAATCATGAAGTTTGACGTATGTTGACCACTTGACTTTTGTCCAATACAACCGATTTTCAACCATCCGAGCAATCGTCTCGAGGAAACTTGACTTGTAAGGCTTGAAACTTGACATGGAGAACATTTGAAGCATATGAGGAGGCATGATGAACATTGAAGATGTTGAAGTCCATCCGAGTCGAGAATTGCCAAACCCTAGTTTGGGTTGATTGTCTAGAGAGGGTTTGTCCGATCAACCTCGAGGAATCCTTGAGTATGGATGTATGAAATGTCTTGAGAAGATGGAGGGCAAATTTTGGGGTATGACAGCTGCCCCTGTTTAATCTTCTTGTAATGGAAGGGTTAGATTGGCATGTTCTCCTTTCGTGACCTGGAGGTAGAAGATGATTGAACACTCGAGTACACCTGAAAATTTGCACTCGCTGGTGATGCGGGAATGGGCTTACAGATGCCATTTGGAGGAAGTAGAGACTTCGCTGGGGAATGAGTCGCACGCTGGACTGGAGATTATTGATAGGAGAATTGATGGGTATGGGCTTAAGATGCCATCTGGAAAGATTGATGCTGGGGAGTGAGCCGTACGCTAGGCTCTGTAGACGTTTTTGGAAATGAAAGGAGCATGGAGATGGGCTTAAGATGCCATCCGGAGGGAGTCGTACATTAGACTTCGTGCTCATCTTTGAATGAAGTTATTGGTTTGTATTGGTTTCAAACCAAATATGCAGCATTCTGAAAGTGGAGAAATGTTGACAAGTAACCGGAGATGGGCTTAAGATGCCATCCAAGGCAACTGAGTCGTACACCAGACTCTGTAGTTGTTGTTGATAATAAGAAGGAATCGTAATAGATCTTCGTGGCCGATTACCCGAGGGAGGTAGTAGTTGGCAAAATGTGGATATCTTCCTCATGTGCATCGGTATTGATCCATTGCCTGCTATCGGAGGATAACTTGTGATCGCTCGGATAGGTTTCGCCCAGCTTCGTATTATCTCGGATCCGTTGTCGGAGGACAACGAGGGCGGTCGCTCGATAGTTTTCCGCCGAGATTCGGTCTTAATCTCTCGACCAGTCGAAGGACAACTAGGGTCTTTCGATAGTTTTCCGCGAGATTCTGTCTTAATCTCGGACCGCTTGTCAAGGACAACTAGGGGCGGTCTTTCGATAGTTTTCCGCCGAGATTCGGGTCTTAACTCGGACCTGCTTATGCCGGTGATTTTCAATGCTTTGGAGAAAACAAGAGAAACTTTGATAGAATATTTGTTAGTCTTATGCAAAGTATGATGCATGACAATGCGTATGAATGACATATGCACAAATTATGACTTTTATGAGTAATGTATGAATGATAGATGTTGTGGTATTTCAAAACATATCCATCTTGAAGAAGATGCGGGTATTCTGCTTGGAGACTTCTGACTTCTGTTTGAGGATGGAGATCCTGAGAAGAAAGATTACTTTTATTCCTCCGATGCACTATCTAACCAAGTCTTGTGGCTAGATGTTGTTAAGTATTTCATAAGTAGACCCTGCTGGGGAGAGTCCGGGGGGATACTCTATCGGGGATTTTGTGTAAATCTTGCTGGAGAGTACTTGATAATTGCTGGGAGACCGGGTTAGAAGGACCCGGGGGGGGGCGTCTTGATCTCTAGCTGGGGAAAAAGATGTAGGTTTCCTCCGGTGCACTATCTGACCAAGTTTCAAGTCTGGACATTGCTGCTAGAGAAAAGGGGAACTGCTGAGAGATATCTTGTTGGGGATGAATACTTCGGCCGGGGATGAAATGTTATGGTGGAAACTGATGTAACACAATTTTAGTCGGGTGGATTCACTGCTCGGGGATTCACCTCTACTCTGCTGGGGAAGGTTTATGGTGAGTGACACCTCTGCAGGGATCATGTTCTGTGGGGAAGTGTATTGTGACTTTCGTCGTCATCTCAATTCCTGGAGCCTGTAGTAATTACTTTCATATGTTCACTTTTCGCATGTTTGTGAATTGATTTGTATTGTCACATGCATATAATCATTCAAAGCAAACATTGGACTTTATGCAAACAACAACAGTGAAAATTGTAAAGAGAAAGAACTCGTATTTATTTGAAATGTGGCGTATGGCCAAACAGTTGTACACAAGAAAGGTAAAAGCTATGCGGAAACAATCTCGTTAAGTTCCAACTATGCTAGTACTCACATTTCAACTATCTCATCTCCTTGTCATTAGTAGAAAGTGAGTGGATCGATTGCTTGAATCTTGAATGCGATAGTAGTCCAGATGGGTGATCCGACGAGACATAGTCATACGCTTAAATCCCTAACTTTGCTCTAGACCGCCTTTCGTTTTCGCCCACCGACACCCTTTTGCCCAAACCGCCTTTTCGTGTTTTCGACTTGCCGGTGTACATGTTTTGTATATATCCTTAACTTTTGCCTCGAACCCTTTGATTCGCCAGATGCCCTTATTTTTTAGAGGTCACGACCCATGGTCTCGCTCATGCGTAGTATTTTTGACTATGTCCGCATTCACGTGGTGTGGAAGTCTTCACCATCCATGGTGCTAAGTATCATAGTCTACCGAAAATACGCCTTGACTACAAATGGTCCCTCGTAGGTGGGAGTCCATTTGCCCTCGATCACCTTGTGGAAGAACGATGCGCTGACTACTAGATCACCGACTTGGTAGACTTTTGCTTGACCTTCTTGTTGAATGCCCGATCATCCGCTTCGATAGATCCGCCCATGGCGTATGGACGCGAGTCGCTTCTCATCAATCAAATTAACTGGTCAAGGCGGGTCTCGACCCAATCGCCTGCTTAACTCGGCCCGAGGACTCGTCGAGGGTATTCGAACCTCAATGGGTAGGACTGCTTCCATACCAGATACAAGAGAGTTGCCCTCGCTGATGTTCGGTCAGAGTGCGATAACCATGAAGAGCAAATGGTAACATCTCATGCCAATCTTTGTAAGTCACTGTCATCTTTTGTATAATCTTCTTAATGTTTTTGTTGGCGGCTTCCACTACGCCATTCATGTTAGGCCGAAAGGGAGAAGAGTTGTGATGCTTGATCTCGAACTGCGTGCAGAGTTCGGCGATCATCTTATTGTTGAGATTGGAGCCGTTATCTGTGATAATCCTTTCGGGAGTGCCATATCGACAAATAAGATTATATTTGATAAATCGAGCCACAACATTCTTGGTAACAGATGCGAACGAGGCTGCCTCTACCCACTTGGTAAAATAATCAATTGCCACAAGGATGAAACGATGTCCGCTGAAGTCGGGCTTAATTTCTCCGATCATGTCAATGCCCCACATTGCAAAAGGCCAAGGAGCTGTTAGAACATTCTGAGGTACCGAGGTACGTGCACTTTGTCTCGCATATATCCGCATTTGTGACAAGATCGAGCGAAGCGGTGACAATCGCCTTCCATGGTGGACCAATAGTAACTTGTTCTCAAAATCTTCTTAGCCATCGATGTCCACCGGAGTGGGTACCAAATGCGCTTCGTAACTCTTCCATGATGCGATTGTCGCTTTCTCGATCCACAATGGAGTAAGCAAGTCGGGTTGCGCTTTGTATAGGATGTTGTCGAGGAAGAATTTGATGCAAATCTTCTCATGAACTTCTATCATTGATGATGCCCGGGATATTCCCGAGTCTCAAGATACTTCTTCACGCCATAGTACCAAGGTTTCTCGTCTATCAAGCTCATAGCAATACGCTGGTTCACAAACTTCTCAATGATGATCCGGGAGCCTCGTTGTCCCATCCGACTTTGAACAAAGATGACATAGTAGCTAATGCGCCCGCCAACCGATTCTCTTCTCGTGGAATGTGGTTGAAAGTGATCTCAAGTAGGATCAAACTCGTAACATGCTCGATACTGAAATAAGATTCAGATGCTCAGATCCCACTCGCCTTAATCCGACCGATCACCAAAGTCGAGTCTCCATATACTTGCAAGAATTTGATTCTTAAGTCAATAGCAGCTTTGATACCCATGATGCACGCCTCAGATTCGCCATGTTGTTAGTGCAATCGAAACATAATCTGGTGAAAGGCGATGTCCACCGTAGGGATGTAATGATGGCGCCAATGCCATTGCCAAGCGCTTGAGGCTCCATCAAAGACCATGGTCCATCGATCCTTGTTCAAGTCCTTCGTCCGGCCCGGTTCTTCACAATCAGAACTAGTAAAACATCTTCATCCGAAATTAACCGCATAGATCGATAGTCATCTACGGCTTGATGAGCCAAATGATCGGCTACTACACTTCCTTTGATCGCCGAGAAGTGTACCGGATGTCATACTCGTCAAGATCATTTGCCATCTTGCTATTCTTCCCGAGAGAGTCGGTTTCTCAAATATGTATTTTATCGGATCCATCTTGAAATCAACAAGGTAGTGTGAGTCAACATATACTGCCTTAGTCGGCGAGCAGCCCAGTTAAAGCTGCAGTAAGTTTTCTCGAGTCAGTGAGTATCTTGTTTCACGGGTAAACTTTTGCTAAGGTAGTATATTGCATGCTCTTTTCGACTGCACTCGCCATGTTGCCCCAACACACACCCCATTGAGTTCTCTAACACCGCAAGTACATGATAAGTGGTCTTCTTCGGGGCGGCATCAGATAGGAGGATTCTATAGGTACCCTTGATTTTGTCAAAAGCGATCCGGCAATCGCTGCTCCATTCCACTACTTGATCTTTCTTCAAGAATTTAAAGATTGGCTCACAAGTAGCGCTAGTGTGCAATGAATCTGCAATGTAGTTCAATCGGCCCAAGAAACCTCTCGACTTCCTGGAGTTGGCATCTCTTGAATAGCTTTAACCTATGGGTCAATTCAATACCTTTACCCCGACAACAAACCCTAGGAGTTTTCCGGATCGACTCCAAATGTGCACTTGTTAGATTAAGTCTTAGTCCGCATTCAACTGCAAATAATTTCGCAAATGATCAAGATGTTCTTCTTCACCGCGGATCGAGCTATCATGTCGCCGACGAGACCTCTATCTCGTGATGAATCATGTCATGAAATAATGTCACCATAGCACCGATAAGTGGCGCCGTTCTTCAACCGAACGGCATAACCTTGTAGCGTAGTGCCCCACCGTGTAACGAAGTAGTCTTCCATGTCTTCGTGGAGCCATTTTGATCTGATTGTAATCGGAGAAACCATCCATAAAGGAGAAGACCTTATGCGAGCGGTGTTGTCAACCGTAACATCAATATGAGGAAGTGGAAAATCGCCTTCTGACTTGCTTTTTTTCGTCTCCGTAATCCACACACATTCGCATTTTACCATCCTTCTTAGGTACATGTACCACATTAGCAACCCATTATGGATAGAAGTAATGTAAGAAACCGCGCTTGAACCGCTTCATAACTTCGGCTTTGATTTTCTCTCGACATCTCAGACGATGCGACAACCTTCTGCTTCACCGAGAAAACCTTCTTTGTTGGCAATCGTGCACTACAATATCAATGTCCAACCTCGGCATGTCTTCGTAGGACCAAGCAAAACCTCAATATAGTCTCGTAGCATCTGTACTCAACCTTCCTTTAACACCGCTCAAGACCCGCTCCTATCTTGATCTCTTTTTCGCATCTGCATTCACAACCTCAACTCGTTTCGTGGTGGTCAGATAACTCGCTCTTCTTGTAGCAGCCCCGACAAGTTCTCCGGCACTTCACAATCTTCCTCACTTTCATCTTCGGCTTGGTAGATCGGATTATCGAAGTCATATTTAGCAATAGCATAGTGTATCAACGAGATTCGTGAGTGATTCTGCAGTTGTATCACGGGGTGTGTGTAAGAAACACATAGCTTTTGAAGGGTGATAAAGTAAAAGAAAACAAACAACAATTGAATGCAAAAGTCCAACGATTTTATTGAATGAAAATATGCAAATGATAGATAATAACCTCACAACGAGCCATGATGCCCCGCAAGGCACTAGGCTTTAGAGTTTATTGTTCAAAACATAGAAAATACGAAAAGCAAAACAAAACAAGAGCAATTACTCCCGACTAAAGGATATTGGTATGACGCCTTCGCCTTCCAATTGTGAGCCCATTGTCCGGAGTTGGAAGATCCACCGATGTCGAAGTCGTTGTCGCCGCCTTCTATAGCATCGATTCCACCGTCGATGCGAAAGGAAGTTAATGGCATGTTCGCGCGTATCATCTTCGACCATTGATGGTGAAGCCTAAACCGCTTGTTTGATTTGAAAGGAAGATCGTGAGCTGACCCCAATGTAACTACCTCCTTCCTCCACAGCAGCTTGAGCATCTTTCAACGAGGCCATCCTAGGCGGAGCTTGGTAAGTTCAGAGTGATGGAGAGTCGGTGCATGACTCGGGATTGTTTCAAAAGCTTGACAGGAGTCTCAAGAATTCACCCTCTACCTCGAGATATCGAATGACCAGATGATCGACCATATTCTTCCTCACCACACACCGAACAACCTTCCCTTTCACCGGTACTTCAACTGATGCAAGGTAGAGGTAATACCGCCCCATGTATCCAAGGGCCCAAGTAGGTAGAGTAAGTCGGACGGATGTCCATGACAAAGAAAGTGGAGTCAAAAGTCTGGGAACCGACTTTAATAGGCGTAGTGAGCTCTCCAAGTAATCGCTCACTTAGAACCATCAAAAGCTCTCACAATAATGTCACGGGTCTCGAACCAACCCTTCGACATCAAGTCGATCAAAAGCGCCTTGGAAGGATATTCAGAGAGTAACCGATATCCACCAAAACACGAGACAATGTAGTGCCCTTGCATTCAACAGAGATGTCCAAGGCTTTGTTGTGTTTCTTCCTAAGGAGTCAAATCAAGATCGTAGAGCCTAGGCCGTTGTTGGCAGCCAAAGCTAGCAATACAAACTTCAAATTGATCGCTGGTAGTGTCTTGCGGTATGAGCATTCTTCAAACTTCACCAAGGCATTAGCATGAGCCTCTAACACAAGAGCAGAAAGCAAGCATGGATATCTTGGACTGAGTCTCGTCCCAACTGCTCCACAACATTGTAGTCACTCTTCTTGATAATCTTCGTAATTCCTCCATTTCTTGTTTGACGTGTCCTCGTGAATCTTTGGTACTTTTGGCCGAAAGGTGATGAGTCACCGGGTTCTTGGGGAATGGATTGAATACCGGCATGCGAGCCGGAGTCGCAGATCCTTTGGAGGATTTGGAGAGAAAACCCTTCCGCTCGTCACCTTACTTGATCCGGTGATGTTGTCAATGTCGAATGGTAACTTCAACCGTAAGATCTTCAATGGTCAAAGGGTCTTGCTAGACGCCATGATAGTAAACATCACCCATAGTTTTAAGGAATAGCCTTGTTAGAGGAATATGGAACTGTCCGGGAGAAGTAATGATGAGGGTGCCACTCAGGCAGTGGATCAGCAGAGGAAACCTTATAGTGTTAACATCAAGATAGTCTTCTGGGAAATCGTCACCCCATCCGTTGCTTTAACATCTTCAATAGGAATTTTAGCTGTGAATAGTGTACTTCACCATGTAATCATACTTTCCGCTGGCTGCCCCAAGGTATCCCACACGATGGTGCGCTTCATTCACATTGTCAATTCAACTTAGACATTTCTTCACACGCTCGCACGTGTGGTTTCGTAAATAGTATCTCACGGTTATCCATCATGCACCGAACACGCCTTCTCAACCAAGCACAACCATCGTGTGTATGGGCACCAACGACAATTCTCCGGGCATCCTGGATTGACACCGCTTGCAAAGAAATTCTTCTTAACGGTCATCGAGGAATGGTCAAGTCCTCTATGTTGAAAACATAAGTATCTTCCCAACAAAGATTGGAGCTCTTGTCATGGTTAGACATAGAGCGTTGATCACATTCGAGTCTCAACAGAGGATCAAACTCAATCGCTTAGCTTCAATCATGTCTTGAATCTTGTTCTTCGTGAGCCCAACAATCATCAAGATTATGCCTTGGGTTGTTGGAATGGTAAGCACACTTAGCATTAGGATTATATCTCGAGAGGAAGTGTTGACATTCGAGGGGATCCTCAAGGTAATCACCGCTTTCAACATGTGTTGCAAGGCTTTGCACAAAGGCATGTTGATCTTTGTAAACCGCCTCGTGGCGCTGCTCGCCACGCCGTGTCTCACCGAGGTTGTGCCGATGTAGGATCGAGATCACAACCGCCTACGATTGAGCGTCGGTCTTGGCTCGACTTTTCTCGACCATACGTACATTAACTTTTCTTACCACCAAAAGATCTCTTCGCAAAGATTGAAGATGTTTCTACCGAATCTTCCCACTGATACCAGCCTTCAATACGCCGTTGTCAAGATCACCTGAATCCGTCAAGAGTTTCCAATCGATGATTAAAGAACGGGCCCGCCGTTGTTCCCATAAACATATCAACCAACTCCCTATTGGACAAGGGTGGTCAACTCACTCGCTAGATCTCCACTTCGAGCATACCCTTGAACTTCTCGTCACGACCCATAGACATGTTTTGTAGTTGCATGCGAGTGGGTGTCAATTCAAAGATTGTACTGCATCGTCAGAAAGCATCCGCCAAGTCACCCAAGTACGCATACGGTCATTCTCTAGCCGATAATACCACTCCAACTGGTTCCGACAAACTCTCTTGAAAATAATGCATCCACAACTTCACCGCATGGGATTGATCTTCCGACATAGGACTTCAAATGCACTTAGGGCAAGACATGCCATCATATTTGGCAAAAGTTAGAACTTTGAACTTGGGAGGAATCACAACACTGTGGACAAGACTTAGATCATCAAAATTCAGCCCTGACATCTTCGTTTTCCACAAAGATTCGACGGTCTTCAAGTTGTTTGTACTTGTCATCTTCATCAGAGTATTGGCCATTATCATAGTCTTTCTCAGGCTCATGCTGGCTACCTTCGCCATCACCCTTGTTACTTTGCTCATCCTCCTTCTTGACACTTCCTTCAGAGAGCTCAATTCGACTAACCACTCTAGGACCACCTTTGTAGGCCCGCCCATATCGAGGAGACCAACAACCTTCTTCTTCTCGTTGATGAGCTTCTTCGATCCTCTGGCCTTGGACCAAACCGGTGAACATCTCTAAATCGAGCATTCTCGAGCTGAAGATCTTTGACACTGCTCGAGAGCCATTTCGCTAAAATAAATAGCGAGCAAATGAGAAAACCAATCTTCAATGTACCGATGCAATGTTATGCTATGATATGCAATGTTTACGAATGCAATGCAATGTTTTCAAGGACCTTAGAGATTTAAATTTGTTAAACAAGCAATGAACAAACATTTATTAGTACTCTTTTATTCTTTTTCTTTTAAGTACAAAAGATAGTTCAAACAAATAAAAGAAAACATATAAATCCTAAAGCTCTAAGTCTCCCATGGGCGCTCCTCTGATGCCGAGGTAGTCGTTGATGCTTCGCCTCGTGAAGTAGCTTTGTCAACTCTAGCACTTTCTTCTCACTTGCATAACATCGAGCTTCAAAGGTATCCTTTCTTCTTTAAGTCGAATCCGTGATCTCTTCAAGTCTTCAAAATCGTAGGCATGTCGGATGGGAATAGTATAGGATTTGTCACCTATAGCAACAGGTTCCATAATTACTGGTAAAATAGGCGTGAATGGCATCATGAGGTTTTGAGCTCGAGCTCTCACCCATTTGAGGTAAGGTTCCCAAGGAATGGAGTTCTGGTGCCCCAAAGTCTTGGTATCGCCTTTTTACCATGCCCCAAGCGTATGAACCTTCGCTTGCACTCGAGATCGTGGTTGTAGTCGAACACAATATCTTGGAGAAGCATATCATGTGGGCCATATCTTCGAGCAAAACCAAACTGACGTAGAGCTAAAGAAGGGTTGTAAGTAATACCTCCCCTTATGCCAAGGAGTGGTACATTAGGGAATTCTCCACAATACTCAATAAATGTGAAGTCCTTTTGAGAGAAAAGACACCAACGGATATCGGAATGAGAGAGTGACATTAACCTTTGAGACCATCTCAACCTTTGTTCATTCTTCAAAACTGATGGAGGAAGGTGCGAAATAAACCACCTGGAAAGTAACGGTATACAACACATGAGAGTTCCTTGTCTTTTGATAGTACGAGTGTGGAGAGAATGTAGGATGTCTCCAAGTAAAGTAGGCACAGGATTGCGGGTAAGAAACAACTTGATGGCGTTGACATCTATGAATTGATCCGAGTTAGGAAATAGAACCAAACCATAGATTAGCAAGGCCACAATGTCTTCAAATGCGTGGAAACTCATAACTTTGAGGAATTCTCGGGCTTTCTTAATTAAGAACTTGGCAAGTAAACCCTTAACTCCGCTTCTTGTTTCCCAATTGGCTTCAATGTCTGAGCGCTTAAGATGTAAGGTCGATGCAATGTCTTCGTACCTAGGAACCTTTTCTAAACCGGTGAATGGCATTTGATCAAGAATAGGTACCCCAAGTAGCTTAGAGAACTCTTCCAAGGTAGGAACTAACTGATAATCTGGGAATGTAAAGCAATAGTGTTTCGGATCAAAGAACTGGAATAGGACATGCATCATCTCTTCTTCAAAACCGAAGATAACCAAGTCAAGTAGATAACCATGTCTTTTGATGAACTGAGCATGGTCAGGAATTTCTGAAACCAATTCTTTGAGCTGAGAAGGTATACCCATGAAGTTGATTCGGATAGTCTTTCTAGAAGCCCTACAAAACAGAGCAAAGATAAATCCCTAGGTCCTTGAAATCGTTAGAAATGATATGCAATGCAAATGATGTCATGATGTCATGTTTGGCACACACAAGCAATTCACACAATGAGCCTAGGTTTAAGGCTTGCAAGAGGTATAGGTGATTACCCCACCAAAAGTTTGAGTTGGTTCATCCTGTCCTATAATAGTAACCGGGTTCTAGGAATCTCACATCATTGATCTTTCTCGTAGGCGTTTATTTCAATACGACTACCAAGTGGTCGACCGAAAATATCCCAAAAGTCTGATCTCAATGAGCGTAGCATCGAGTATCAACCAACCTTAGTTTGCACCAAAGCCGGCCATCTCACTACCTTCTAATGGCCAAGATGGGTCAATTAAGGTTCTAAAAGTTTAGTTAGCGCTTGATGACACCACGCAGAAGCCAAATACTATCCTCAACTTGGGAATGAAGAGTATCAAGACATCCAAAGTGTCACGCTAACGTAGCCATCATGTTGACCGTTTCGATATACGTCCAACGATCGCGATGATTTATTGCTACTTACCTAAAAGGAAAACCCGGATCCGGGTGTAGGATCCCCCAACAATATAATACCCAAGCAACCCTTAAAGATAAAGCAAGCAAGTCAAACAGAAAGCAATAAAGGTGATCTAAAAAATCCCTAAGGTAATTCTCTCTTTAGGGTGGGTCCCCAGCAGAGTCGTCAGTTCTGTAACACGGTGAACTGACTTTGTAGGTTTTTGTATCACAAATGTGCGGATAGCAAGAGTCGCCACCGACTTTTCTTTTATCCAATTAAGGGAAGGTGAAAAGAACAGGAAAAGACCTTCGTTAGATTCTGAGTAAGGGAGAAGGTTATGAAAAGGGAAGGTATTAGCACCCCTTTCCATCCGTAGTTATCTACGGGCTCTTAGTTGCTCTTAGATCACTTTAAAATTGTGCTTTCTGTGTGTTTGACAAAAATGTTTTGAAAAGGAATTTCGCTTTGACTTTGTAATGATTCATGTAGGAATGTATACAAAGTATTTAGAAATGTTTCGTTTTGAAAAGAGTTTGAACTTTGACAAAAGTGTGAGGTGTGAAAAGTATTTTGATAGAGCAAGCAACTAAAAGTCTTATTACCTACTCAGAATTGGTCGTTTTCGTATTGTTTTACTTTCCTTTAGAATAGCGCTATCCATACCATTAGTTGGTAGGTAACTCTATTTGTTGGATGTAAGCGGACATTCGAAGGGACATCGGATGGTCATAGAAAGCAACTTGTAGGAAGTATCCTAGCACATTCAAGGACTATCATCATTTTTGTAGGCGACAATCGAGGGTCAAGATCATGTATTCGGAGGCGACATCGTGGGTCTTATGATCTTTGTATCGAAGGGACTATGATGATTTGTTTTGAAGGCAACGGTGCTAGGATACCTCTACGTTCGAGGGACTTGACCATTTGTATTCGTAAGGCAACGAGAGAGAATTACCCTAAGGGGTGCATGTGTGAAAAAGTGTGTTGATTCAGATATTTTATCTTTTAAAATTAGTGTGAGCTATGTTCAATTTTATCTTGCCATACACGCCTAATTACTATCAGTTTATAGGGTGCGGAAATTAAAATGCGGAAAGATAAATCCTACGCTATTACATGGCTTTGGGGCAGATACATAATTTAAACTTGCGGAAGATAAAAAGCCTAATTAAGCTATTACATCCCATGAGCAGTTACATTATTGGAAATAGAAAAAAAACGATAAAAGGAATCGTCTGAAACGGGATAACCTGTGAAAAGATAAGAAAATCGAAAAATACGATGAAATCGAATAAGAGGAAAATGTTAGTAAAAATGCAAATTTTTAGATGAGAAAAATTGGCATGCTAGAAATAACATTAATATGCTAAAATAATTTTTTGGGATTTTTTGGATGCAATTTAATAATTAAAAACTAAGTAAAAGTGATTTAAATGCTAAATTATGAATAAAAATAAATATGCATGCAAAATAATATTTTTTAATTTTATAAACTAAATAAACATTTTATGAAAATAAATGCAACAGGAAAAATATTTTTGATGATTTTTAATGCATGAATAAAAATTATGAAAAGAATTAAAATGCATGAGATATATTAAATAAATAAGAAAATATGAAAAAAGTTTGAAGTTTGTAAAAAGAAAACAAATCTGGTCCCTGTGTGGTTCGAACTGGAGACCTTTTGGAGTATCTTTGCTTGCCAGCACCTTTACCACTAGGCCAACGTGTCTTGGGTGTCATGGAAATCCAAACAATGGTTTATGAATGAATACGTGTCACTGATATTTGAGTCAAACCGAGTCAGCACGCGTGGGGTCCAGGGTTGAACGAACGAGCGAATCAGGAAGCTCCATTGTGCCACGCTTGCCTCGCCGGCTTCGATGAGTCAACGACGCCGAGCCCTAGCTCCTACTGCCTTCTCCCGAGGAGATTCTTGATCCCGCAAAATACGAGCAAAATGTAAAAGGAGGACCCTATCCCCAAATCGACCCTTCCGAGTCCAATGGTGATGTCGCCAGCTAAAAATGCTTGCACAAGCCGTTCAAGCTCATCGCTTAGAAACCCTAAGTATGGCAAAACGCGATTCCAACGTTCAAACTCACAAACGATTGCCCAGATCTCATCCATGGAACCTCATGAACACATTGAAAGCATTAGAATCAATGAAAACACGCAGAATAATAAAATGCAAAAAAATCAAAAAGTTTGAAATATGTATGATCATATATGCATCGATTCAGGCTGTTTTGATCTATAACAATGATGTGTACTTACTCATACTTACCCTAGGAACACAAAGGAATGATTTTGGATGGTCAAAGTATTGGATTTTGAAACACGATTTTTGACTTTTCTTGAAAATTTTTGACAAAATAAAGGTTATGCTTTGAGCTAGGGTTTCGTGTCCTTGGCTGTATGTATTGCTTGGTATTTATAGAGGAATTTGAGAGAGAAAAAACAATGAAAAAAGATTGGATCATGAATGTGCATTTATATCTTTTCAAATAAAATCAAATATTGGAAAAAATTTGATTTTCTCATCAATGTAAAGGCTAGCACGAAATTGGTAAGAATCATGGGCTATCTTGGACCTCAAGCATGATATAAAATCACTCTCCTTTGAAAAAAAATCTTATTTTCATAATTTATATAATTTAATTTTGATTTAAATGGTTTAAAATCCAAAAATAAATTAATAAAATATAAAATTGCCATGGCCAAGCATTTATGGGTCAAAAATAATGTTATGAACAAGTTTGGATCAAAAGGTTATAGGCCCATTTGGAAAATTTTGCATTTTGACCAAAATGTCCTTTTGTGCAATTGTCCAAAATTGCCCAACTTCTGAGTAGTGTATCTTGCTCAAATTTCCACATTTTTGAGTGTTCTTGGACTTTTTGGAAAGCTCTAAGAGTCCTCTAACCAACCTTTTTGGTCTCATCTCAATTGGAGTTTCCATGATCAATATATCTTCAAAACAAAATTTTGACTTTTTGTTGACTTTGAAAAGGACCTGTAATGTTTTGATCCATACCTCTCAAATGAAGCATTTTTTGAACATTCTTGTGAGACATAAAGTTGTAGAGAATTGAATTTCCTTCAAAATGAGCTTTGGTGGGAAAATTTCTGATAAAGTATGAAGAAGTTATGATCAGTCAAAATTTGGTTGACTTTTCACCAAGAAACCCTAATTTAGAAAGTTTGACTTTTGAGCAAATCTTGAGTTTTCTTGATGAATCATGATCAACCCTTGATCAAATGATGAATGTAACTTCAAAATGAGGATGTTGACCAAAAATCATGAAGTTTGACTGTATGTTGACAACAGTTGACTTTTTGTCCAATACAACTGATTTTCAACCATCTGAGCAATTGTTTGAGGAAACTTGACTTGTAAGGCTTGAAACTTGACATGGAGAACATTTGAAGCATATGAGGAGGCATGATGAACATTGAAGATGTTGGAAGTCCATCTGGATCTGAGAATTGCCAAACCCTAGTTTGGGTTAATTGTCTAGGAGAGGGTTTGTCTGATCAACCTTTGAGGAATCCTTGAGTATGGATGTATGAAATGTCTTGAGAAGATGGAGGGAAAATTTTGGGGTATGAAAGCAAGGAATGCAAATCAAAATGATAATTCCAATGTTCATTTTTGAAATTGAATGCATGAACATGCAAGGAATGCAAATCAAAATGATAATTCCAATGTTCATTTATGAAATTGAGTGCATGAACATGCAAGGAATGCAAATCAAAATGATAATTCCAATGTTCATTTATGAAATTGAATTTATGAACATGCAAGGAATGCAAATCAAAATGATAATTCCAATGTTCATTTATATAATGAGGCAAGCTAGTCATGGCATTTTGGAGTTCTCTTTCAAAGAATTCTAAGTCAAGCATTAACACAAACACTTGGAGTACACATGCAACAAGTTTATGCACAATGCACTAAACGCTTGGATATCTACATGTTGAATGCAAGTTATGCTTCAACCTACCATGAATTAATGCTAGATACTCACCAATGCATGAGCATGTGGTGAATGATGCAAAGTGAGCGAGTTCATGTCTTACATGCAAGGAGGAATCAAATGCACAAGTGTATATGCATGCTATGAACCAAAATCCAAACTCCGACACAAGCAAGGCGGCAAAAACCAATTCAAATCAAGGAATCCAAGAACACAAATCCTAGAATCAGAATCTACATTGAATTTGCATGTGATTTCAGTATTCAATTTCAAGAAAAGCTGAAAATCAGAAAACAGCATAAAATAAGTGCTTATTTGAACCTAACACTTACTTGCACTTGAAGTTTGAGTCAGATTGAAGAGGAATTCCTTGTGCTCTTCAAAGAAAATACCAAAGCAATGAGGAATTATGGATAATCATCAAAATTAGACTTGAATCCTTGAAGAAAAGCTTGAAATTCAATGGAGAATTGAAGAAAGATGAAGAGAAACTCTTGAATCTTGAACTTGTGGAGAAAATCGAGATCAAACCGTTCCTTCCATGTCAAGTGTGTGTAGCAGGAGGAGAGAATGCTACGGATTGAAATAGAAGAAGTTGCGATGGAGAAAACCAAAATTCGCAGGTCGCGCTTAGCGCGGAGGTCGCGCTTAGGGCGCTCTGTGAAAGAAGCAGGTGGTGATCGGAGGTCCGGTGGCGGCCTGTGGTGGTTGCTTGGAGGGAGAGTTGAAGTTTGAACTTTTTGAGTTTTTTGTGCTTTGGAACGTGAGAGAATTTGAGTGTGTTTGGTAGTGAAATATTAAGCAAATGAATGTGTTGTTTTAATTTGTGAAGAGGGAAATCTATTTATAGCTTTGGATCCTTAATCAACAAGCTAATCACGATTATCCGAATAAATTTCGTAATTAATCCAAAGCAGCCAAATACGTGCGGAATTTGGAGTCGGAATGTAAACGAAACGTGTCCGAAATGCGATTTTGCTTGCGCAAATCAAAATCCCGACTTGATCCGATGAATGGTCAAGGAAATAGAAATTTTTGAAGTTTCAGCCTCAATTTTGGATCACTGACACATGCAGAATCTCATTTGCACTCTGTGGGGAAAATGCCTCACACGAGGATCTTTTGATCGAAATTTGCACATGCGCACCTCTGGGTTATTTGAAGCTAACAAGATTTGTGAACTTTTGGCACCGGTCCCGTCCCGTTTCGATGAAAATCGAGTGAGATATGATTTTTCGAACTTCGCGTATCAGATGAAAATTGCTAAGTTCAGCTCAAAAATCAAACTCAGAGATTAAAATTCTGGTACCGATCGGTGGAGAATTGGCTCTCGAGTTGCAAGCGGAAGTTGTAGAGGACCTCGATACGGAATTTTAGAAATTGGTCCCGCTCAATTCCGAGCTTCCAGCTAGAAAATAAAGCTTTGTCGGTGAGCCAAAACACACGGTTCAGCACTAAAATCAGCTTGATATGCCGGGGAAAATTACTCTTTTGAGAGTCTTCCTCACAAAATCCATTCTCGTCTTCCAAACGAAAGTCGTGGATAATAATGAAAGGAAAGTGCCAGTCGAAAATCAACAGAAAATACCCAAGGAGATGAGAGATACGCCTTCTTGAGTGCCCAAAATGCGTCGAAACCCAAAATCCACTTTATTGAGAAATGAGCTCTTTTTGGGTGCCATTCGGAATACCTGGAATCTAATATTCCTTATGATGAATGCTATGCATGATATGGCATGTATTTTTATGCAATGGGACTATAAGCCAAAAATAACGCGGGAAAGAAGAGGGTAAATTTTGGGGTACAACAGCTGCCCCTATTCAATCATCCTCAAACTTGAGAGCAAGGTTGGCGTTTGCCTTCCGGGCGACAAGGTATGAGGTGATTGAATACCGAAATGAACTCGAAAATTTACGCTCTGAATTTCGATGTCTGCTGAGGAAAGGATATGTTGCGCCAGAGCTTAACTGGGTCACAACAAGAAGAAGCACAGAATAAACGCTGAATTCTACGACAAATAGGTACAGGTGTATTCTTGACCCGGAAGAAGAATTGGCCTCTACCCAATTCAATCCACAATGTCAGGGGAGAACCGACATGCAAGCGGAAACAAAGACTAGATACGCGAACCAGACTAACCACATTTACGCCGCCTAACTGGGTGGGTTTGTGATGCAAAGACCGGAAAACACCGATTAGACTCTGCGGAGGACAAAAACAAGAGTATTCTTGTTCTCGAAAGACCCACAATGCCAGGGGAGAACTGACATGCAAGTGGAAATAAAGACTAGATACACCAAGTAGACTAACCACATTCACACCGACAGCTTGGGCGGATATGTGATGCAAAGACTAAAGGTGCCGATTAGACTTTACAGACTCAGAATGCTGAACTCTGAGAGGAAAGACAAGTGTAGGGCTTGCTTTAGGAGTTGAAGATGTGTTACACCAGGGTAAGGGCTGGCAGTTTCAACACTACTCAGAAGAATATGGATATATTGCGCCGGAAGAGACCGAGACACAACAGATTCCAAAAAAACATGACACCGTTGGGGATGGAAATCGCGCTTCTGGCTTATATTCCTATGAGATGTATGACTCGCTTGGGGAGTGATGTGAATGTAATGATGCATGCTTGCAAGAAATATATAAAGTAAATGCAATAGGATCTCAGCCGGGGACTAGAGCATTAGAGAACGCCTGAAAGCCATTCAAAGCACACTGAATCCTGCTTGACATGTTTGTTGAAGACATGATGCCAAATGAAATTTGTCAGTTAGACAACAAGTCCGCTGGGGAATAAAGGAAGCGCCTGGAGAAGATCTTCCACCGTTACCTTGCTACTCTAGCTGGGGAGACAAAGATATGTCGAACGCTAGGGAAATTGAATGGCCAGACGACAACCATCCTTCACATTCCGGGAGGATTGGGGGGAACATACTTCACTCTACTGGGGAGAAGTCAAGATACATTGGCATCCACATCGGGAATATTGTGGGGAGGCGATCCTACTGGGGATAACCATTCCGAAATCGAGGATTCGTAAATGTACCATAGGGATAAGAAAAAGTAGCACACTGAACTCGATGGACATCCGCAGACCACTAGAAGGAATACGTCGGACCCATGCTGGGGAATTTCCAATGGGAAGGATATGACGAACCCAAGCTGAGGATAACCGTCTGCTGGAGAAACAAGAGGACTCCGATGGGGGATGAAGCTTCTGGAGATCCTTTTCCAAACAGAAACGGTCTTACGGGGAGGACGCAGCTGGGGAGGTATCAAGGAGAAACCTGGTCCATCTCCTCATTAGCGCAACTGGACATCCTGCAATACAATGTTAGCGGAGTGACCCTGGCATGATATGACAAGTGCTTCTGCCATCCAGATCACTCAGGCCTTATAGCAGTATTCAAAAGTTCCTGATCATGGTAAAACCAACAATGCTTATATATGCAAAATTTTACCACAAAACTTTGAACATCTTTTGCAAACAAATCAATAAATGCAAGAAGTTAAGTGACAAGCAAAAACTCATTTTATTAATCGAAAGTGCGCCTGTAAATAGGCAAGTACAATAGGAAGCAACTCCTAAAATGAGGCAATTGCAAAAGTAAAATAAGAGGAAAACTAAAATGCATGGCAATGCGACAATGAATCCTCATTGGGTTTCAACCCTGCTATCAATCTTATAACTCCAACTATCTCATCACTTCACTTTTCCCGAAAAAGGTGATTGGCTTGATCACCGCCCTTCGGAGTAGCTCGAGCTGTTGCCATGGAGAACGACCACTGATATGTTGAGCATGTCTATGCATAGTATCTCTTGACTACATCCGCGTTCACGGGTAGTGGGAAGTCTTCTCCGTCCATTGTTGTGAGCATCATGGCGCCACCCGAAAAGACTTTCTTCACAACAAACGGCCCTTCATAATTTTGTGTCCACTTGCCCCGCGGGTCTCCTTGGGGAAGGATTATCCTCTTTAGCACAAGATCACCAGGTTGGTAATTCTGAGGTCGCACACTTTTGTCAAATGCTCTTTTCATCCTTTGTTGGTAAATTTGCCCATGACCGACAGCTGCCAGCCGCTTCTCGTCAATGAGGCATAACTGGTCTAAGCGGTTCTGCACCCACTCATCTTCATCAAGCTCGGCATCTCTCATGATTCTTAATGAAGGGATCTGAACTTCAATTGGAAGCATGGCCTCCATGCCATAAACAAGAGAGAATGGAGTTGCCCCTGTTGAAGTACGAATGGTGGTCCTGTAACCATGCAAAGCGAAAGGCAACATCTCATGCCAATCTCGATAGGTTACTACCATTTTCTGCACAATCTTCTTAATGTTCTTATTCGCCGCTTCGATAGCTCCGTTCATCTTCGGGCGGTATGGGGACGAATTGTGGTGCTTGATCTTGAAGGACTCACAAAGCTCCTTCATCATCTTGTTGTTAAGATTCGACCCATTATCTGTGATAATCTTGTCGGGAGTCCCATAACGGCAGATGATGTTGTGTTTGAGGAAACGAGCGACCACCTGTTTGGTGACACTTGCATAGGACGCTGCTTCCACCCATTTGGTGAAATAATCTATGGCGAGTAGAATGAAGCGATGTCCGTTGGACGCTGTCGGCTCAATCTTTCCGATCATATCGATGCCCCACATAGCAAATGGCCAAGGAGAGGTTAAAACATTCAAAGGCGATGGTGGCACGTGCACCTTGTCAGCATATACTTGGCATTTGTAACAAACCCGGGCATGATTAAAACAATCAACTTCCATGGTTGACCAGTAAAATCCAGCTCGCAAGATCTTTTTAGCCATAGTGTGCCCACTGGAATGAGTTCCGAATGAGCCTTCATGCATTTCTTCGATGATCTTCGCAGCCTCATCTTTACCAACACACCTGAGCAACATCCCATCATGATGTCTACGGTATAGCACACCATTGTTGAGGAAGAACTTCGCTGAGAATCTTCTCAAGAACTTCTTATCCGTCACGGAAGCTTCCTCATGATACTCTTGAGTCTCAAGATATTGTTTGACATCATAGAACCAAGGATTACCATCTTTCTCTGCTTCGATCTCGAAACAAAAGGCTGGCTCATCCAATCTCTGAATGGTTATCGAAGGCGCTTCATTGGCCCATTTGACTTTAAACATTGACGCTAGAGTGGCCAAAGCATCAGCTAGGTTATTCTCTTCCCGTGAGATGTGATCGAAAGTGATTTCCTCGAAGTAAGGAATCAACTTCATCACATGCTCTCTGTAGGGAATCGATTTGGGTGACGAGTCTCCCAATCTCCGTTAATCTGGCAGATCACAAGTGCAGAGTCTCCATACACTTTCAGATGCTTAATTCTCAAATCAATCACCGCCTCAATACCAAAGATACAAGCCTCGTATTCAGCCATGTTATTGGTGAAATCAAAGCAAATTCAAGCTGTGAACGGGATATGATGACCGTCCGGAGTAGTGATTACTGCACCAACACCATTGCCTAATCCGTTGGAGGCTCCATCAAAGACCAAAGACCACTTGGATCCTGGTTCGGGTCCCTTTTCTGGACCTGTCGATGTTACAATCCCGAATGTATAGTATATCCTCATCAGGAAATTCAAACCTCATCGGCTGATAATCGTCCACTGGTTGGTGGGCTACATAGTCTGCCAACACACTACTCTTAATAGCTTTCTGAGTAGTATAGTGAATGTCATACTCTGTTAAAATCATTTGCCACCTGGCGATCCGGCCTGTCAAAGCGGGCTTCTCAAATATGTACTTGATCGGATCCATCTTGGATATTAACAAGGTCGTGGGTCAACATATACGCCTTAGTCGGCGAAAGCAATTTCACGCTAAAGCACAACAAGTTTTCTCGAGCAAAGGAGTATTTTGTTTCACAATAAACTTTTGCTTAGGTAGTATATTGCATGCTCTTTTCGACTGCACTTGTCATGTTGGCCCAACACGCACCCCATCGAGCTTTCGCAATCGCAAATACATGATCAACGGCCCGCCTCCACGGGAGGCATAAGAATTGAGGTTCCCGCAGATACTTTTTATCTTATCGAATGCGACTTGACAATCATCATTCCACCGACCATCCGATCCTTTTAAGCAACTTGAAGATAGGTTCGTATGTGGCATATATGAGAGATGAATCTAGAGATGTAGTTTAACCTCCTAGAAAGCCACGCACTTTTTTCGCTTCGTTCGTGCATCTCTTGAATTCTTTTATTTTAGCAGGATCAACCTCAATACCTCTTTCGCTTACGACAAAGCCTAACAACTTGCCAGATCGCACGCCGAACGTGCACTTGTTCGGGTTCAGCCTTAGTCTGAATTTCCTCAATCTATCAAACAACTTCTGTAGGTGCACCAGATGTTCTTCTTCATCCTGAGATTTAGCAATCATGTCGTCGACATATACTTCAATCTCTTTGTGGATCATATCATGGAAAAGAGTTACCATTGCACGCTGGTAAGTCGCCCCGGCATTTTTCAATCCGAAAGGCATCACCTTATAATGTAAAGTTCTATGGGTAATGAAAGTTGTTTTAGCCATGTCTTCCGGTGCCATCTTGATCTGATTATACCCGGAAAAGCCATCCATGAACGAAAACACTTTTGCATGAGCTGTATTGTCTACCAATATGTCAATATGGGGAAGAGGAAAGTCATCCTTTGGACTTACTCTATTCAGATCCCTGTAATCCACACACATTCTAACCTTGCCGTCTTTCTTGGGCACAGGAACAAAGTTGGCAACCCATGGGGGATAAGAAATGACTTTAAGAAAGCCTGCATCAAGCTGCTTCCGGACTTCCTCTTTGATCTTCTTAGACATCTCGGATGAGTTCTTCAAGTTTCGCTAATGTGTGGGCATTCCTCTTCAAAGGCAGCAGGTGCACAACAATATCGGTATCCAACCTGTGCATGTCTTCATAAGACCAGCGAAGATATCGTAATACTCGGAGTAATTCGATCAATCGCTTCACATCGCCTTCCAAAGCAGCCTGCTTTAACCTCTCTCGACTACATCCAGACCGCCCAAATTCACTTTCTCAATCTCTTCCCGATGTGGTTGGATAACCTTTTCTCTTGTTTCTAACATTCTTGCTATCTCTTTAGGGAGTTCACAATCTTCCTCACCTTCTTCTTTGGCTTGGTTGATCGGATTATCAAGTCATAAAGAGTGATAGCAGTAGTCGTTATCAAAGGGATCCATTAGGAATGTGGGATTATATCTCGCATGATTGATTTTAATGCCTATTTTAGTTTTTTTTAAATGATAAAAGAAAATAAAGCATTGCCATTTTATGCTTCAAAATTGTGATGTAAAATTGAAGGAAAAGGAACAAAACATTTGAATGAAAAACGCTTTTATTTCATGGTAAAAATGTTGCATATGCAAACAAGGTGGCCCTACATATGATTCATCGCTGGCGTAATACGTGAATTATTGCATGATAACAGAAACAAAAGAAAATTACTCTCCGGTCATCGTGACTGGGACGCAGTCTTCTGAGGTCCAGTTGTTGAGCTCCATGCCAGGGACACTAGGACGGATCCACTTATCAATATCAAACTCGTTGTCAGAATCATCCACGACGTTTGCTTGCCCGGAACCAATGCCAGCACTAGAGAACCTCACAGGAGTAGCCAAGTTGGGTGCTTTCAAAATCTGACGGCGCAGAACAGGGTCGAAACCCAACCCGAACTTGTTGAACTTAGGTGCTACCTCCACCACACGGCCTAAGCCTTCAGGGCGTCCGGCCTCAACCACAGCTTTTGCATCTTTCAAAGATGCCATGGAAGATTCGGGTTTGCCTTTCTTAACTTCCTCCAGCTGAGGGGTTTTCAGCATGTGCACCGTCTCAAAGCCTTGAAACGGGGTCTCATGAATCTCACCATCGACCTCGACATAGCGGAAGGAAGCAAGATGACTCACAATGTATTCTTCTTCAGCACAGACTGTGATGGTTTTTCCTTCAACGGGGTATTTCAGCTTCTGGTAAAGAGTCGAGAGCAGGTAGAAAAGGAAAAGAAAGCAAAGTTCCGTGTGAAAGACAATTTGGATGCTGCCAACTTTGAGTTAAGGGAGTTCAACCGAAAATTAGCCAGGGCCGAACAACAAAGAGGGAAAGCCTACGCAGATGAAGAACGAGCTATCCAAGCGAAGTCAGATTTGAAAACAACTCTTACCACTCAGATACAAGAGTTGAAAGCTGCACTAAAAAACATTGAATCCAGTTTGGCGCGAGAAACTCGCCTCAAAGAAGAAGCCCGCTTGGCACGTAATGTAGACTCTGAAGAATTAGCTCAGAAGATTCAGGAGCTAGACACTGCAAGAGACCTTGTGACCAGATGGGAAGCATCGTATGGAGAATTGGAAGTCCAGTGTGAGGGATGGCAAGAAGAGGCCCGATGTTAGAATGAGCTTTGGGTGAATAGAGGCGAAACCATTTTCACTTTGGAAGAGCAGAACAAGAGTTTGTATGACAACTATTCAGGCTTGGTGGAGTTCTGTAGGCAGCTAATGGTGGAGGTCCCATGGAGGCTTCAGTTAGCTGTCGAGGATCTAGAGGAAGACCGAGTGCCCCCGATGGTGGAGTACTTAATTTATCTTTGCAGAGACATGGTGGAGCGATTCCAAAAAGAGATAAGAGATTTCAAACCCCGAAGAGGACAACACTTCTGATCTTTTGTTGCCTTTAT
Organism: Vicia sativa; assembly: GCA_021764765.1. Lineage (NCBI taxonomy): Eukaryota > Viridiplantae > Streptophyta > Magnoliopsida > Fabales > Fabaceae > Vicia > Vicia sativa. The sequence continues at coordinate 141,961,316 of CM038793.1, read as the reverse complement.
GTATTCTTCAGCTCCATTGTATCTGTTGAACTAAAAGCAGACCCTTGAGTCTTGCTCTTTATTTTCTACAAAGACTAATGTTTGTACTTAACTGTTATGTTTGAATGAAGGAGTTGGTTATCCGTTTGTATGCACTAATTATTTGCGAGTGAATGAGTCTGATAAAGATCTTTGGGAATGGGAACACGGTCATAAGCATTTTGCATTAATCACGCATAATCATGCATTTTTCTTTATTAAAAAGGGGATGCCAAGCTCATTACATGTCATTTCACCAGATTCAAGCTGACTACCCGACGCCCGTACGCAACCAGAGCTAACTTGAGGAGAGCAATGGACCAGTACGAGACGAGACAGACGGCCATGCAAGACGACATCGATAGACTGAAGACCAAGATGGATCAGTTGATGGAGATGCTCACGGCTCAGCATGCTAGAGAGGAAGAGCGGGCCACCGCCGCCGCCGCTGCTGCCGCTGCTACTGCTACCGCAACCGCTGCCGCCGCTGCCGCTATAGCTAACAACGCAACTGCTACTGTTCCTCCCGTTGTTACCGGAAACGCGAGGACCCTTCGAGGTACTGCTCCATTTCCAGGAGTACAAGCACCTAATCCTCCGTTTTATGGGGTGCAAGCTGATTTCTTTCATGGAGCAGATAACCAAGGGAACGTCGCTGCCGCTCATGCCGCCACCCAAACTATGGCGAATGATGAGCAAGAGCAAGAGGAGGACGAGCAAGAGAATCTTTGGTCCACCAGTCCTCAAGGTGAGGAACATCAGCAAGATGACTACATGAGGCAGTTCTATCAGAATGTGGCACCTGTGGGTAACCCAACTCCTTTCCAGGACGTGGCCGCCCAGAAGATGTGCAAGGAGCTTGCCGAGCAAGTAAGAGAGTTGAGAGGGAAGAATGTTGTTTGCTTGAGTGCTGCGGATATGTGTCTCGTACCCGATGTTGTCATTCCACCTAAGTTCAAAGTGCCTGACTTTGAGAAGTACAAGGGAGTGAGCTGCCCAGACACCCATCTGAGGATGTATTGCCGCAAGATGGCGGCACATGTCAAAAACAGTAAGCTGATGATTCACTGCTTTCAAGATAGTGTCTCAGGGGCATCTTTGGATTGGTACATGCAACTCGAAAAGGCGAACATCCGCTCCTGGGATGACCTGTCTAATGCTTTCTTCAAACAATACCACTTCAACACCACTATGGCCCCCAATCGTTTACAACTTCAGAACATGTCTCAGAAGGAGAGGGAATCGTTTAAGGAGTATGCTTAGAGATGGAGGGAAGTAGCCTCGAGGGTTCAACCAGCTTTGGCAGAAAGGGAGTTGAATGATCTATTCATGGGAACATTGCCTATGCAGTATTATGAAAGATTGATCGGAAGCACTTTCTCTGATTTCTCCAATCTGGTGATGGTAGGGGAGAAGATTGAGGAAGGTTTGAAGTCCAGTAAGATTTCTGGAGGGAATGTAGGACCGTCTGCGGTAAAGAAGACATTCAATGGTTTCAAGAGGAAGGAGGCCGAAGCCAATGCTGTATATGAATCAAGAGGTAGAGGAAGGGGAAGACCACCAGCTAGATCTGCTCCAGTTCAGGTCCCATATATGTCATACCCCTATGTGGCTGCTATGCAATTTCCTGGTATGCCGTATCAGCAACCCATGCAAATGCCAATGCCGTATTCAACTCAGGTTCCTCAGAATCAAGTTCAACAACAACAAGTCAATGGTCCGAACAAGGGTTTAGTTCAACAGAAGAGCCCGCATTATCACAAGTACACCAAGGAAGAAATTCAGCCTATTCCAATGACTTACACTAGTCTACTTCCGTATTTAATCCAAGATGGAAGAGTGGTGCCAAGAGAATTGAAGCTTGTTCCAGGGCCTCCCAAGCCATGGTTTAATGAGAATGCTAGATGCGCTTTCCATGCTAATTCTCCCGGGCATACCACAAAAGATTGTTTTGCCTTTAAGTGCAAAGTCCAAGAACTTATTGACCGAAAGCTGTTAACTTTCGATGACGTCCCCAACATTGCTAATAATCCATTACTGAGGCATGGGTCGTCATCAGTGAATGCTTTGATTGAAGAAGGAGGTCTGGTTATGGAGGTGGGTCAGTTGAGGATGTCTTTGAAGAAGGTGTTTGAGGAATTGAAGAATGTCGGTTTATTGAAATAAGGTCATGATAGTTGTGTGATTTGCCAAGACAATCCAGAACGCTGTGAAAATTTCAAGTACCTACAAGGATTAATGTGTCAACATTTGATTCAGTTTAGTCGAGTTCCCACTGAAGTGGAAGTGGATGTGGTGGTCCCTCTCATCAACAATAGGAGACTCCATGTATCTCCTATCCAAGAAGAAGAGCCTGTTACGGTGGTAGAACCAATGATGGTTTACCCGCCCGTCCAAATCCCTTATGAAAATACAAAAGCAGTACCTTGGAATTATGAACCTGAAGTCATTGTGGGTGGTAAAAGCCGATGGTTTTGGGAGAGTCTACGGTTGAGAACATCACTAGTATGAGTGGTATGATCCGTAGTGGTCGAATTTATCACCAAGATCCGATGAAGAACCGAGCTGCAGAGAAGGTGCCAGATGTTCCTCCAAAGAAAGATGGAGTTGTTGATTTGAGTGCGGAAGAGTTGAAGGATATCTTTAAGCCAAGTGATGAGACTTTAAAAATCATCAAAAGGAGCGATTACAAAGTGGTTGATCAGCTTAGTCAGACTCCAGCGAAAATCTCAATCTTGTCCCTATTGAAAAGTTCTGAAGTCCACAAGATGGCCTTGTTGAAGTTCCTCGACAACTCATATGTGGCCAAAGATATCACAATCAATCAGTTGGATGTTGCAATTTCGAGTTTAAATGATGGCAGTTGTTTATCATTCACTGATGCTGATCTCCCTCAGAATGGAGGTGATCATAACATGGATCTTCACATTTCTGTTACTTGTGGTGGAACGACTCTTACCAGAGTTCTTGTTGATACAGGTTCAGCTCTGAATGTAATCCCGAAGACAACATTGGCCCAGCTACAGGTAGAAGGGGCAATTATGAAACCTAGTTCTCTGATTGTGAAGGCTTTCGATGGATCCCTCAGGATGGCGGTGGGAGAGATTGATCTCCCGGTACTTATCAGACCTCAACTTTTCAATATTACTTTTCAAGTGATGGATATCTTTCCGGCCTATAGTTGCTTATTGGGAAGGCCCTGGATACACGGTGCAAAGGTTGTTACCTCAACTCTCCATCAGAAATTGAAGTTCTTGCTAAACAACCAGGTGGTGGAGGTTAGTGGTGAAGAAGACTACCTGGTTAGTCACTTGTCTGAGTTCAAGTATGTGGATGTCGGAGATGAGGTGCATGAGACTCTCTTTCAAGCTTTAGAGATTGTTGGAAATGTGCAAAAGGAAGCCAAGATTGCTGAAAAGCCCAAGGGCAACATAACCCGTTGGCAGGATGTCAAGGCTCTTATCGATGCCGGGAACCCTGAAGGTTGGGGAACAATGATAAATGTGGCAGAGAAGAAGGACAAGAGCGGACTCGGCTATCAACCATACTCCAGGATCAGTGGAAGTTCAGAGATAGGAAAAGGAAAGATCCCTCGTCTACAGGATACTTTTGTTGCGAAGGGTTTACGCTCCGAGAAGGCTATCAATGCCATTGAAGACGATGAGCACGCAGTGGAGCTTTCTCAAATGGTGTTCCGTACTCCTCCTAGTGTGGCACTCAAGAATTGGATCGTCAAGGATGTTACCCCTCTCATTTCATTGTCAAAGTAATTTCTTGTTTTAAAATTAAAAAAAAATCATGTGCTCTGCCCAAGGCATAAAGGATCGCTTTGTAGGGCTTGTTCCGTTTAATGAATGAATTTTTATCTTCAAAAAAAGCACATTTTGTTATTCAGTTTGAGATCCCTTTTATTGGTTTTACTTTTGCTTTCCAGTGCATCTTAATAAAAACAGCAACATTTTCACTATTTTTCTGCTAAAATAAACATACATATGTAAAAGATAAAATCAATCATTTATGCATATCACCTTAAACTAAGCTTATTGAACATAGCCATGCTATAACTCCTTTTGACTTCGATTTCCCGATCAACCAAGCCGAAGATGATGGTGAAGAAGACTATGAATTCCTTGAAGAGTTAGCGTGTCTGGTTGAGCACGAGGAGAAGATGATCCAACCTCATCAGGAACCAGTGGATGTGATCAATCTGGGTACTGAAGAGGATAAAAAAGAAGTCAATGTTGGAACCGCCTTGGGGCAAGAGATAAAAGATGAGTTGGTCCGCTTGCTGCGAGAGTTTGTAGATGTGTTTTCCTGGTCATATCAGGACATGCCTGGACTTGATACAGAAATCGTTGTGCATAAGCTGCCGCTAAAGCCCGAATGCTCGCCCGTAAAGCAAAGACCGAGGAGGACGCATCCTGAGATGGCTAAGAAGATCAGAGACGAAGTGAAGAAGCAGTTCGACGCCGGTTTCCTTGCTGTGTCGGTATATCCAGATTGGATTGCCAACATCGTACCTGTCCCCGAGAAGGATGGAAAGGTTCGGATGTGTGTGTAGACTACAGAGACTTGAATCGAGCCAGCCCGAAGGATGACTTTCCCTTACCTCACATTGATGTCTTGGTCGATAGCACCACTCAGTCGTCAGTTTTCTCCTTCATGGATGGTTTCTCCAGATATAATCATATCAAGATGGATCCTGCAGACATGATGAAGACAACATTCACCACCCCGTGGGGCACCTTCTGTTACAAAGTCATGCCTTCCGGATTGAAGAATGCAGGGGCGTTCGCTTTCTCAGTAGCAAAAGCGCTTCTCTCAACTTATCAAAGAGCCATGGTAGCTCTTTTCCATGATATGATGCATAAAGAAATTGAGGTCTATGTGGACAATATGATTGCCAAGTCTCAGACTGAGGAGGAGCACATTGTCCATCTCAGAAACTTGTTTGAAAGATTGAGGAAGTACAAACTCCGGTTGAATCCTAACAAGTGTACTTTCGGAGTCCGGTCTGGGAAGTTACTTGGATTCATAGTAAGCCAACAAGGTATCAAGGTAGACCCCGAAAAAGTAAAAGCCATTCAAGAAATGCCAGCACCAAGAACGGAAAAGGAAATTCGTGGTTTCTTGGGATGTTTAAATTACATTTCCCGGTTCATATCGCATTTGACAGCTACTTGTGAACCTTTGTTCAAGTTGTTGAAGAAAGATCAAGCCATCATATGGAACGATAATTGTCAGCGAGCTTTTGATAAGATCAAGGGGTACTTACAAGAGCCACCTATCTTGATACCACCTATGCCCGGAAGGCCTCTCATAATGTACCTCACCGTACTCGAAGGATCTATGGGTTGTGTTCTGGGGCAACATGATGAAACGGGAAGAAAAGAGCATGCAATCTATTATCTAAGTAAGAAGTTCACTGAATGTGAAAGTCGGTACTCTCTGCTAGAGAAAACTTGATGCGCTTTAGCATGGGCTGCTCGTCGTTTGAGATAATACATGGTGTGTCACACTACAATGCTGATATCTAAGATGGACCCTATCAAATACATCTTCGAAAAGCCAGCTCTGGTTGGAAGGATTGCACGTTGGCAGATGTTACTATCTGAATATGATATTCAATATGTAACTTAGAAAGCTATCAAGGGAAGTGTGGTATCAGAATATCTCGCTCACCAGCCTATGGAGGACTATCAACCGATGAGGTTTGACTTCCCAGACGAAGATGTCATGTTTATCAAAGAATGCAACATTCCTGGACCAAAGGAAGGACCCGAGCCAGGATCCCGGTGGACACTTGTGTTTGATGGGGTATCCAATGCAGTAGGTCATGGAATAGGGGCAATTATAACTTCTCCGACAGGTTTTCATATTCCCTTCACCGCCAGAATCTGTTTCGATGTACCAACAACATGGCAGAATATGAAACTTGCATCTTCGGGATTGAAGCAGCCATTGATTTAAGAATCAAAATTCTTGAAGTTTATGGGGATTCGGCACTCGTCGTTTGCCAGGTCAAAGGAGAATGGGAAACTCGTAATGAAAAGTTGATTCCGTACAGAGATTATGTCTCGAAGCTGATACCGTACTTTGATGAGATTACTTTCCATCACATTCCTAGAGAGGAAAACCAGTTAGCTGATGCTTTAGCCACTTTGTCTTCAATGTTCAAGGTCAAGTGGGCTAATGAAGCGCCCTCCATCACTATCGAGCGTCTAGACGAACCTGGCTATTGTATGATGGTTGATGAAGAAATTGACAGTAAACCTTGGTTTTATGACATCAAGCAATATGTAGAGAAGGTCGAGTACCCAGAAGGGGCATCTATTACTGATAAGAAAACTTTGAGGAAGTTGTCTGCCAACTTTTTCTTGAGTAGTGGGGTGTTGTACAAGAGGAATTTTGATTTAGTCTTGCTCAGATGCGTGGATAGACACGAAGCAGATCAACTCATCAAAGAAATTCATGAAGGTTCTTTTGGTGTTCACGCAAATGGACATGCTATGGCAAAGAAGATTCTCAGGGTTGGTTACTATTGGATGACCATGGAAACAGACTGTGTTGTTTATGCAATGAGATGTCACAAGTGTCAGATTCACACTGATAAGATGCATGTGCCACCCTCACCTCTGAATGTCTTGACCTCTCCGTGGCCATTCTCTATGTGGGGAATTGATATGATCGGAATGATTGAGCCGAAAGCGTCCAATGGACATCGCTTCATACTAGTCACCATAGATTAATTCACCAAGTGGGTTGAGGTTGCTTCATATGCGAATGTGACACGACAAGTGGTTAACCGGTTTATCAAGAATAATATAATTTGTCGCTACGGCACTCCTAGCAAGATTATTATTGACAATGGGACAAATCTGAACAACAAGATGATGAAGGAGTTGTGTGACACATTCAAGATCGATCATCACAACTCATCTCCCTATAGACCGAAGATGAATGGTGCTGTTGAAGCAACTAACAAAAATATCAAGAAGATCCTTCAAAAGATGGTGAAGACGTATAAGGATTGGCACGAGATGTTGCCTTTCGCTTTGCACGGATATAGAACATCTATTCGCACTTCGACAGGAGCAACACCTTACTCACTTGTTTATGGCATGGAGGCAGTACTTCCTATAGAAGTTGAGATTCCTTCTCTCAGTGTTCTGATGGAAACGGAATTGGAAGAAGCGGAATGGGTCCAGAATAGATATGACCAACTCAATCTGATAGAAGAAAAGAGGTTGACCGCCATTTGTCATGGCCAACTCTACTTGAAAAGAATCAAGAGGGCTTTTGACAAGAAAGTACGTCCCCGCAAGTTCAAAGTGGGCGAATTGGTGCTAAAGAGGATAATCTCTCCAGACAGAGACCCCCGTGGAAAGTGGGTGCCAAACTATGAAGGACCCTACATGGTAAAGAAGGTTTTCTCGGGAGGAGCTCTTGTTCTCACCAACATGGATGGAGAAGACTTGGCACACGCTATCAACTCAGACGCGGTCAAGAAGTATTATGTCTAAAAAATAAAATAAAATAAAAAGAAAAGAAAAATTAAGCCCGGGTAAGCTGAAAACCCGAAAGGGCGGCTTAAGCAAAAAGGGTAAATATCCCGGTGAACCAAGATCTTCCGAAGATGGTTCACGCAAAAGTTAGGGAATGTATAAAAACATAATACTGCAGTGTGCGTCTCCGTGCCACAACAAAAGCTCAGAGGGAAAGGATTAGTTCAACCACCATTGTCAGAAGCGAAGTGATGAAGAATAGCAGTCAGGAGGGGGAATATCATGTTTTGGTTCAATGAAGTTCAGTTTCAATTTCGTTGTTGTTTTAAGAAAAATGTGTTTAGACTTACTCTTTTCTGTATGTTCCTCCTAAAGGAATGTGCATCTTCATGTACACAATCCCTACTTATGAGTTATTCTTCTCATATTTTAAATAAATAAAAGAATTGTTCAGTTGAACTTCGTCTCTTGTCCTATTTTTTATCTTTTCTGCATGATTAACTTAATGTCGCTGCTGTTTTAGATAAAATTAAAATCATTCAAAATGGTAAAACCAGGAAGTTTTGAAGCTTAAAATTGTTTTGATTTACGGAATGTTAAGGGGTGACTGACTTTCTAAGCATTACGCCTTTCCTCTGATTTGGAAATACCTCCGTATTCATCTTGACGTTTGCGAGTAATCAGAAGGTATATTCCCTGTGAGGAACTCTTTGCAATAGCATTCGTAACTTGGATTATGGCCATTGCCGTTCATCTGATTTTCAGCGGTGTCGGGAAGTCAGTTGATAAACCAATGCATCAACCAGCGTATTCACGCATTTATTCATTCATCCATTCATGTCATATCATGGTACAGTCATGCATGAACCCTTGCCAGAATTTGGAATCTGTTCAGAAAAATGATTGGATGTGGAAGCCAAAGTTCTTAGACGACATATTTATCCTTTTCTCCCCAGTGCCAGGTGAACGCTTGGTTGACAGACAGTCGACAGTAGTGCCAATTCTCCAGTGAAGTCTCTTCCCTAGAGAAGTGATTGGTCATCCCCAGTGAATTTTTGTGACAACAGGACTATTCAAATCGGATTCCCCAGTGATGTCTTCCTTCTCTCAACAGTATCAGGAAATCATATACTATTTGCATTAGAAAAAATCATATCATGCATATCATACTCATGCGTTAGCTTCGACTATTTATTTTGCAGGTTTTTCATCTGAAGTTGTAATTATCCTCGTAAGGATCGAATGGAAGGATTAATTCTCAGACGATATAATTATCCTCTTTTCTACAGCACAAGTGATATACTTGTATGGATCTTAACAGCTGAGGGTTTCTCCAATCGAGATTTTCTTCCCAGCGAGACAGTTGTCTCTTTCAGATGGAGTCTAACGTCAGCAAAATTATCAACCGGGAATCCCCAGCGAATTTTCCACACGGTTTTCTTACGAAGTTTCCCCAGCGAAGCTTAATTCACTCCCAAGTGAGTCTCCTTCAGAAAGGATTATTTCAACATCATTCTTGGTATTCTCAAAGATTTCTTTCAGACAAGAATCTTCCCAGCAAATTCTATTGGCAGTAAATTCTGCGTTTTGTTCTCTGAGCTGTTCTCAGAAAATTACAGTGAACTTCTGGTGCGTTTATTTCCCGAGTAAGTCATCAACTACTCAACGGATAAATGTCCACCAGGTGGGATGTTTATTCAATCACAGGATATTTCTCCGACTCAGAAGTTGATCCATATATCCACTTGCTACAACGCATTGTCTATACAATGTCAGCAAAACGAAGCTCATTCCCATAGAAGTTTTTCAGTCACAGGTGCTGAACTTCTTCTATCACCGGTAAAGCTATCTGCATACAAATTGAAGATTTTGTCAACTCAGAAGTTGTTCAACATGTCGGTACATGTTCAGTAAGATCTCTCATCAGCAGAAATGTCAGAAACAAGATTTAGCGACTTTATAAACATCTATATCACACCGGTCGGTGTGCTGGATATCGTTTTGTTTATCCCCAGAATTATATTCTCGGGTGCGCTACTGAATTTGCTCTGTTAGTAACTCGGAAGTTACATGGTCAAGACATTCAGCATTCCATGGCTCCTCGCACCTTCGTGCACCAACAATTCGGATATTGTTCTAGCCATTTATCTTCGTTAAAGTTTGCGGGTATTCTTCAACTCTTTGGGATCTTCAGATAATTTCTCAATTTCATTTTCGTTAAGGTCTACGGGTATTCCTTAACTCTTCGGGATTTTCCGACAAATTCTCGATTATATCTTCGTTAAGGTCTGCGGGTATTCCTTAACTTTTCGGGATTTTTTGATAAATTCTCGATCGCATCTTCGTTAAAGTTTGTGGGTATTCTTTAACTCTTTGAGATCTTCAGACAGTCCCTCAATTTCATTTTCGTTAAGGTCTGCGGGTATTCCTTAACTTTTTCGGGAATTTCTGATAAATTCTCGATTTAATCGTCTTTTTAATTTATTTTCCTTTCTTTTCGCTTGAGAAGTTCAATTTTCTTCTCATAGCATTCTCGTTAAGACGTCCTGAGATGGCTTAATTTATTTGTTTTGTTTCGCTTGAGAAGTTCGGTTTTCTTCTCATAGCACTTTCATTTGTGTACTCGGTTATCCCCAGTGCTGTAGGGATTTTCTGTTTTTTTCATCAGGGCAAATTTTCGGGGTTCTCTGGTATTCAATCCTCTTCCACCTTGAATGCTCGAAAGCTGTCGCTTTTTCTCACTCATCAGGTTTAAGCAAAGATGTGCATTTACTGAGATTTCAGAGAAATTCTTACTGAGAATTTTTCATGGAAAAAGGTGGTGGGAAAGTTCTATCTTGTTGACCGATTCAATTCCAATCCAAGAGGTTTCGAACAATTTCGGATGTTTTTTTTTGTACAAAAAAGGTTGTTTGGAATTATTCATCCGAAAAAAGGATTATTTGTTTTAGAACTTGAATTCAAAAAAATATTTAGTTATTTGAGAATTTAAGTTTTAAAAGAAATTCTGTTTTACTCGGGTTATTTGGATTCGGGTGAATAAAAACGCCATCTCTCGGTGTATGAATTTGCTAGTCAAAATAATTACAATATTATTCAATTTATATTGGATATTTCAAGAAAATGCAAAGGTCGGAATTTCAAGACTCAATGAAAAAAAAAGGAAGTTTTATTTCTTTAGAATTCGGTTACAATGTTGAGTTACAAAGATACAGAAAATACAATACAAAAAAAAGAGGAATGTCCTAATTCTATTGTTGCTACAAGTCCTATATTGGTCCGAGTTAATTGTCGCTCCCTCCGAATTCTGCTCCACACCCAGGCTGCTTTCCCATTTGTTGCTATTCTCCGCATCGTCACATGAAAAACAAGAAAAAGAGAACGATTAGTAGCTGTATTGTAATACGGTGAACTGACTTTGTAGGATTTTAGTATCCAAATGTGCGGATAGCAACAGTCGCCACCGACTTTTATTTTTATCCAATTAAGGGAAGGTAAAAGTAACAGAAAAAGACCTTCGTTAGATTCTGAGTTCGGGAGAATGGTTATGAAAAGGGAAGGTATTAGCACCCCTTTCCATCCGTAGTTATCTACGGGCTCTTAGTTGCTCTAGATCACTTTTTAAAATTGCTTTCTGTGTGTTTGACAAAAATGTTTTGAAAAAAAGGCATTTCGCTTTGACTTTGTAATGACTCATGTAGGAGTGTATACAAAGTTTTCGGAAATGTTTCATTTTGAAAAGAGTTTTGAACTTTGAAAAAAGTGTGAGGTGTGAAAAGCATTTGATAGAGCAAGCAACTAAAAGACTTATTTACCCACTCAGAATTGGTCGTTTTTGTTGTACTTCTACGTTCCTTTAGAATAGCGCTAGCCATACCATTAGTTAGTAGGTAGCTCCATTCGTTGGATGTAAGCGGGACATTCGAAGGGACATCGGATGGTCATCGAAGGCAACTTGTAGGGAGTATCCTAGCACATTCGAAGGGACTATCATCATTTTTCGTAGGCGACAATCGAGGGTCAAGATCATGTATTCGGAGGCGACATCGTGGGTCTTATGATCTTTGTATCGAAGGGACTATGATGATTTGTTTGGAAGGCAACAGTGCTAGAATACCTCTACGTTCGAGGGACATGACCATTTTTGAATTCGTAAGGCAACGAGAGCGAATTACCCTAAGGGGTGCGTGTGTGATAGAAGTGTGTTGATTTCAGAATATATTATCTTGAAGTTAGTGGGCTATGTTCATTATTATCTTGCCATACATGCCTAATTACTAGCAATTTATAAGGGTGCGGAAAGTAAAATGCGGAATGTAAAAGCGGAAATGTAAAGGTGCGGAAAGTAAAACCTACGCTATTACATGGCTTTGGGGCAGATACATAATTTAAAACGCGGAAAATAAAGTCCTAAATTAAACTATTACATCCCATGAGCAATTACATTATTGGAAAATAAAAGTAAAAACGGAAGAATCGTCTGAATCGGATGAACCTGTGAAACAAACGAGAAATCGGAAAATATGATGAAAACGAAATAAGAGAAAATGTTAGAAAAAATGCAATTTTTTATATGAGAAAATTAATATATGCTGGAAATAAGATAAATATACTACAATATTTTTTTGGGATTTTTTAAATGCATTTTAGTAATTTAAAACTAATTAAAAGTGATTTAAATGCTAAAATAAAAATAAAAATAAATATGCATGCAAAAAGATATTTTTAAATTTATTAAATTAAATAAAGGTTTTTATGAAAATAATGCAAAAAGAAAATTAATTTTTGATAATTTTTAATGCAGAATAAAATTGATGAAAACAATTAAAACAATGCAAAATATTGGAAAATTAGAAAATACGAAAATATTGGAAAAATATGCAAAGTTGAAGAAAAAGAAGCAAAACTGGTGCCCATAGGGATCGAACCCATGACCTTGGAAAGGATCCAGGAATAGTGAACGCCTTAACCACTGCGCCATGTGTGCTTGGCTGTTTGAAATCCGGATCGAATGAAACAAAGACAGATGTCGTCTCCTGGCTTCCTCAACTGCGCGCGAAGCTTCATCGTCCCCGATTTGAATATTTGAAGCTAGCGTCGGCTGTTATTCGATGCTATGTCCCTGGCTAATTCAAAAAATCAAGCAAACGTAATATAAATAAATTCTAAGACCATGGATCGATTCCTCAGGTCATTCCGTATGCAATGGTATGGGTCTTATGGTCCAATTTTTCCTAATGAGAGAAACCCTAAAACGGCATAGGGAACCCTAATCATGGCATATCGTGTTTCCGGCCATGGAAACTCAATCAAAGTGCCCAGAAAGCTTGCAAACTCAACACTATCCACAAAAACAAACACAAAACAGGTTAATAATGCATGATGATTGAAACACGATTTTGAAAAAAAACAAGAACAAACTGATTCGTGATTTCTTGTTTCTGGATGGTTTTTGGCAAAGTAAAGGTCTGGATCGACTCAAGAGGTATCAAGGAATGTGTTAGACACCTCAAAATCGATTGGGAACGGCTGAAAGTATGATCTCCAATAGCTTGCAGGTCACGATTTTTTTCAGTTTGGGAATAGGGTTTCTGAGCAATTTTTTCGTCTTCTTGCAATTGGTATGCATCAAGTATATATGCTGGATGGATTTGGGATTGATTTGGGAAAGAATTGATCAATATTCAATGGCAATCAATTTTGATTTCTTCATGAAATCAAATTTTCAAACTTTGGTCCAATTTCAATCTAATCTTCCCATATTTGATCCAATTTCGAAATTGCTGGCATTTAGGGTTAATTGGATCACAAGGAAGCAATAAAAATCAATCTTTCAGTTAATTTGGATTTTATACTTTATTTTTTCAAATTAATTTGTATTTAAATGAATAAATTCCAAATTAAATAGGAAAATAAAATAGAAAATCGTGGCATTGGGCTTGGACATTCCTGATTGCATGAGGAATAAGTTAGGATGAAGAAAAAGTAGGCCCATTTGCAAAAGATTTGATTTTTTGAAGTATCTCTCTTTGTGCATTCTTTCAAAATTGCCCAACTTGTGAATGGTGCATCTTGCTCAATTTTCCACATTTTTGAGTGTTCTTGGACTTTTTAGAAAGCTCTAAGAGTCCTCTAAACAATGTCTTTGGTCTCATCTCAATTGGAGTTACCATGCTCAATATATCTTCAAAACAAAAAGTTGACGTTTTGTTGACTTTGAAAATGACCAGTAATGTTTTGAGCTATACCTCTCAAATGAAGCATTTTTGACATTCTTGTGAGACATGAAGTTGTAGAGAATTGAATTTCCTTCAAAATGAGCTTTGTGGAAAATTTTGAGAAAGTATGAGAAAGTTATGATCACCAAAGTTCATTGACTTTTCACCTAGAAACCCTAATTTAGAAAGTTTGACTTTGAGCAAATCTTGAGTTTTCTTGATGAATCATGATCAACCCTTGATCAAATGATGAATGTAACTTCAAATGAGGATGTTGACCAAAAATTATGAAGTTTGACCGTATGTTGACCACAGTTGACTTTTTGTCCAATACACCGATTTTCAACCATCCGAGCAATTGCCGAGGAAACTTGACTTGTGAAGCTTGAAACTTGACATGGAGAATCTTTGAAGCATATGAGGAGGCATGAAGATCATTGGAGATGTTGGAAATCCATCTTGACTTGAGAGATACCAAACCCTAGTTTGGGTGATTGTCTAGAGAGAGTTTGTCTCGATCAACTCTTGAGGAATCCTTGAGTATGGATGTATGAAATCTCTTGAGTAGATGGAGGGCAAATTTGGGGTATGATAGCTTCCCGCTCAATCTTCTTGTACCGAAGGGTTAGATTGACATGCTTGTCTTTCGTGACCTCGGAGGTAGAAGATGATTGAACACCGAGTACACCCGAAAATTTGCACCGCGGTTGGTCGATGATGCGGAACGGGCTTGATGCCGCTTGGAGAAGCCGTGAATGAGTCGACGCTAGACTCGAGATTATTGATAGGAGAACCGACGGGATGGGCTTAAGATGCCATCCGGAAAGGTCAATGCCGGGAGTGAGCCGTACGCTGTGCTCGGATTATTGATAGAGGAGGCCGGAAAGTGAGCCGACGCTAGGCTCAGAGATGTTTCGAAAGAGTATGGAGATGGGCTTAAGATGCCATCCGAGGAGTCGACGTTAGACTTCGTGTTCACTTTGAATAAAGTTATTGGTTTGTATTGATTTTTAACCATATATGCAGATTCTCGAAAGTGAAGAAATGTTGACAACTAGTCGGAGATGGGCTTAAGATGTTATCCAAGGCAACCGAGTCGACGCCGCAGAGTTGCCGCTGATACAGGAAGGGGTCAATAAATCTTCGTGCCGATTACTCGAGGGGTTGTAGTTGGCAAGAATGTGGATAGCTTGTGCATCGGTGTTGATCCATTGCCCGTTATCGGATAACCGTAGGTGGTCTTTCGATAGTTTTCCGTCTGCTCGGGCTTAATCCGACCACCGGAGGACAACCAAAGGCGCGATAGTTTTCCGCCGGTTCGGGCTTAATCTTGGACCTGCTTTGCGACTTTCACCGCTTGAGAAAACAAGAGAAACTTTGATAGAATATTGTTAGTCTTATGCAAGGAATGATACATGACAGTGTATATGAATGACATATGCATATATATGACTTTATGAGTTATGTATGAATGATAGATGTTGTGGTATTTCAAAACATATCCATCTTGAAGAAGATGCGGATGTTCTGTTCAAGATTTCTCGCTTGGGAATTGAGTAGGTGAGAACCCCGCTTTTGGAAGAGAAGAAAGATATCCTGGATTCCTCCGATGCACTATCTGACCAAGTCTTGGGCCTAGATATTGTTGAGGAGGGTAAAGACTGAGAAGCTCGTTGTTGGAGATCTCATATATGGACCATGCTGAAGAGAGTCTGGGAGGCGATCTGTTGGGGATTCTGTATGTAGATCCTGCTGAGGAAATTTAGGAGGTGCTCTACTGGGGATTCAGAGTGTAGATCTCGCTGGAGAGCAATTGATAGTTGTGGAGACCGAGCTGAGAGTCGTGATGTTCTCCGGGGGGAATGAAGATGTAGATTCCTCCGATGCACTATCTGACCAAGTCTTGTGTCTGGATACCGCTGCTAGGGAGAAGGGGGAGGATGAGAGATACCCGTTGGGGATAAACACCTTGACTGGGGGTGTTACCGCTGGGAGCCTTGATGTAACACTGCTTGGTTGAGTGGAATCACTGCTCGGGGACTAACATATACTCCGCTGGGGAAGGCGTGTTGTGAGTGACACCTTTGTGGGGATCATGCTCGTGGGAAATGCATTGGTGACTTTCGTCATTCATCGGAACTCTAGTAAGTACTTTTGCATGTTCACTTTTCGTATGTTTGTGATTAGATTCTTATTGTCAAATGCATATAATTATTTAAGGCAAACGTTGGACTTATTGCAAACGACAACAGTGAAAATTGTAAAGAGAAAGAACTCGCATTTATTTGCAATGTGGCGATGGCCAAGTAGTTTGTACACAAGAAAGGTAAAAGCTATGCGAAACAATCTCGTTAAGTTCCAACTATGCTAGTACTCATATATTTCACTATCTCATCCCCTTGCGAGAAAGTGAGTGAACCGATCTTCGCCATTTGAACCTTGAATGCCGATAGTAACTGAAGCGTATGATCCGAAGAGACATAGTCGTACGCTTTAAATCCCTAACTTTTGCCTAGACCGCCTTTCGGTTTTCGCCACCGATACCTTTTTGCCCAAGCCGCTTTTCGTGTTTTCGACTTGCCGGTGTACATGTTTTGTATATATCCTTAATTTTGCCCGAACCTTTTGGTTCGGCAGATGCCCTTATTTTTGCTTAGGCCACCGACCTAGCGGTCTCTTTTATGCGTAGTATTTTTGACTATGTCCTGTGGTGTGGAAGTCTTCGCCATCCATGGTGCTAAGTATCATAGTTCACGAAAATACTGCCTTGACCACAAATGGTCCTCATAAGTGGGAGTCCATTTGCCCCTCGGGTCACCTTGTGGTAGAATGATGCGCTTGACTACTAGATCACCGACTTGGTAGACGGTGCTTGACCTTCTTGTTAAATGCTCGATCATTCGCTTCGATAAATCTATCCATGGCGATGGATGCAAGTCGTTTCATCAATCAAATTAATCTGTCAAGGCGAAGTCTGACCCAATCGCCTTCGCTTAACTCGCCTCCCGGAGGACTCGTCGAGGGTATCCAACCTCGATGGGTAAGACGGCTTCCATACCGTGATACGAGAGAAGGGTTGCCCGTGGATGTTCGTGTCAGAAAAGCGATAACCATGAAGATCAAATGGTAACATCTCATGCCAATCTTTGTAAGTCACCGCCATCTTCTCAGATAATCTTCTTAATGTTCTTGTTGGCGGCTTCCATCGCGCCATTCATCTTAGGCCGATAGGGAGAAGAATTGTGATGCTTGATCTTGAATCTGCAGGCAGTTCGTGATCATCTTATTGTTGAGATTAGAGCCGTTATCTGTGATAATCCTTTCGGGAGTGCCATACCGACAGATAAGATTGTGTTTGATGAATCGAGCCACAACATTCTTGGTAACAGATGCGAACGAGGCTGCTTCTACCCATTTGGTAAAGTAATCAATTGCCACAAGGATGAAACGATGTCCATTGGAAGCTGTCAGGCTTAATTTCTCCAATCATGTCAATGCCCCACAAGGAGAAGTTAAAACATTCAGAGGTACTGGAGGTACGTGTACTTTGTCGGCATAAATATGGCACTTGTGACAAGATCGAGCGTAGCGGTGACAATCAGCTTCCATGGTGGACCAATAGTAACCTGTTCTCAAAATCTTCTTAGCCATGGTGTGTCCACCGGAGGGTACCAAATGCGCCTTCGTAACTCTTCCATGATACGCATTGTCGCTTCCGGTCACACAATGAGTAAGCACAAGTCGTGGTTGCGCTTTGTATAAGATGTCGTTGTTAGAAAGAATTTGATGCGAATCTTCTCATGAACTTTATCATTGATGATGCCCCGCGGATATTCCCGAGTCTCAAGATACCTCTTCACGCCATAGTACCAAGGTCTCTCTGGCCAAGCTCACAACAATACCGTTCGTCAACTTCAATGATGATCCGGGAGCCTCGCTTTCCCATCTAACCTTGAACATAGACGACATAGTAGCTAATGCGCTCGCCAACCGATTCTCTTCTCGTGGAATATAATCAAAAGTAATCTCTTCAAGTAGGGATCAAACTCGTAACATGCTCTCGATACGGAATGAGATTCGATGCTTCGTATCCCACTCGCCTTTATCTGACGATCACTAAAGCGAGTCTCCATACACTTGTAAGAACTTGATTCTAAGTCAATAGCTTTTAAGACCCATGATGCACGCCAGACTCGCCATGTTGTTAGTGCAATCAAACACAATCTGCGGAAAGGCGATGTCCGTCAGGGATGTAATGATGGCGCCAATGCCATTGCCAAGCGCGCTTGAGGCTCCATCAAAGACCATAGTCCATCGATCCCGTTCAGTCCTTCGTCTGGCCTCGGTTCTTCACAATCTATAACTAGTAAAACATCTTCGTCTGAAATTGAACCGCATAGATCGATAGTCATCTACGGCTTGATGAGCCAAATGATCGGCTACCACTTCCTTTGATCGCTTTCGAGAAGTGTACCGATGTCATATTCGTCAAGATCATTTGCCATCTTGCTATTCTTCCCGAGAGAGCTGGTTTCTCAAATATGTATTTTATCGGATCCATCTTGGAAATCAATAAGGTAGTGTGAGTCAACATATATCGCCTTAGCCACGAGCAGCCAAGTTAAAGCGTGCAAAGTTTTCTCGAGTCGTGAGTATCTTGTTTCACAATGGTAAACTTTTGCTAAGGTAGTATATTGCATGCTCTTTTCGACTAGACTCGCATGTTGCCCCAACACACACCCCATTGAATTCTCTAACACCGCAAGTACATGATAAGAGGTCTTCTTGTGTGGCATCGTGATAGGAGGATTCAGTAGGTACTCCTTGATTTTGTCAAAAGCGATCCGCAATCGCTGCCCATTCCACTACTTGATCTTTCTTAAGTAACTTGAAGATTGGTTCACAAGTAGCGCTTAAATGTGCAATGAATCGCAATGTAGTTCAATCGCCCAAGAAACCTCTAACTTCTTTCTGGGCGCCGCATCTCTTGAATAGCCTTAACCTTCGTAGGGGTCAACCTCAATACCTTTACCATCGACAACAAACCCTAGGAGTTTTCCGGATCCGACTCCAAAGGTGCACTTGTTAGATTAAGTCTCAACCGCATTTTTAATTCAATGCTTCGCAAATGATCGAGATGTTCTTCTTCGCCAGACCGAGCTATCATGTCGCCGACGAGACCCTATCTCGTGATGAATCATGTCATGAAACAAAGTCACCATAGCATCGATAAGTGGCACCGTTTCTTCACCGAACGGCATAACCTTGTAGCGTAGTACCCCACTATGTAACAAAAGTAGTCTTCCATGTCTTCGAGCCATTTTGATCCGATTGTAACCGAGAAACCATCCATGAAGGAGAAAACCTTATGCCGAGCGGTGTTGTCAACCGTAACATCAATATGAGGAAGTGGAAATCGCCTTCGGACTCGCTTTGTTCGATCTCTCAGAATCCACACACATTCGTATTTTGCCATCCTTCATAGGTACGGGTACCACATTTGCAACCCACGTGGATAAGAAGTAACATCTAAGAAACCGCATTGAACCGCTTCATAACTTCGGCTTTGATTTTTCTCGACATCTCGTGACGATACGATTTAACCTTCTGTTTCACCGAGAAAACCTTCTTTTGTAATCGTGTACCACAATATCAATGTCCAAACTGCATGTCTTCGTATGACCAAGCAAATACCTCAATGTAGTCTCGTAGCATCCGAACCAACCTTTCTTTAACATCGCTCAAGACCCGCTCCTATCTTGATCTCTTTTTGTCTTCGCAAGACTCCAAATTCACAACCTCAACTCGGGTGGTCAGATAACTCGCTTCTTCTTGTCAGAGTGGCAAGTTCTCCGGCACTTCACAATCTTCCTCACTTTCGTTCTTGGTAGATCGGATTATCAAGTCATATTTAGCACTAGCATAGCTGTTATTAACTAGATTCGAGTGATTCTGCAGTATCACGGGTGTGTAAGAACACATAGCCTTTTGAAGGTGATAAAGTAAAAGAAAGAAAACACAATTGAATGCAAAAGTCCAACGAATTTATTGAATGAAAATACGCAAACGACAGATAATAACCTCGCAAACGAGCCATGATGCCCTGCAAGGCACTAGGCTTTCAAAGTTTATTGTTCAAACATAAAGAAATACGAAAAGCAAAACAAAACAAGAGTAATTACTCCGACTAAAGGAGATTGGTATGACGCCTTCGGTCTTCCAATTTGAGCCCTTGATCCGAGTTGGGAAGATCCACTTGTCGATGTCAAGTCGTTGCTGTCGCCTTCTATAGCATGGATTCCATTCGCCGATGCGAAAGGAAGTTGGCACGCTCGCTGCGTATCATCTTCTCGACCTTGATGGTGAAGCCTAAACCAGCCTTGTCAAATTTGAAAGGAAGATCGTGAGCTGTCCCCAAATAGCACTACCTCCTTGTTCAACAAGAGCTTGAGCATCTTTCAATGAGGCCATCCTCTGGAACTTTAGCATCTTCAGAGGACCGAGAGTCACTGCATGACTGGGAATTGTTTCAAAAGCTTGACAGGAGTCTCAAGAATTCACCTCCATCTCGAGATAGCGGAATGACCGTAGATGACCGACTATATATTCTTCTTCACCACATACCAGAACAACCTTCCTTTCACCGGTACTTCAGCCATGTAAGGTAGAGGTACACCGCCCCATGTATCCAAGGGCGCCAAGTAGGCAGAGTAAGTCGGACGGATGTCCATGACAAAGAAAGTGGAGTCAAAAGTCCGGAACCGACTTTAACAGCAGAGTGAGCTCTCCAAGCACCGCTTAGAACCATCAAAAGTTCTCACGATTATGTCACCGGTCTCGTAACCAACCCTTCGACATCAAGTCGATCAAAAGCGCTTCGTAGGATATTCAGAGTAACCGTGTCAACCAAAACATGAGACAATGTAACGCCTTGCATTCAATAGAGACATGCAAGGCTTTGTTGTGTTTCTTCCGCAGGAGTCAAATCAAGATCGAGAAGCCTAGGCCGTTGTTGGCAGCCGTGCTAGCAATACAAACTTCGAATGGTCGTAGTGTCTATGCACATGAGCATTCTTCGTAAACTTCACCAAGGCATTAGCATGAGCCTCGAGCACAAGAGCAGAGCGAGCATGGAAATCTTGGACGAGTTTGTCCCAACTGCTCCACAACATTGTAATCACTCTTCTTGATGATCTTCGAATTTCTATTTCTTATTTGGAGGTGTCTTCAGAACTTCCTTTGGTACTTGGTTGAGCAGGATGAGCCACCGGTTCTTTCCTCTAGTCAGATATTGGTGGAATAGCCGGAATGCGATGGAGTCGCAGTTGTCTTTTGGAGGAGAGATCTCGAGAGAATACCCTTCCGGCTCGTCACCTTACCGCATCCGGTGATGTTTTCAATGTCAGGAATAGAAACTTCAGCAGTAAGATCTTCAATGGTCAGAGGATCTTGTTTGACGCCATGATAGTAAACATCAGCTCCATAGTTCCAAGGGATTGCTTTGTCAGAGGAATATGGAACTGGTCTTGGAGAAGTGATAATGAGAGGTGCCACCCTAGGCACAGGATCAGCAGAGGAAATCCTTATAGTGTTAACATCAGCATAATCTTCTGGGAAATCGTCACCCCATCCGGTCGCCTTAACATCTTCAATAGGAATTTTGTAACTATCAGGGACAGTGTACTTCACCATGTAATCATATTTTCCACTTGGCTGCCCCAAGGTATCCCACACAGGTGGTGTGGCTTCATTCACATCTTCGATCTTCATCTTAGACATATCTTCACACAGCTTCTGCACAGGTGGTTTTAGAAATAGTATCTCACGGTTATTCATCATGCACTGAACACGTCTTCTCAACCAAGCACAACCATCGCCTGACGGGCACCAACGACAATCCTCTCGGCATCCTCGGTTGACACCGGCTTGTAAAAGATTCTTCTTAACAGTCATCAGAGGAATGGTCAAGTCATCTATGTTGAAAACATAAGTATCGTCACCAACAGCATTGGAACTCTTGTTATGGTTAGGCATAGGCGCATTGATTACATTCGGGGTCTCAACAGGAGGATCAAATTCAATCTGCTTAGCTTCAATCATATCTTGAATCTTATTCTTCAGAGCCCAACAATCATCAGTACTATGTCCTGGGCTATTGGAGTGGTAAGCGCACTTAGCATTAGGATTGTACTTTGGAGAGGAAGTGTTGACATTCTGAGGAGGATCCCTCAAGGTTATCAGCTCTGCGTTCAACATGTGTTGCAAGGCTTGGAAAGGC
This sequence comes from Vicia sativa, assembly GCA_021764765.1. Classification (NCBI taxonomy): domain Eukaryota; kingdom Viridiplantae; phylum Streptophyta; class Magnoliopsida; order Fabales; family Fabaceae; genus Vicia; species Vicia sativa. The sequence continues at coordinate 141,939,297 of CM038793.1, read as the reverse complement.
ATGTTGATCTTCAGAACCGCCTTCGGGCGATTCGCTATGCGTTGTCTCACCGAGGTTGTGCCGATGTAGGATTGAGATCACAACCGCCCACAGATTGAGCACGGTCGGTCTTGGCTCGGCTTTTCGACCATACACAGATTGGCTTTTCTTACCACCAAAAGATCTCTTCGCAGATTTGAAGATGACTCTACATGGATCTTCCCGCCTTGATACTAGTTTCAATACGCCAATATCACCGTGAATCCGGATGAAGAATTTCTAATCGATGATTGAAGAATGGGCCTGCTGTTCCCATGAACATATCAACCAACTCCCTATTGGATAAGGGTGGTGAACTCTCTCTAGATCTCTCCATTTCGAGCATACCCTTGAACTTCTCATCACGACCCATAGACATGCTTTGTAGTTGCATGCGGTAGGTGTCAATTCAAAGATTGTACTCATATCGTCAGAAAAGCATCACCAAGTCACCCAAGTACGGATACGGCCATTCTCTAGCCGATAGTACTACTCTAACGAGTTCCGACAAACTTTCTTGAAAATAGTGCATCCACAACTTTCTCGCCAGTGGGGATTGATTTTCTCAACATAGGACTTCAAATGCAACTTAGGGCAAGACATGCCATCATATTTGGCAAAAGTAGGAACTTTGAACTTGGGAGGAATTACAACACCAGGAACGAGATTCAGATCATCAAAATTCAGCCCGACATCTTCAGTTTTCCACAACATTCGTATCGATCTTCAAGTTGCTTGTACTTGTCATCTTCCTCGTAGTAATCGCCATTATCATAGTCTTTTCAGTGCTCATGCTGGCTTCGTCATTACCCTTGTTACTTTGCTCGTCTTCCTTCTTGAAACTTCCTTCTGAGAGCTCAATACGGCTGACCACCTTAGGACCACCTTTGTAGCGTCTGCCCATGTTGAGGAGACCAACAACCTTCTTCTTTCTGTTGATGAGCTTCTTCAGATCTTCTTGGCCTTGGACCAAGTCGGTGAACATCTCTGAAACCGAGCATTCGAGCTTGAGATCTTTGACACTGCTCAAGAGCCATTTCTGCTAAAATAAATAGCGAGCAAATGAGAAAACCAATCTCCAATGTACCTGTGATGCAATGTTATGCTATGCTATGCGATGTTTATGCGAATGCAATGCAATGTTTTCAAGGACCTAAGAGATTTAAATTTGTTAAACAAACAATGAGCAAACATTTATTAGTACTCTTCTTATTATTCTTTTTTCTTTTTAAGTACAAGAGATAGTTCAAAATCAATAAAAGAAAACATAAACATCCTAAAGCTCTAGGTCTCCCATGGGCGCTTCCTCTGGGTGCCGATGTAGGCATTGATGCTTCGCTCCTCATGAAGTAGCTTGGTCAACTCTAAAACTTTCTTCTCGCTTACGTAACACTGAGCTTCAAAGGTATCCTCTTCTTTAAGTCGAATCCGTGATCTCTTCAAGTCTTCAAAATCGTGAGGCATGTCGATGGAGAACAAGATAGGTACGCCACCTATAGCAATAGGTTCCATAATTACTCGCAAAACAGGCGTGAATGGCATCATGAGGTTTTGAGCTCGAGCTCTCACCCATTTGAGGTAAGGTTCCCAAGGAATGGAGTTCGGGTGCCCCAAAGTCTTGGCATCAGTCTTCTTTACCATGCCCTAAGCATGTATGAACCTTCGTCGGTAATTCTGGAGATCGTGGTTGTAGTCGAACACAACATCTTGGAGAAGCATATCATGTGGACCATCTCTTCGAGCAAAACCAAACTGACGTAGAGCTAAAGAAGGGTTGTAAGTAATACCTCCCTTTATACCAAGTAGTGGTACATTAGGGAATTCTCCACAACGCTCAATGAATGTGAAGTCCTTTTGAGAGAAAAGATTCCAACAGATATCTGAATGAGAGAGTGACATTAGCCTTTGAGACCATCTCAACCTTTGTTCGTTCTTCAAAACTGATGGAGGAAGGTGCGAAATAAACCACCTTGAAAGTAACGGTATACAACACATGAGAGTTCCTTGTCTTTTGACGGTACGAGTGTGGAGAGAATGTAGGATGTCCCCAAGTAAAGTAGGCACAGGATTGCGGGTAAGGAACAACTTGATGGCGTTGACATCTATGAATTGATCCGAGTTAGGGAATAGAACCAAACCATAGATTAGCAAGGCCACAATGTTCTCAAATGCATGGAAACTCATAACTTTGAGGAATTCTCGGGCTTTCTTGATTAAGAACTTGAAAGTAAACCCTTAACTCCACTTCTAGTTTCCCAATTGGCTTCAATATCTGAGCGCTTAAGGTGTAAGGCGGATGCGATGTCTTCGAACTTAGGAACCTTTTCTAAACCGGTGAATGGCATTTGATCAAGAATAGGTATCCCAAGTAGCTTAGAGAACTCTTCTAAGGTAGGAACCAACGATAACTGAAATGTAAAGCAATGGTGTTTCGGATCAAAGAACCGAATAGACATGCATCATATCTTCTTCAAAACCGGAGATAACCAAATCAAGTAGATAACCATGTCTTTTGATGAACTGAGCATGGTCGGGAATTTCTGAAACCAATTCTTTGAGTTGAGAAGGGATACCCATGAAGTTGATTCGGATAGTCTTTCTAGAAGCCATAATCCCTACAAAACAGAGCAAAGATAAATCCCTAGGTCCTTGAAATAGTTAGAAATGATGTGCAATGCAAATGATGTCATGATGTCATGTTTAGCACACACAAGTAATTCACACAATGAGCCTATGTTTAAGGCTTGCATGAGGTATAGGTGATTACCCTACCAAAAGTTTGAGTTGGTTCATCCTGTCCTATAATAGTAACCGGGTTCTAGGAATCTCACATCACGATCTTTCTCAGAGGCGCTTATTTCAATACGACGGCCAAGTGGTCGATCGAAAATGTCCCAAAAGTCTGATCTCAATGAGCGTAGCATCGAGTATCAACCAACCTCGGTCTACACCAAAGCCGGCCATCTCACTACCTTCTAATGGCTAAGATGGGTCAATTAAGGTTCTAAAAGTTTAGTTAGCGCTTGATGACACCACGCAGAAGCCAAATACTATCTTCAACTTGGGAATGAAGAGTATCGGACAACCAAAGTGTCACGCTAACGTAGCCATCATGTTGACCGCTTAGTTGTATGATCTAATGCTACTTACCTAAAAGGAAACCTGTAGGATCCCCAACAATATAATTCCCAAGCATACAAGTAAAGCATACTAGAAATCCAAGGCAATTCTAGGTGTAATAGCCTGAACCCGACTTTGTAGGATTTTGTATCCAAATGTGCGGATAGCAAGAGTCGCCACCGACTTTTATTTTTATCCAATTAAGGGAAGGTAAAAGTAATGTAAAAGACCTTCGTTAGATTCGAGTGGAGAATGGTTATGAAAAGGAAGGTATTAGCACCCTTTCCATCCGTAGTTATCTACGGGCTCTTAGTTGCTCTAGATCACTTTTAAAATTGCTTTCGTGTGTTTGACAAAATGTTTTGAAAAAGGCATTTCGCTTTGACTTTGTAATGACTCATGTAGGAGTGTATACAAAGTTTTCGGAAATGTTTCATTTTGAAAAGAGTTTTGAACTTTGAAAAAGTGTGAGGTGTGAAAAGCATTTGATAGAGCAAGCAACTAAAAGACTTATTTACCCACCTTAATTGGTCGCTTTTGTTGTACTTACGCCTTTAGAATAGCGCTAGCCATACCATTAGTTAGTAGGTAGCTCCATTCGTTGGATGTAAGCGGACATTCGGGACATCGGATGGTCATCGAAGGCAACTTGTAGGGAGTATCCTAGCACATTCAAGGACTATCATCATTTTCGTGAGGCGACAATCGAGGGTCAAGATCATGTATTCGGAGGCGACATCGTGGGTCTTATGATCTTTGTATCAAGGGACTATGATGATTTGTTTGAAGGCAACAGTTAGAATACCTCACGCTCGAGGGACATGACCATTTTTGAATTCGTAAGGCAATGAGAGCGAATTACCCTAAGGGGTGCGTGTGTGATAGAAGTGTGTTGATTTCAGAATATATTATCTTGAAGTTAGTGGGCTATGTTCATTATTATCTTGCCATACATGCCTAATTACTAGCAATTTATAAGGGTGCGGAAAGTAAAATGCGGAATGTAAAAGCGGAAATGTAAAGGTGCGGAAAGTAAAACCTACGCTATTACATGGCTTTGGGGCAGATACATAATTTAAAACGCGGAAAATAAAGTCCTAAATTAAACTATTACATCCCATGAGCAATTACATTATTGGAAAATAAAAGTAAAAACGGAAGAATCGTCTGAATCGGATGAACCTGTGAAACAAACGAGAAATCGGAAAATATGATGAAAACGAAATAAGAGAAAATGTTAGAAAAAATGCAATATTTTATATGAGAAAATTAATATATGCTGGAAATAAGATAAATATACTACAATATTTTTTTGGGATTTTTTAAATGCATTTTAGTAATTTAAAACTAATTAAAAGTGATTTAAATACTAAAATAAAAATAAAAATAAAAATGCATGCAAAAAGATATTTTTAAATTTATTAAATTAAATAAAGGTTTTTATGAAAATAATGCAAAAAGAAAATTAATTTTTGATAATTTTTTAATGCAGAATAAAATTGATGAAAACAATTAAAACAATGCAAAATATTGGAAAATTAGAAAATACGAAAATATTGGAAAAATATGCAAAGTTGAAGAAAAAGAAGCAAAACTGGTGCCCATAGGGATCGAACCCATGACCTTGGAAAGGATCCAGGAATAGTGAACGCCTTAACCACTGCGCCATGTGTGCTTGGCTGTTTGAAATCCGGATCGAATGAAACAAAGACAGATGTCGTCTCCTGGCTTCCTCAACTGCGCGCGAAGCTTCATCGTCCCCGATTTGAATATTTGAAGCTAGCGTCGGCTGTTATTCGATGCTATGTCCCTGGCTAATTCAAAAAATCAAGCAAACGTAATATAAATAAATTCTAAGACCATGGATCGATTCCTCAGGTCATTCCGTATGCAATGGTATGGGTCTTATGGTCCAATTTTTCCTAATGAGAGAAACCCTAAAACGGCATAGGGAACCCTAATCATGGCATATCGTGTTTCCGGCCATGGAAACTCAATCAAAGTGCCCAGAAAGCTTGCAAACTCATCACTATCCACAAAAACAAACACAAAATAGGTTAATAATGCATGATGATTGAAACACGATTTTGAAAAAAAATAAGAACAAACCGATTCGTGATTTCTTGTTTCTGGATGGTTTTTGGCAAAGTAAAGGTCTG